>JAOUQW010000004.1:772678-804147 GCA_028565825.1 Olivaichthys viedmensis
AGAGAGAGAGAGAGAGAGAGAGA
Source organism: Olivaichthys viedmensis (assembly GCA_028565825.1). NCBI lineage: Eukaryota > Metazoa > Chordata > Actinopteri > Siluriformes > Diplomystidae > Olivaichthys > Olivaichthys viedmensis. Next base: position 772,702 of record JAOUQW010000004.1, read on the forward strand.
GAGAGAGAGAGAGAGAGAGAGAGAGAGAGAGAGAGAGAGAGAGAGAGAGAGCGAAAGAGAGAGAGATAGAGAGAGAGAGAGAGAGCGAGAGAGGAGCTTGGAGTGTACCTGCAGGGAATCTGGTTATCAGTGCCAGATCAGGTGCCAGAAATAAAAGGAGAAGTGCAGAATCCCTTTTTTCTCCCTCAACAGAGATGGGAAAGATTGGAGCCTGTCCAAACAGCATCTGACAGCTCCTTCTAATTGGTGGATTTATTTATCTTACAAATCTCTGGCATAAATCTCCTTTGTGTTTATTTAGAGTTAGTTAGGAACAAGTAGGTTTTGGCCATGCAATACTTTTTTTTCTACCTGCTTGCTGAACTGTGACACTCCCCCTTTTCCTTTTCCTCCTTCTCCTTTTCCCTTTCTCTCTGTCTCCAGTTCTGTTGAGTTGTTAAGAGGAAGAGTCTGCGCCGGTGTGATGGCACCGAACAAATTGAAGGCCCAAAACAAACCGCTATTGTAAAAGCAGACATGGACCTGTGCTGTCCTTGGATTACACCGTGACCTCCTCGTCTCCCTCTGTCCCCCGGCGGTCTTGCCTAACAACTCCCAGCAAAGAGCCTATTAGACCAGGATTCCACTTTGTTGTTAAAAAGGGTCTTGTCCCTTTCAGCTCTCTCTCTCCCTCTCTCTTTTTATTTGTTCAAGCCAAGGTGGCGGAGAAACACAAGTCCATTGTTCCCCTCACAGATGGACGCTGGAGTTACTAGGGCAACAGTCCTAATCCCCTCCTCTTTTTTTACCACCTTTCTTCATATTATTGGCTCATCAATTGCCTACCTTTTAACTCGTGAGTGGGACGGGGCCAGTGCCGAGGCTCCCTTCGTCTAATTAGCTACGATTCGTGTTCGCGCAGACAGCATGATGAGCTAATCGAAAATTTGCAAAATAATGACGTACCGGGGCGAGCGAGTAATTCCTTCTGCTGAGGCCCCGCTCGAAGAATAACAAGAATGAGGCCATTATCGTGCAGCGGACATTTCCAATGGCACTCTGCTCACCACAACAGACAGTGTAATTGTCCCAGTGTTGTCCACACAATCAACAAGCCATTGTTGGAGACTTGAAAAATAAAGGTGCGGAGAATGGGTGCCATGATGATTGGTCCGCTCTGCGTCTCTCAATTGTCTGCCCGAGAAGATCTTTGATAGACTGCTGCTTCTCTCAAAAGGAGTGTGGATGAAGACAAATGTCTAGTTTTTGGAAGAAAAAGTCTTTTCTCTTTTTGTCTTCCAGTCCCCCCTATTTTTTTTTTCCCTTTCTAACCACCGATTAGGCCACCACCACCATTAAGGCCCTAAGCTGTAGCTTTTAAGCTTATATTCTAAAACAGAAAATAAAATCTAACATTTTATGATCATACCAGGTTAAAAATCCAAAACTGATCCCTAAAGTCTAACAAAAGTCTAAATCAGAAACCACTTAGCAGTTTTTTTTTTATTTCTTCATTGAAACAATAATCAATGATTTCAATCATATGAATTAAAGATAAGTGTGCATGACTAACATTGTGACATTAAATTGCAATCAAAGTCTTTAAGTCTTTACTAACCGAGCCAGTGTAAAAGCTAAAGGAAAAATGGAGAGCACTTATATTAATTTTTTATTCCTTCTAGTGTTTATTTTATTCTTAATGTGCGTCTTTGTGAGGCTCAGCCAGGCCAGGGGGAGAGAGAAAGAATGCTAAGTAGGCCCCCTTCGCCTAGTCAACCTTCAGTGGGGCTTCATTTATCTTCATCTTGTTAGACTAAATTAATTAACAATCTCACTGTTACACACTTTCTCCTTTCATTACATCAAATAATGACAGGGATGGAGGAGGAGGTCCTGTCCACTGGGATTAGGACGGCGGCTGTTGGAGACATCTCTCGCTCTCTCTCTCTCTCTCTCTCACTTTCTCTCTCTCTCTCTCTCTCTCTCTCTCTCACTCTCTCTCTCTCTCTCTCTCTCTCACACTCTCTCTCTCTCTCTCTCTCACTTTCTCTCTCTCTCTCTCTCTCTCACACACTCTCTCTCTCTCTCTCTCTCTCACACACACTCTCTCTCTCTCTCTCTCACTCACTCACTCACTCTCTCTTTCTGTCCATAGGGCCGATAATTTCCTTTATAACACACCTATCGCAGCAGATAAATGACCTATGCCACAGGTTTTATTTACCAAAAGTAGTTGCTAGGGAGTCATTCATCAGAGGAGAATAAATACAAACCACACTTGAATGCTTCATGGCCGTTAGCTGTAACTGCATGAAATCGTAAGAGTTCAACACAAACAGAATATTACTTTATTTTGGAAAGGCAGTACAAAGACGTGGTTATGTAATAAGATGTGAAGATGTGTGTTTACACTCCAGAATTCCAACCTCGACTAGTTTATTTTTTCTCAAGATTAACAAAAAAGTGACAAATGGCCCAGAAAATACACTCTTAACACTTTGTGTCAATGTTATACAACCAAAAGCTTTAAAGATTCACTTATTTAAAAAAGAAGAGGTTCACATTATAAACACTAAATGAACACCCTCCTCATCCTCATAGACCTCCCTTAATAACATGTGTAGCTTTAATCTCGCCCCGATTGTTAAGACCCAATTTTGTGCAATCCACTCCATGCGTGTGCAGGATATCTTTATATTGTCACTTCTCATTTAATTACACAAGAAAAACACTGACAAAAAGATGAGAATTAAGAAAACCCCTAATGATGCATTTACTCCAAATTAATCCCACTTGTTTTTCTGCGAGTAATGACTTTAGGGGGAGTTAGTGAGTTATTGAAAAAAAAGGTAAAAAACTAAAGAAGCCAGTGCAGGGTTTTATTGGTTTCTGATGGTTTTGTAATGGGGATAATCGTATAATAATAATAATAATAATAATAATAATAATAATAATAATAATAATAGTGTAATAGATAATAGTGGTATTTTGTGTTTTCGGGTCCTAATGGTTTAACAGTTTACATATTTGATGGTTTACTAATGAGATTTAAAGGTGTCCAGTAGGAGTCTGGTGGTCTCTGATGGTGACCTTGTGGTCATAAAGTGTGGTCTAATTGTGATTTAATGGATCTTCTGTAATATTCACATTGTTCATGATAACTCATGGTTATCTAGATAGAACTGGCAAATATTTCATTAAGTTACAACAATTCGGAGTATTACATTGAATACATCTTGGATCTTTAACTGAATCAGAATGTAGGGGAGTCATGGAAACCATTAAATACATTGGATAATGATTTAAAAAAAAAATGTTTGATGGAAACCACTACGCCAATTTCCATTAAAGGAAGTGAAATGTTTTTTTTTGATGGAGACTACAAAGCACTTCTGTAAGGTTGCTCTAGATAAGGGCATCTGCTAAATGCTCTAAATGTAAATGGTGAAGAAAAGAAAAAAGGAAGGGCCATTTAGAGAACAGCTCTGGGCTTTTGTTGCTGAGAAGGTTCTAGTGGGTAAATCGTGTTGAGTGTTGGTGAAAAGATCAGTGATGGATCTAGGAAGTGTTAGATTAGCACCACCACCACCATGACAGCTCGTTATCCTTCCAACTAATGAGGGTAAAGGTGTTCCTAGGTCCTTTTCCTGGGCATTAAAAATAATAAACGATTTATTATTCTACACAGATTTTTTTAATAATAATTTAAAATGACATGTTGAGGGGGCATTAAATGACAGATTGAAATGCCCAAGGTAAGTGATTCAAGACAAATCAGACAAATATTCTTAAAAGGGCAACATAACAGTCCAAAAACTAAACTATGTTCTGTGCTACTCTGCATGCTACTGAGATTATTCACTTCTCTGTATCCTGATCTATAGAGATTAATTTTTTAAAAAGAGGCATTTTTATGGCACAATACAAATGCCAACACCCAAAGTAAGCCAAGTGCCGAATATGTCATAAAAAACCCATCTAGCTTTTCTTTATGAAAAGAAAAAATTTACTCATTACCTAAAAGCAACTATTTATTTAAGATCCTCATCTCGAATGCCTTTTTGGATGTAAAGGAAAAGGGGGAAAAAAGTCTTCAAAAAATCAAATAGTAGTATTATGTTTTTCTACATTTATCTGGATTTCAGCAGATTGGGTAGAGAGCAGGGGGGGAAATATGCTGTTAATTTAATCAAATAAATGACCTTTTGAAAAAAAGAAATCAAAGGGGATTCATTAGCTTTAGTAAAGTTTGGCTGACAACAGCTTTGAAAGGCAGATGCTGTCACTGCTTTTAATGAGAGATCGCTAATTAGGGCTGCTACTGGCAATTCAAGACAGGGGAAGGTGCTTCGGCACAAACAGCCCAATGGCCTACACACTCGCTGTTATTTACTTCCTCTGTGTAATGACAAGCACAAATTCTTAATTAGAATCACAGGAAGGTGGTGGTGGGGGGTGGTGGACAGGCGCAGAGTCATAACTGGTTGTAGCACAAACACACAACAGGAAGTGGTAGAAGAAGGAAAAAAATCTCAGATTGGGTTGAACTGGCCAAGGCACGTGCATGCAGTAAGAGGGAGTGAAACACGTCTATCTCGGGTGGGACATACTGTGGATTTAAAGGGGCATGCTTTCACGCAGTACCGTGAGCATGAGCATGCCGGGGGGGGTTACAGAGAGACTCTAACACTTATACAAGCAGGAACACACACACATATACACACATACATTCTCCTGCTTGACAGCTAATGCTAGGTGTTATGATACTGGAGCCATGAAAGGGCAGATGAGTTCAATTTAACCCCCCTCCCCAGAGAAACTAAAGCAACTAACCTCAGTAAAAAGCTGCTACGCAGAAAGCCCTCCATGTTCAGCATTTGGGTTCTGTGGCAGGAGAAATACACAGAGAGCCATTGTAACTTTACCACACATTACTTAGCACAAAGAAATTGGCACACAGCAGCAGCAACAACAAGGGGAAGGGAGAAGACAGACAAAAACACGCCCAGCACGTCCTATGTCGGAAAAAAACCTAGCAAAGGAAGAATTTTGTCATCCTCCAAAACCAAAGTGCAAGGAAAGAACAAAGGACCTGGCCGTTTCCACAACTCTACGCTCCTGGTCTCGCTTCTGAAAAGCAGCCATTTGTCATTAGCGCGCATGGTTTTCCAGCCTCAAGCTGATGATATGTTATCGTATAGCGCCGGTTCCCTCCCTGCGTTCCGCTTAGAGCAGCGCAGCGGTGCTCCAGCTGCCAGCCATGTGTGACGGGGCCTCGGCGGCTTCTGGGAGCCCCACCGCAGGGGCCTACGCCACGCCATCACCGTGCCAACCTTGTGCCAACCAACGGCGTGTCCGCCATCCAGCCATGCAGGGATATGGTCATGATGTCACCACACACACACACACACACACACACACACACAGGGCTCGCTCAGCAGCCTCACACCGCAAATGTAAGAGCACGTGTTTGGAAATGGAACCCAGATGTTCTCCATTAGCCTCCGTTATTGGTCTTTATGTATACATACATACAGTTCTGATGGAACACGAAAAAAAAAGGTAAAAATCTTAGCACTCTCTCCTACAATCTTTAAAAAAAGGTTCCATCTAGCACCCTTAAGGGTTCTTTAATCTGTTTGTCTGAGGGAAGCCTTAAAGGTGTAATGTAGAACCATATAACAGGGTTTCCCTTTCAGCGGAGGTTCCAAGTAGAACCAAGAACTTAACTGTCCAATGAACACTTGAGGAACCCTTCCTTCTAGAAGTGTGTGTCCAAAGGCTATTCAATAAGCATTCATAATAACTGTCCGTGTTCAAATTTTAACATCAAATGTTTACAAAATAAAATAAAAAGCCACAATAAAACTACAAATAAATCTCTGTGGCTTATTTTTAAGAATATTACACTTTTATTTATTTTTTGCTCTCTTCTCGTATTTAACCCATCTACATATGTACATATTCATTTTGGAAATGCTAATAATGTAATAATGTTATAACAAAGTCTTTTTTCACCATTCAGTTCACATCCACAGCTGGAGATCGTGCGTTTCCACAACTGCTCTGTCGGTTTTTTTAATTTATTTTTTTTTTTACTTTAAACGCACTAGTGCAGAAGCCGAATTCATCAAGCGCTGAAACTAATTAGCGATTTCTCTCAAGTTGTTGCGCCCCATTCCCTCACCGCTGTCTTCATCATAAATAAGACACATCAGAGCAGAAAGATGCCCGACGCCGCACTTCTTCCTAAATGCTTTAGCTTGCAGTGAGATGGGTGTAATTTACCCCGTGTCTCTCCCCTCCCTTTCCCTCTCTCTGTCTCTCTCTCTGGTGAGAGAATGGAAAGACTGAGAGAGGGAGACGGTGTCTTCGCGCCGGCCTACACTTTGCCTTCGCAGGCTGACGAATCCACGAGGCCCACTGGAGACTTTTCTCACAATCAGGTGTCTGAGAAACGAGAGGAGGAGGAAGAGAACGGGCTAAAGAGGGGAAGGGCGTGGGGATGCGGCCTCTCTGAGTGCCAGAGCAGTGACAACGCGAGAAAACAACAGTCAAAACGCTACCCAGCCAATCGAGCATGTCTCCTTGTCGCTCAGAGGGAAGTGTTAAAAAAACACACACATCTCACACTCTCTCCCACTCGCCTTTTTGTCAGCGGGGCAGTCTGAAGACAGCGAAAACACACACACAGATACGCGCTGACACCCGCCATCTCTCTCTTTTTTTTTTTTTCTTGACAGACTCTCAGGTTAAGTGCAGACCGAAAGCTGAATATAGAATGAAGAATGATGTGCGTATTCAACACACCTGAACATATAAGACCTACAATACAGGCGCTTGTATAACAACTATTAGGCGAGCTAGCTAGTGCACGCTTCAAGTCTAAATTAGCTAGTTGAAAACACTTATCATCATTAAACACACGTCTCTGCATCGTCAAGTAGTACTTTGACCATTATTTAGCAGAACTTGTGGATGATTCTCTCAATAAAAGAGATTGCCCCTAATACTTTCTTACTGTCCTTCTATAACTCCCTTTTTTCTAACTCTCCCTCCTTCCTCCTTCCCTTCACTTTTTTTTGGCTGCCGCGTTTCTTCAGCTTCTCTGCCGAAAGCCCTATTGTGGTAATGGACACAACTAAGCGCGCTGTGCACGGGGAGTTAGGTGCGGTTTTGGATGCTGAGCTGAGGAAAATGTGACTGAGCCACATTGTATTTGCTCTTCTCCCAACATGTATGAAAAAAAAAAAAAAATTGAGAGTGTGGGTAGAGCAGCAAGTCTTAAATTTAGAACAGACCTCCTTTCAAGGGCAATGATTCGCTGAATGAGAAAAAAGAGGAGGATCAACATCAGTGTTAAAAGACGAGCGCCGCGCTGCCTCTCTCTTTTTCGGGTTTTTTTCTTCTTTTTTTTCTCCTCTCCGACGAGGCCTCGGGAATCTGCCAAGAGCCACCCGTGTCCAAACGCAGGCTCCTGCCATCTGCAGCAAATGTGGTCTATTAAAGCAATACCATATGGACAACAAGCCCTCGCTATTAACACGGCTTCTGGACGCTCTACCATCAACACACACACACACACACACACACACACATATATATATATTTATACACTGTACACTGTAATATTTTCAAACTTTGGGTCGAACTAATGCAGGGAAGGAGACGGGGTGTGTGGGCTCCAGCACTGAGGGAGACACGCCAGTGATTCTGTCATTTCATGAGGCTTTGCCTGTAACTCCCATGGCGAGGTGCTCTTCATTCAACACTGTGAATGCTGAGGGCCACCAATGTTTTACACAGAGTGCGCCTGGATTAAAAAAAAACCCACTTGGCACTATTGATCTCCCCCTGCTTTTAATATAACAAGGAGGGGAAATGAGGTTTGAAGCCTTAAAAAAATGGCAGAGAGTCAAATCAGGCGCATCAGATCTTCCACCGAGATGATGACTGGTTTCTTCTCTAGAAGTCGAGATGCTGTAGTCTGAAAGACTCAGGAAAAGCGTGGGGATGTGGTGTGGGGACGGTGGATAATCCATCCATCGCTGGACGACGTCCCATCGGGGAGACAGAGCTGAGAAGGGAAGGCACCCAGTCCGCAGACTATATAAAGCCCTTCTCTTCTCAGCGAGCGTGACGGCAAAAGTTCGCTTCTCTGTTCGCTTCGCTATCCTCACACACACATGTCGGGGCACATACACACACACACGACAAATCAATTAAGCCTCTGTGGCGTCCCCCCCCCTCAACCCTGCGCTTTTTGCACCATTCTTATTTGTTGACTTTCTGCCCCATCGCCAGCTCCGTACACCGACACCGTTCATAATTAGAATGAGAAAAAAACGAGAGGTTTCACAACCGCCCTCTCACGCCTGGATGTTTCGAATACCACAGCAGACAGGTACTAGTAAACACAACACACCACGTATGCACAAAGGCGTCTGTGTGATAGTGTTTTGATGTTGAACTAACTGTACGCTAACATGCAAAACTGGAAATTGGACGCTTAATAAAACAGCCTGTGTAATTATGAGATCACAGACGGAAAGTCGCCACGAACTGACTGTAAAATAAGTGCAACACAGAGCAATATAGTGAATATCAGTGGCAGTTTAGAGTCAGCTTAGACCTCTATCTCAGTATTTTACGCACGATATAGACAAAAAATGTCTGGCTTGTGATACATTAAAACAAACTCATAAACATTGACCTGCGATAAAACACGATAAAATAAATGCATACGGCAGGCTTCTGTAGTATCAGTATTGCAAAGGGCCAACACTAACGAGTAACACTATACTGTGTAGCCCTAGCACATACTCAGTTACATATCCGAGGACTTAACGATAACACTTGAAAACGATGTGCGTTTGTAGTCGGATTAAACGACTCTTCTTTGGAGATTTGGATGGAATTAAGGTTCGTTTGTCTTGTGCTTTGATTGATTTTGAGGCACAAACCCAGAGCCTGTTGTAAGAGCCTCGTTCCAACAGTGTGTCACACGGGCGCATACCTGCGGGTGTTTTCATTTCAGGCGATTAATTAATCAATGACTCCAATGGAGGAAGTCTCATGGAGAGAGAGATTGATGGGGAAATGCTGGAGGATAATCAGTTCTGACACGAGCACACACACACACACACACACATACGACTAATCTTAGATTACATTCCGCAATGAGAGGAGATCCAAAAAAAAAAAAAAAAACATTTAGAAAATTAATCGTCTTAAAAAAAAGGTACAGTATAAATTTAGAATATGTTTGAAAAGGTAGAAAAAGGCAGTTAAGAAGTAGAACGTGGACTTTTGTTTGTAAGCAGTAATTTGTCAGGTGAGACCCAATGCCAGGTTAAACGTGTGAACTTCTTCACTGTAGCACCTGAGTGTTAGCACATGCAGTATTGCCTTGAGACCGAGGTGGAGAACTAATTTCCATCTGCTGCATCGAGGCAATCCCTTGCCTTGTGCATGGCTAGGACATGAATAACCCGTGTGTGTGTGTCCATGTGTGTGTGGCTATGTTTAGTACTAGAGCGAACATACGTGAGGGACAAGGAGCCAGCTATACTGCCCTTCTGAGACCAGAAATCAGATTCCTTTAGCGCAGCTAAAACGCCGTGTTTAAAAGTGACTGATGACAGACTAATTAAATTAGCATTTCAGCTCCTCCGCGCTGAGCATGGGGTGGTGTGAAAGGGTTTTGACAGTGCTGGGATCATACGGGGGAGAGAGAAAATTCCATAAAATTGTAGTTATGGAGCTCCACACCTCCCCCTTCCTCCTTTACTTACACGTACATCTCACACACTGTCACATGGAAGAAGATGAGACATGAGGATGGGGCGCATCCATGAACATAGTAGCAACTCCTCAAACAGATAAACACACACACATACACACGTACACCCCAACCAAAATGAACTACACCTAGACTAATCCGTGCTCCGTCCCGTTACCCATCTCACCTCCGCCTCCAGGCCCCAAAGCCACATGAGTAGTGAATTAATTTGTGCGACATTAGGAAGGTGTGTTGAAAGGTGTCTGCTTGTGTCTCAAATTAATCGCACTGCTGGTCAGCATTAGCACCTAGACACCCGCCGCCATGGCAGACACTTAGGAGGCAAAGGGAGGGAGAGAAAAAGGGGGGGAAAGAGAGAGAGAGAGAGAGAGAGAGAGACTGGATTCGCCCGTTCACACCGGAATAATTAGAACATGTCAGGAAGAATTAATTTCCTCATTTTTCAAAAGGATACACAGAAATTACCATGTTATTATATGACAGGGTCCCTGGGAGAATTGTATTAAATTTGATTTTCCAGCGCAGCCCCACACAACAAATTAAAGTCATAAATAAGATGGAAAGAAGCGGGGCACGGAGCATATGTTTATGGCAATGAGTGAAGCCAGGGGAGCAGAAACAACTATCTTCATTTCGTTTTATTTAAATCAGCCCGACACCATGTGTCTGAATGACAGCATTCGCTAATGGGGGCTCGGATTAGGGGGCTCCTTGATATTAGCCCGGAGACGCAGCCACTTAGCGGGTTACACACCGCACACCTTACTCACAACCCGACCAGCTGAGCAGCTCTCGTCTCTAATGGACACATTACCGCTAGCTCACTAAATTATAAGCCTAAGCCTATTTTATCATTTAAGAAAAAATAAAAAACCTGGTCGCTTTGCTTGCTTAAAAGTTTAGTTTGAGCAAAAATCAATTACGACTGGAAAGAAAAAAGTATATAACTCGTAATTATTTTAGCACCATAACCATCTTCTCCTCAAGAAACCTACAGGGTTAGTCCTTGTGCATTGTGCAGCCTGCAGTTGAAAACTATAATATATAATACATAATAGTTCCATTATACTCGCACTAATGCGCAAATAGACTTTTCCCATCTTACATTTCAGAAAGATGTGTGTAACAAAGAACCCTCAACTCTCCAACTCCCCATAATATAATGGTAGCATCAGAAATCAGAACAGTCCTTGCCATAAATCCAAGACTCAATTGCTCCAGCATTCGAAAGACAAAAAGAACAGACGTGGGGGTTTTTTTTTGCTGGATATTATAAATGAGGTTCGAATGTGGATTTATATTGTGCTTTTTTAAAAATATGACTGCTAAAAGAGTGACTTTTTCACCCCCCACAAAAGAGGTTTCAAGGCCCCAAGACAAGGCTTTGTGTGGGGGAGGACAGAAAAGGGGCCTCTGTACATCTTTCATTAAGCTTGTTAGCGTATTACAATTCAGCCTTGTCAAAGATAGAAAGATAGAAAGACAGAAAGACTGTTTTTTTTTTTTTTTACTTCAACTCTTTGGGAACGGGCGTCATTAGAGCCAAGCACTCCCCCGAGTCCCACAAACTTTAAATAATTTGCGAATCAATTAACTCAGAAACTCTCGACATAACACAGAATTTCACACCCTGGAGTTGGGGGCGTGCATTATCAGCTCCGGAGGATTCATGGCGTTTTGGGAGAAAAGTTCATGGTTGAAATCATTAATTTATTTTACAGGACTTTTAGTTATGCATTACGCTTCCCAGCTGTGGAAGTCGGGAGATTAATGGCATGTTCCTCGGTCCAGCAGCATGCGCCTGTGTACAGCTAATAGGTGAAGCGGCTTTTTCTTTTTACTGCGGTAACGTCTGTGCCTTGAAAAGGAAGACAGCTAAGTCAGTATTCGGTTTCACTATTCGGAGAATTAAATAAAGCACATTGAGGTATCAAAAGGGCCATATAGAGAATAAATCTTGGAAGAGGCCAAGGCCAGAGCTATGACAACCTGTTGCTGGGACGTGGCCACATTGCATCATGTAACAATGTAACAAAACTCTTGTAATAATGTTTAAAAAAAACTCTTGCATCATGTAACAAAATTTCAACAAAGGTAAAAAGCTCACAACACTTGCTCAGTCAGTAGATGGCATAAACTAACGGGAAATCTAAACACTTCAGTAAGGATGCCGTCCATTTCAGAGCATTTGGGATCTTAGGAGTTACAATAATTCAATTTCCAACAATTAAATCTTATTCTAAATTCCCACTGATTACATTTTAGAGCTCCTTTGGGCCTCCTGAGGGACGAGGGAAAGAAAACAGAAGAATTTCACTGATGAGATTAAAACGCTGACCCCAATTGAACACGGTCTCTGACAATAATCAAGGTGAGGGTCAGTGGAGAACTGTAACTGGGGACGCACAGATAATGGATGAGAAAAAAACCGCCCAAAGGTTATTCATTTTCATTAGGGCTGTTGAGCTGTTTATTTAATTTTTTTTTCCTTTCCTCGCAGAAAATCATTCCCGGAGACCCCCGGCTCCACAGAGACATCAGCGCCGAGACAGGCTAAATGCAAAATGACAGAAAGCTCCGGAAAGCTTTATTAGATGAATGGCACGCGCTGACAAAGAGTGTATTCTGCCTATTCAGGCGGGGGGCTGCCGGTGGGCGCCTGCCCGGGTCCTCAGGTGTTTCCAAACGAGCTCACACAGGAGTGATTAAACGGCGGGCACAAACAAGCCTCACGTTTGCCCAAATTACTTACCACCTTGTTTTGTGATTAATTAAACATGCAGATTAAAGTTGCAAAGGAATTTAGATTAATGAGCGCACAAGGCTTCAGTTGATGGGAGCGTGTGGGGAATCCAGGCGGCTGCTTTATGAACAATCTAAAACGAAGGAGACAAGAATCCGTGTTGAGTCTAGACCACCAGGGCCCCTGTGCCGAACCGCGCTCTCTAATGCGTACTGGCAGCTTTAAAATGACGCTTGCCTATCGGGAAGTTAGCATTGTGAGCTAATGAGCTTTCAATTAGCAGAGCTGCAGATGAGAATGAACAGGTTTCCTCCAGTCATGCTGGATGATGAGGTGTATAAACTGCCTACTTTTCTACTTTTTTTACTTTTAGAGGCTGTATGTGTACTGTATATGGCTTAGGACAGGTGAGAATGGAAATGTGGGATTCTTCATATCTTTTACGAAACGCATGCAAAGTTGATGTATTATACATAATTTGGATATGTTCTTCAGTTACTGTAGCACGCATGATACAGGTGATAGCTAAGCTTGTTTTTTTGGGAAAAGCAGTAATTTGATTGAAATGAGGAAAACATGTACTGGATCCAAACTGCACATATTCACTACAAACACACACACACACACACACAGCCTACATGAAGTACAGTACAAGGCTCGTACTGTTGCCCAGGCGCTGGACGCGGTCCAGGGCGAAAGGCCCAATGTTTGCTGTTCTAAACCAGTGGCTCTTTCACCTTTTATTCAGCTCAACAATCAGCACTTCATGCCCAAAAATAGAGCCCTGACCCTGCAACTTATCAACTCTAATATCTGTGTTCGCAGGGCCTATAAAGGGACTCGGTGCGGCCCACAGCTGCTGTGTGGTGTTAGTTGCTCCCAGAGTACTCCAATAGGGTAGAACATGTAACAGCATCCTGGACGTTCAGACCAGCTCAGCACAAACCCTGCATAGCAAACCGGTCGTAATGAGATGCGCTCGCCAAGGAGTAACTGCTAATATCCTCTTAAAAATTCCGATATTCGAAATGACGTTAACAGGATGAAAAGATGAGATGACACCAGCAGCGAAACAGCCTTGAATTTAGAATAAAGGTAGCAAAAAACGCAGCTAATTCGAAATAATAGAGAGCCGCAAATGCACAACGTCGTGTCGGAAATTCTCCACTGAAATTGTGACACGTGATATCGTGCTCTGCCCATAGCAGCATTGCAATTTGAGATGCACTGTTAGTCTAATAAAAAAGGTGGGCCGCCTCTTCGCCCCCCTGAGTGACAAGCCTGGCACACAAAGGTGCTAATCACTCGGGGTCCCTTTGTTATTTCAGTATTCAGCTCCAACCAGCACTGACCTGTCTCACTCTCTCACTCTCTCTCTCTCACTGTCTCTCTCTCTCTCTCTCTCTCTCTCTCTCTCTCTCTCTCTCTCTGCGCTGACAGCCATTCAGGGCGGACTTAACACTCTTACCTACCAGCACGAGAAAGAAATCCAGGCCCATCAAGCCCGCGTATAGCTAAGATCAATCCGTGTTTGACTTGAAATCACAGGGATAAAACGGCGACATTAGGGAATGGCCGTGAACTTTGAGGTGGGATATGCCATTCTCACCGGCCTAATTAACGCCGGGACCAATAGAGGTGCTTTCCCCCTCCCCTCACATTAATAATAAGTCTGTCCTGAGGCTCATATCCAACTTGACATTTGAAAAAAGATTAATGTGAACTTAACTTTTGGGGGGGAGCTTGTTTGCTCAACATTACCCAGAAGCAACACTTTCCCAGATATGATCTTTATTACCACGCTGGAAAGAGAACTGCCATTTAAGCCATATTGTGGCGGTACGCTGCGGCCGTGTATATTGGCTGTTTTCTGACGCCCTGCCCGCGTTTCTCTTAAATGGGACTCTTTCTTCGTTACTCTGAATGCTCTTATTGAGGGCAACTGGCATCCATAAACTACCAATAACACAGCGCGCATTAGCATAGAGAATAGATTCACTCTATATGCACAGATGGAGGTGTGTGTGTGTGAGTGCTTATGTGTGTGTGTGTGTGTGTGTGTGTGTTTGTGTGTGTGTAGCAGAAATTGCAGGGAAGAGTTATCTGACCAAATCTATGTTTTTCCTAAGTGACTGAAAAGCTGAAATGTTGTGATAATCCTGTCTGACGTTGAAATTTCGTTGAAGTATCGTCTCAGTAAATGTTTTGCGTATCATGTGATGTCACCGTTTGTGACGGGGCACAATAAATCCTGACAAAAAATAAATAAACGTGTGAAATTTTAATTTGATCATTTTCCATTTTGCATGTACTCTATTCATGATTTCATAGAAAGCATAAACTTCATTCCAGGAAAGTAATCAGGCGACATAATGCTACTTGTAACTGTAGCTGTTTGAGTCATTTCGAGAGGAGCCACTGTTTCCCCGATGCGGCTTCACGGGTTTAAAAAGGAAATGACGAGAGACATGCAGATAGCAAACGAGAGAGAGTGATAGAGAGAGTGACAGTAGAGAAAGAGAAGGACAACGTTGGCCTGGACTAATGAATAAAAATCAAATTTGGTGTGTACTTACATAAACAGAACGACTTTATCCCCAGCTCCCAGAGATCACTGGTATGTTGATTTTGAATTCATGAAAATGACCTGAAATTGAACAAAAACAAAGCAAGGGTCAGTATTTATTTTTGAAAGAAGTTTATTTATTTTATTATTATTATTATTATTATTATTATTATTATTATTTTCTTATGGAATGAGAAGGCACGAGAGCAAGCCGAGGCTGAGAGGCTGAAATGAGCTTTGGCAAAGAGAGAGAGAGAGAGAGAGAGAGAGAGAGAGAGATCTGGCGCGAGCTCCACGCATTAGCAGCTGAAGTTAAACAGGCCCCATTGCTGCAAGGCCTCTAGTAATTCCCCGTTCCCCCTGAGGGACTCGATCCGAGACAATGTTTAGAATCCACTTCTGTAATACCTCATTAATCTGTCCCTGCACTGTTTGATTCTGCTAATAAATGCCTTTCATATAAAGTGCTTGTTTCATTCAATCCTCTCTTGCTCCGCGGCGGCGCTAATGATTTATTTAGCGTCCAGTTCGAGCACGTTCCTTCGAATCGGGCGAGAGAGGGGCCACAGGGGGAAAACACCAACAAACAGATACTTTCTTTAATGTAGATGCGCTCAGCTTTTTGCACTTATCTCAGCCAAAGTTTGACTTTGCATTTTTTTTTCCAAATCGCAACTCGGAGAAAGGGAGAGAAAAAAAAGTAGGAGTCGAAGTGATGAATATAATAAAATGCAAAATGTGAGAAAGCGGACGAGAGAGAGAGAAAAAAAGAGATGAAATGAAAGAGAGAGAAAAAAGGGGGGAGTCAGGGAAGTGCACAAAGCTCATTGATGTTCATTTCTTCGCATTATTCTGTTTTTCACAACAAGCAGGGATCTCATTACCAGCTGATTTATACAATTAGCCTGCCTCGGCACCGCCAATTAAACAAGGACACAGGGGTTTAAGGTCACAGCTAATTGATCTGCCTGCAATTTGTGCTCCCTCCATCTCTGGCGAAAGCAAAAAGCAAGAAGCGACCGAGCCCTCTGTTAAAAAAACCCACTACACACACACACACACACACACACAGCAGAGGAGAACTGCACGAGTACGAGGCACAGTTAACCCTCAGATCTGTTCACTACTTATCAATGGGTGTCCTTTTGACCAATTCGAGCAATATGAACTAAGTTTTTATGGAAATAGGCGCACAAAACCCCTTTAAAGCCTTGGAGATCCTCCTGATGGTATGAGTGCGAATTTGACATGGAGGTTACGTGACAAGAGCTAAAATAAATGTATTTATTGAATTTCTTTTCCACTTTGTTTATCTCAGGTTCACCCCAAAATGACCTGAACATAATGTCTGTAATATATAGTATATATATGATTTGTAACACTCATTAGAGTCATTCAGCCCAGTACATATAGTTTTATCTTCATCAAAATGGCTCATTTTGACCCAACCAGAAGCCCCTTGAGGCTGAAGGTGAAGGGTGATGAGGGGGGTCGAGTCTGTGTGAATGGAAAGCCGTTGTCATCGTAATCGCACCTCGGAGCTGGCAGTCTGTTCCGAGCTCTCAAAGGGGCGCGCTGTAGGCCTGTCTGTGTCCCCACACTGTCTCACCTCTCCTGCACTGTGTGTGTGTGTGTGTGTGTAACACAAGTTTCTCACACACACACACACATTCTTCACACGGTGAGCCCTTGACAGGAGTGCTAATTCAATAAGCGCTTCTCTCCTTCAGTCATATTATATATTCCTAATTCCTGTTGGGTTTTAATAAAGACTGGCCTGTTTTAATTGCAGGGGGTAAAAAAAATTAACAAGAATTTGAATTTATAATGTGATGGTAATTGAGAGAAATGATTGAGAGGAGTAACAAGAACGGTGTAAATGGTATAATCTTATATGCACGCTTTATTCAAGCTAATAGCTCGTCTGGATATAAAAATCTATTTTATTACTAATCATAAAAAAATCATATTAGAAATAATTAAGCCACTGAGATACAAAGTCCCGGCATGTGATGAAGGTGAATGTGACGGTCTGTTGTAGTGATTTCTGGTGCTGGATTAAGGCCGCGAGCAGGAGTTCCCTCATTTAAACCCTTCCTTAATTAGGCGATCATGGATTTCACTAAAGTGAATTCCAATCAGCTCCAGACGGCTTTTATTAGTTTCCCAACAGTTTTATTACTGAAGCATTGTGTCTGCAATTACTCCTGCAGTGCTGGTGTGTGTGCTTTTCTTTCTTTCTTACTTTCTTTCTTTCTTTCTTTCTGTTTCGAAAGGCACAAGGAAGTGACAGAAATAACATCATTTTACAAATAAAGAATAAGGTGAGAGAAAGAAAGAAAGAAAGAAAGAAAGAAAAATCTATAAGTGAAGACAAAGTGAAAGAAAGAAAGAAAGAAAGAAAGAAAGAAAGACCAAAAATCTACAAATGAAGATAAAGAAAAAAAAGAAAGAAAGAAAGAAAGAATATTTATTTGTCATATAGTCATGCTAATAAAACATTGAATTGAGAAAGAGACAGAGAGAAAGAAAGGGAGACAGATAGAGGGACAGACAGACAGACAGACAGATTGAGAGAAAGAGAAAGAGAGAGACAGATAGAGACAGACAGATAGAGAGACAGACAGATTGAGTGAAAGAAAAAGAGAAAGACAGACAGAGAGACAGACAGATAGAGAAGACCCCACAGACTGGCTCCAGCACTGAGTCCTGGGAGACGGTGTGAATGAATGTGCACAGAGCTAATTCTCATTAACCTGCAGGAGAACAGGCAGGGGGCTGCCACACTTTACTGATGCGACCCTCTGCTAAATCAACAGGTTTCTGCTGCGTCCCCACGCCGGCACAGTGAAAAACTGATCTCTGCAAATGAAAACAGTTTCTAAAAAGCACTAGATGTTTCAAAGTGGGGAGTTCCTGGCTTATGCTGGCACACCCGATCTATCCATCATGGATGGACCCAACACATGTCTCCAATAAACACAGCACCGCAAACTGACTGTTGAGGCCAAGAGCCAAAGGACACACACATACACACACACACTCACGGCAGGCTTAAAAAGGACGAACTGGTGTTCACCCATGACAAGGCACAGTGCATTAACTCACGATCCATACGCTCTGAACACAGGCCTCATAGAAGTGTGGCTCGAGGCGCACCGATCTTTTTTTAAATACAGATACAAGTATCTTGTACAAATACAAGTACCTTTTTATGGGTGAGGTGGGGGTTTAAGCATTATAGTGATTTAAAAAATGTTTATTACGTAGATGACAACCAGCTTAAAAGACAATAATTATTAACTTATATGTACATTAAGATTTTGCCACAGCAGTATTGTTTAGCTTCAACAAACAAAGCTCAAACATGCCTACTTACATTAATTAAATGTTATAATTCAGAACAAACTTTGCCTCATTTCCCTCTTATACATGTAAGTCTGTTTCTTTTTGTGCTAACAGCCTATGATGCTTCACTAAACAGTTGTTCAGTATGAACACTGGTACACGGAGCTGAGAGAAACTTCTGAGCTGCGAAAGGCCAAAGAAGGGAACCAGACAGTTTTAGGGATTTACAAATAGCAGACATGATTTATAGTCGTGGTCCCAGCGCGCTCTGTCATTGTCCCGGCAAGTGCTACAGGCTACCGATATCATGCAGCATCGGGCCGATACAAGTACCACCGAGTAGTATCAGTGCATCTCTAGGTGCGACCATAATCTCTCAAATCTGTTATGAAGCCATTGGTCAAAGAGCAGCATCTGAGATTCCCTCTGAAATCGAATGAATTCCAAATTTAAATTCCTGGCATCGACAGTAAGAGGTCCAGGATGATCTAATTACCTCACCACATAAAGACACCGACGTATCTTTGCCTGTCATATGACAGTAGTCCACAATCAGTGGATAACCTTCTTAAAAATATACAAACATTGGCACGCCCTCTCGCAGCGGGGACACTCTTCCAGCGGCTTGTTTTAGAGAAAGTGGGCAACACAGCAATGTACTGTACAGCAATATGCTTTTAAATACCCTCCAAAACCTGTATGCCGAAGCAGTTAAAGCCAGTGGTCATCTCCTATTGCGCTCCGTGACATGACATGGAACATTTTAAATTGCACCCCATCACCTAAGGCTTTATTCAGGTCTCTGAAGCACTGGGGAAAAAAAACACATTACCTCTATATGCTATTCCCGTCCCTGTGCTGCTCTTAGTCCACAACATGTTAAAGAGGAGATTTAGCAGAGGCAGTTATTGGGACAAAAGAGCCAATCTCCCCGATCAGCAGGTCGCTCCCGTACCTAGTGGAGGCCAGGTTATCTCTCCACTGACAGCAGGGCCAGAACCAGGGCCGGAAAAAGGGGGGAAAATGGGGGTAAAATGAGGTAGGAGGCCTTAGACCAGCAACCCAGGCTAAGCTGTCATTTGGGATGGGAGGATTGGATGGGAAGGGGAAAAGGAGGGGGGTGGGTTCTCGCTGAAAAACCTCCATGCCTGTCATTCGGCACGAACCCCATTGTCAAATTCAATCTCCAGCCGGACAAAAAGCAACTTGCGCCTGCACTTCTTCCAAAAGAAACATGGCTCCTAGCAGCAAGTCGACTTAATTACTGAGCGAGGAGATAAAGCTATTGAAGGGGAAGTTACTGGAGAAAGTAGGGAAGAACATCGGGAGGGTAAGTAGAGAGATGGAAGGAGGGGTAGAACGTCCTAATGTAGGTAGTAGTGTAGGAGTGATGGGCACGAGTATCGACGAATCAAGTACACATTATGTAACCACCCAACTGATTAACTCAAAATTTGCAGATTTCGCCAAAAAAATAAGGCCTATACCTTATTTTTAGTTAAAAATGTGAATCTGTGTCTCCCCCCTTATACAGGGTGAACTATTAAGCACAAGGCACAGAGAGTTTGTTGTCATGGTGGTGAACGACCCAGACAAAGCCAAGGGTGCCATTACTTTAATCTTAGTCAAAATAGAGAGAATACTGAGTGCGAACTTTGGCCGACGGCGTTCAAATAAAACACAAATAAATAGTTTGCATCTCAAGAGACTACCGCTCATAGAAAATGCAGTCAGCTCTAACTGTCAGAAAGAATACGACTGTTCACATTTTCATAACATTTACATATCTGAAGTCAAGAAATCCATTTTGGAGTGTTTAAGATCCCGTGTTCTACTTTTTAGTTGCCTAACATAAAGGTCTACTAAAAAACACACATTTCCTAAACTTTTCCTAAAATGACTTTTGTGTCGCATGATGTAGGAAAGGTGTCTGAATAAATGCATGTCATTTATGGTATACTTTATTTATCGTATATTTAAAAAATATATATGTGACTTTTATAATTAAATATAAAAAACAATTGTCCTAAAAGTGGTATTACATGTGAACAGTTATTTTCCTGTGGCATATATGGCATATAGTGCACTGTGTAGGGTCTACAGTGACATTATGTTATACCCTATGTAGTGAGCATACAGAATATAGTGTATAGGAAGGCATTTAGGAGTACTCTTGCTTGGTTATTTGATTTTTACTCATCTTCCTAGTTTTGCCACTTAACCTGAAAAGGAAAGTGTTATGTTTCTGCAAAATAATTTCACACACACATCAGGCTGTTTATTTTAAATATCGAGATAACAGTATTTGTTATCATATAGTCCACTATCGATCACTAGTAGTCAGTAGGACGAGGAGCGTATCTTAGATCTCGTCCATGATGCAGTTACAGTGGTAAGGTACAAAGGCTCTATCTCTTCTCAGTGGAAGTGCGCTGGGTCACGCTGTAAGGGCCAGCGGCACCACAAAGGCCAGCTTTCTTTACCCAGAATAAATAAAAATCCACCATATCATTGAGTTATTTGGGTTTGGCGACAGTCCAGCGGCTCAACGGCCCAGCTTGAGGAGGCCGATTGCACCCCTGGTGTCACAAGCACGGGTTCAAGATGGAGAAGAGTTTCTCCCTTTTGCTTTGGCGAGTTACTGGCCATTCTCTCCCTCTCTCTCGCTCTCTTATCGCCCACACTCTCGCGGGGCATTTTAGCCGCTGAAATCCTGTTCCCCACATACTGGTTTTAGAAGCTGTGAAATGAGTGCCGGAGAAGCGTGGCCACAATGTCTGCCTGTGTTGCCACTGGCCTCGAAAATGGGCCTCGGCGCTTTTTGTCCAGGGAATGCATAAATGGAAGTTTTTAACACCTCAAAGGAAGGAAGGGTCTTTGTGTGGCCATGCTGCTGAGAGTCGTCACTCTCCTGAGGAGGCAGACGCGCTGAGTGCAGCAGGACAAAAGGACCCAGAGCCCCGAGCAGCAGGAGAGAGGCTCTGCCATGGGCTTCACACCCATACACACGCACACATATATATATATATATATATATATATATACCACATGCATTCAAAACTTGCGCACAAGACATACACACAAACAGATAGATAAATGTTTTATATTTTGAGGTTGAAAGCACACACATACATACACTTATTTAATTTTTCCCACTCAGACAAGGTCAAAAACATGCCTCACTTTCAGAATGACACAATCACGATCATTAGATCATGATCAGAAAAACACAAAGATCTTTTATGCCGATGCCGAGTAAATCGTCCTACAAAAGACAAGCGAATGAAAAAACAATGAAACTGAAAACCAAAAAGCCTGAAAACAAAGTCAACAAACAGCGGCACATTGGTTGATTCAAACCCTACCTTTGGTTTTAAAAAAATAAAAAATAAAAATAATAATAATAATTCCAGGCTTCCTACTCTCAATTCACCTTCCTACTTGTGAAATTCATTTTCATTTTGTTTTTACAGACAACAAAGCCAACAGCCAACGGTGACAATCAGCCTGCACGTGCGTTACGCGTCCACAATAAACATTTAAATGCAAATAAATCCGAGGCACAAAAGGGACCCACATCTTCTGTCAGTGGCAACATAATCAACCTGCAATTGTCTTCTGACTTTCAGCCATTTCCAGTGACAAGGTCTAAGCGGCGAGCATCTGTATTCAAATGACTGCGCTATTTAAAAGACAGAGCGCCGCACAGGGATAGTGTTTCCGACAGTACGCTGTGCCGAAAAGTCAATCACATGGTGAATTAAACCAGAATGGGATCAATTGATCCAGAAATGATCAGGTTACAATCAGGCACCATCGGTTGTCCTCGAAATTATTTGTATTTTTTTCTTTGCTGTTGTTCTTGTTTAGGCTGAAACCAAGTGTGACACCATTTCCAAAGATTACATTTGCAACTGAATTGGAAGTGCGGCAGCATGAAACAATCTGATAAGACTGAAATGAGGAGAATCTGAAAAGATTAAAAATGGCTCGTCTTTTGTGTCTGATGAGGAAAAAACAAGGATCTGTTAAGTAAGCTCAGGAAGGCCTTGGATCTCTTGATGGGTTGCGATATGAAGGGTATGCATCATGGGCGCTTGCGTACTTCATGTAGAAGTTGCTCTTCTATTCTTGGACCACTCATGCTCATGGGCATCGTCTGGTGACTCCACACAAATCCAATGCCCCTCCGCTGTTCACTTTTTAAAAAAGGGGAACGGCGACAGCAAAAACATATGAAAGAAAATCTTTGATATCGTTTTTCACTGGAAAATCACACCCATAAATCCTTGCCACAAAAAAAAGAGGATATAAAGAACTTTGAGCATAAGAGAAATAGACGAGAAGAAAACCAGCGCTGGACAGCGAGGTAAACGTTTTCTCAGATATTCTTCAGAAATGCGGCAACACAAATGTAAATCTTGAAAGTGACGGGTCGATATATGCTCCGAGCGAGCCCTACACAACTGGTTTAACCATTGAAACAATTAACATTATAACCCCTCGCTTTGGTTATTTACAATCACGCCCATCTTTTTCTCCCTCTCAGAAGCTCACAATTAATCGCCACATGTTGGAATGCAAATGATTGCGTTTGGGAGTTGGAGAGAAATGATCGGTTTGAGAATATCTCTGCATTCTTAATTTTCTAGAGAGGGAAATGATTTAAAGGACGGACACAAATCTTGGCTGACATGACCGGAGCTGGCTAAGCAATCTCTCTCTCTCTCTCTCTCTCTCTTTGCTGCAAACCTCTGCATCTGCTTGAAAATGAACAGAGAGCACTTTACTCTCTCTCTCTCTCTCCCTCTCTCTCGTTCCCTACTTTACTCTCTTGGCGAAAAACAAATGCATCGTTTGAGTCACTGATCGGCGCTATAATTGAGTTTAATACTCTTTTTTTCTGAAAGGGGCGGGGGAAAAAAAAGCCTTTGAAAAGTGGAGGTGAAATTATCTCTCCAGTCAGGCAATAAATAAGTCAAACAAGGTAAGGGCTCCTGCCAGCATATTTTAGTGCCGAATTCAATTAGTGGTAAAAAAAAACAAAAAACAGGAGAGGCATGGTTCTCCGCTCAGCGATTAGAGGCACGTTCTTTTCCATGATGCCGCCATTGTACACGAGGCAATCAGCTTTTTCGGGTGTTTGAGAGGAGAAGAGCAGCTGTACGAGTACAAGAGTGGCTTCAGGAACGCAATCACGGTGAGTTTGGAGAAATGACACGTGTCACATGATTGTGCCAGCAGGTCGGTTCCTGGAGGGCTGTGAGTGGGTGAGATTATCGTTGCTCTGTCTAAACGCTCCTCTCGATGTAAGCACCCAGGTATAATGTGGTTCTAAACCCATGAGCCAGTGTTAAATAGAAGCTCTATGAGGTTTAACTGAAACTGAATGCTCACATATACAGAATATACAGTAAGTCATGTGTGGTTTGATGAGATGTTATGAGAAGTAAAAGGTGGTCAGACAATATACAAAAAGCAAATGAGTGAAACAAAATACGAGACACAAGCGCAGCACGCCCAACCTTATAAACCTTATAAACCTTGCAAACCTTACAAACCACACAAACCTTACAAACCCGACAAACCTTACAAACGCTACAAACCCAACAAACCCTACAAACTCTACAAACCCGACAAACCTTACAAACCCTACAAACCCTACAAACCCTACAAATCTTATAAACCCTGCAAACCCTACAAATCTTACAAACCCTGCAAACCCTACAAATCTTACAAACCCGACAAACCTTACAAATCCTACAAACCCTGCAAACCCGACAAACCTTATAAACCCTACAAACCTTACAAACCCTGCAAACCCTACAAACACGACAAACCTTACAAACCCTACAAACCTTACAAACCCTGCAAACCCTACAAACCCGACAAACCTTACAAACCTGACAAAACCTACAAACCCTACAAACCCGACAAACCTTACAAACCCTACAAACCTTACAAACCCTACAAACCTTACAAACCTTACAAACCCGACAAACCTTACAAACCCTACAAACCTTACAAACCCGACAAACCCTACAAAACCTTACAAAACCTGCAAACCTTACAAACCCTACAAACCTTACAAATCTTACAAAACCCTACAAACCCGACAAACCTTACAAACCTTACAAACCTTACAAATCTTACAAACCCTACAAACCTAACAAACCCTGCAAACCTTACAAACCCTGCAAACCTTACAAATCTTACAAACCCTACAAACCTTACAAACTCTACAAACCTTACAAACCTTACAAATCTTACAAACCCTACAAACCTTACAAACCCTGCAAACCTTACAAACCCTGTAAACCTTACAAACCCTGCAAACCTTACAAACCCAGCAAACCTTACAAATCTTACAAACCCTACAAACCTTACAAACCTTACAAACTACAAACCTTACAAACCCTACAAACCCTACAAATCTTACAAAACCCTACAAACCCGACAAACCTTACAAAACTTACAAACCCTACAAACCTTACAAACCTTACAAATCTTACAAACCCTACAAACTTTACAAACCCTGCAAACCTTACAAACCCTACATACCCTACAAACCCTGCAAACCTTACAAACCTTACAAACCCTGCAAACCTTACAAACCTTACAAACCCTACAAACCCTACAAACCCGACAAACCTTACAAACCCTACAAACCTTACAAACCTTACAAATCTTAGAAACCCTAACAAACCTTACAAATCTTACAAACCCTACAAACCTTACAAACCCTGCAAACCCTACAAACCTTACAAACCCTACAAACCTTAAAAACCCTGCAAACCTTACAAATCTTACAAACCCTACAAACCTTACAAATCTTACAAACCCTACAAATCTTACAAACCTTACAAACCCTTCAAACCCTACAAACCTTACACACCTTACAAACCTTACAAACTTTACAATGTGGCCTTTGTGACATAATGCCCGTTCCACTGTGGATTTTTGGAAAATAATCCAAATTTTCCTATCCCGTGTATCCAGTAATAACAACTTACATCACACAGAGCTGCTATACGTTCCGTGTTCCTCAGTGAATTTCTACATTTTCTAGGTTCAAGAAAGGGGGTAAGACAAACACGGTTAAATGGTTATTATGTTCCAGTCGTGCCCAGAGAGCCCATTAGAGCGTGGCACCGGCCGTGTGAAACCTGAGGAACTTCTCACCTAGTGAAGTACGGACCAGACGGTTAAGAAGCCAGCCGTCTGTAAAAATCTGTCCGAAAAACAAATGAAGAGTTTATTTAGGAATCCTTAAAAAAATAAAAGTGTATAGTTTGTGTTTGGGAGCTTGCTTGCTTCATGTCCAACAGTTGCATTGGCTCAAACATCAGTGTCAGAGTTGAAGAGAAATTATATCCACCACACACACACACTTACACACACAAACTTACACACTCAGCTGATGATAGCACTATGAGGTTAGCATTATTGGCGATGAGAAGCACGACAGGTGGGTCACATGAAAAGGTCTCTGCATTTTGGAGCGGCTGCTTGCAAACACATGGCTTGCATTATTCTCCAGCGCAAAACTGACAGCGGTCCAGCGAAAATATCAAACTCACTACCGTTCGCCACACACTATTTTCAAAATAAACACACAAATATACATTTCCGGACCTTCGACAAGTCCTCAAGTCCATGATGTAAATAGGCAGGCAATTTGAGACGACGCACGGAAAAGGTGTCTGAACGTGTGTATGTGTATGTGTGTGTGTGTGTGTCGAGGTGGTACAAGCAAAACACTTGGCCTTGGCTCTCAGCTCAGACAACTTAGCACTTTCTCGAGGATCATGCAAACTCGAGTGTTCAAGCAGCAGCTTGATTACCACGCGGCGTCTCAAAAGCACATGTGGATCTCAGCTTGGAATAAACACACTATGAAAATCTACTTTACGAACACCGCGTTTGTGTGATATATTAAAACATACCACTGTAAAGGCAAACACATTATTGTTATTGTTAGCAAAGGTTTAAAAACGTCGATGCACACACTAGCCTTTGTTGTGCTGCTCACAACAGACTACACAAGTGCACAAAAATGTACCCGTGAAGTATTATTTTTTCCTATTTCCAAAAGCTGTGAAAGGCTTCAAGATAAGCAGCCTTCAGCCATAAATTCAGAGGACCCTAAGCTTTTTTTTTTTATGTATAGCTCTCCGAGCGAAAAAACCATGCTCCGTCGAAATCAAAAGCCACCATGGGAAGGTTAGCGACTCTCATTCTGAGAGGGAAGTCAGTTGTGAAATTGTAAAACGTTGTGAGAGATCGCAGTCTATTTCAGACGCCTTTTATGAAATAATTTATATCAAACCAGACTATCGCATGGCGGATCATGTTAAGGAGACCGAGAGACGAGAACATAAAGGGCTAAAGCAATGCTAATCTTAACAAAACGCTTTTTTTTCCTTTAGCTGTCTCATGGGTGTTTCTTTGGAGCTCACGGCGACGTGCGAGGCCACCTCTCCAGAGTTAAGAGATGAGGCCTTGCCCTTTCACCTCGAACGGTCCTCACAGTTTCAGGTTTAAATGGCATACTAAACCAAGCATGAAGATACACGTTGCTGTTATTTTCCTCTCACGGGTCACTCTATTGCCACCTGGACAGCACTAAATCACATCTCGACTTCCACCATGGGAAAGAAAGTGAGAGAAATATAGAATACAGAATAAAATATATAGAGAGAGATAAAACTCCTGCTGCATATGCACTTTAATGACCATATCTGTGTGCACATTTCCTGCCCAATAACCACAGCTCAAAGAACGGCGATAATAAGACCTGCACTGTACAGATGATATCAGAGCTTTGTGATTGCATGCCAGTTTGGGAGACAAGACTGCAAGACGGATAGCTCACTATGATGAATAAATAAATAAATAAAACCCTCCCCAGAACATTTCTGCTTGCCTTTTCCATTTGAATATTCATCCAGTTTCCACGTCCCCAAGAAACTCTTCTAATCAGAGTCACTTCCCCCTTTAATCACAGGGACTGTAATTATGTTCTGATAAAGCGTTTTTTCCCGCACTCCTCCGTGTCACTCACAGGTCTAGTGCGTGGAATACTGCACTAAGAGCTGTCACACGTCACACACCAAAGTTGACAGCACATCCATTCGCCGCTAACTGACATTATTACAGGTCCGAACACGCCACAGCCACGCTGGAAAAACAAGTGACCAAGTCGAGAGATCGGGGCAATGACTCTACCAGACTCGGCTACGGTTCTTCTGGGTCTTTCTGATGTGCTGTAATTGTTTAAACCTGAGTGGAAATGGCAGGGTGCTTTTTTTTTTTTTTTTTGCCACACGCCAAAAAAACTAAAAAAGCAGCACTACAGCACTCGAGACTTCTGCTTTACTGCTTTTTGTAAATCCATCCAGTGCTGGGATTAGAGGGGGAAAAAAACGTCTCTCTGGGTTTCCACGTTCACGTTCTTGGAAGAGCTCGGCGTCAGGGACGATCGCTGACCACAAGCTGATAATGATGACGATTTAATTAGAAGGCTCTCTGTGGTCTGGAGTTTGCCCAAACTTCTCCACCCTGCAGATGGCTACCAATAAATTTAGCTACACCGAGGAAGAGGAGGACCATCTCTTCATCCTCAGCCCACCACCACCACCACCATCATCATCATCATCATCATCATCATCATCATCTCAGTCCTGCCACTAACCAGAGACAGAGAGCTTTATTCCCACGTGACATCCCACCACAGGGCCATCATTTGACTGCTCATCTAACACACGTGCATGCACCACACACACACACACACACACACACACGCACACGCACACACACAGGCCAAGCACTGAAAGTACTCCTCTGTTATAAGCCTCTTGAAATATAGTGACTCTGCTTATATAACGTGAGAATAATGCTCTGATGAAAAAGTCCAGGAGGAAAAAAAGCAGAGTCGGTTCCAAGGTAGCCTTCAGGATTCGATAAACACCACTGTAACTAAGAACAAAAGTGGAACGTGGCGTAAAAACAACGGTTCAAGTCACAGCTCACAGAAAACGTCTCATTTGCATGACAGAGGGCCTGAAGGGACTCAAGTTTTGCTCTGTGTCACAGTTTCGGTTTCTTTCCTTATAGAGATCTTGCAAGAGCTTTGAGAAGCGAGTGGTGGGACATGACAGGACAAGGGCCTCTCCAAATCTAATAACTCCTTCCTTCTTCATCCTTCTCTTTTTCATCGTTCTCTGGCGTTTTTTATGTTCCTGTCCACTTAGCTCGGTGGAGCGACTGTTCGTGGGTGTCCGGCGTGTGCCAGTGTGGCTGTTCTTCAAGACCATCAAAGAGGCTCTTAGGGAAGGCTTGGGAGGCAAAACCACACATTTTCCTCCATCATTTCAACAGTTTTTCCATTTAAAAAAAAGAGAAGAAAAAAAGTTCAAATATTACACCATTATAGTTCTCGCACTCGGCAGACCTTTGACAGATTTTCGGCAGGCCGCCCTGTGAAACGGAGAAGAAAAAGGAGGAGACTCCTCGAGAATTTTTTTTTTTTTTTTTAAAGGCCTGAAATTATAGTCCTGGACCTTCCTGCTGTGCAGAGGTAGCCTGACGAACTAATGAAAAAGCGGATGTGTTTTAATTCAATCGCAATTTGTTTCCCGTTCCCCGTGCCAAAGCGGAAAAAAGGTTCACATTTTCCAACTTGGTTCTTTTATTTTTTTTTGCTTTGGTGTGGTTTAAAATGTGCTGACAAAACCAGAAAGAAGGAGAAAAAGATGGAGAGAAAGATGGAGAAAATAAATAATCTTTGCTTTATAGACACGGCAGAAGATCAGCGAGTTCTAGTCTCTTTGTCAGGAGGAAGACGTCTGAGGCCACGTGTCTTTATTCAGCATCTCCAAACTGTCGCGCACTTGGCCCCTACGACGCTGGTCCCTCCAACCAAGTGCCCTCGGTGGTTCTACCCACAATCCTATTGGCCTTAAGAACAGGAGGACACACGCGTGGCCTATTCAGGTACAAAGACACCCAGCACTGGAGGCTCTGCTTTGAAATGAACATCATTATCCGTGGAGCTCCAAACACACACACACAATGTCATTATCAAAGCTCGTTCACGGATGAGCTCCATAGCTGCAGTCAAGTGTTTTCTCCCCATACCTGCCCATTTTTTACGCTGCCCTGAGAGAAATGGAACATCAGCGTTCACCGGTGCTCAAGTAGCAGACGATTTTAGAAAGGAAGAAGGAAGGAGAGAGAGAGAGAGAGAGAGAGAGAGAGAGAGAGAGAGAGAGAGAGAGCAGCACTTGTGGTCGGGTCTGCTGAAGCCATTTTCTCATGACGCACGCCCTGTAAAATCTGCGAGTCAGTGTAAATAATCATGGAATAAGGAAACAAAAGAGCTGGCCAGAGCTATTTGAGCTTAACTACTGTCAGAACTACAGCCACAGAAATTGCACCCTCCTTTTTTTCCACCCTCTTTTGTCACTTTAATTTGTTTTTGGCATCATGCATCCTGATTTTTCCACAGACCAAAAAAATCTGTAGGCAAAGCGATTTTGGCATAAAGTCTTCCAGCGTTTCCATATAATTTTTTTAAAGACTGGATCAGATGCCTATTTTGCAACTACAATAAAAAACTGTAGAGCAGCATAACAATATGTTAGCTCTTAACACTAGCTACTGGTTGTTCGGTTAAAAAAAAAAAAAAAACAGGCTCAAGGCTGATTGTAAGTTTTAATCACAACAATAATAGTACATCAACATAACCCTTGATGATTAAAAACTGTTTTACAGCTTGGTGTCAATTTTCTTATTTCTTATTTATTTCGTATTTCTAACACACTAGCATTCAAAAGTGTGGAGTCACGTGTCATCATATTTTATGAACAGTCATTATTCTATTCACTAAACTCTTCTACAGTGTAGTCAGTGGCGTAACTACCGGCAATGCAGGGGGGGCAATCACACTGGGGCCCATAGCGTGAGGGAGCTGGTGGCGATCGGCCTATTGACGTCTTTGGGCTCCTTATATGTTGGTACTTACGCAAATTTAACACCACCTATGGCTCATGAAGCAGATCCGATAATTTAACAACATACTTCATCAACCTTGATCGTATCTGGAAAACAGCTCTACTGTCAATTTATCTCTCTCTTATTCATAATGCATCTCCTGCATGGTAGCCATTTTCAAACGGATCCTCCATGATACATTCATTATTTATACTTCTAAAATCCTAAAAGAACAAAATGACTCTGCTCAAATAATATATTAAAAATATGTATTTTATCAAAATATGCGTGTCACACTGTCACGTGTGCGCCATGGTGACCGCCACATGTGCGACATGTGTTTGTATATGTGTGTGTCCCACCCTGTAGATTTGTGTTCAGTCCTTCCACCTGTTTCCAGTTAGTCCCCCTCGTTTAGAAGTGTATTTACATCCCGTTTCAGTGTTTCAGTGTTCAGTGTCAGTCTTTGTCGGATGTCATGTTGGTTGTAGTGTGTGTATGTCAGAAAGACTGACCCCAAAAAGGACACAGCGAACCGCTCCCCGTTTTTCTCCGCGGAGGGGCTTGAGGAAGAGGACTATCTGCCGGCCATGGATCTCTATGCGCTGATCAAAGCACGAGACCCGGTTCGGTTGGCAGCGATACTCATGGCAGCAGAGGAGGCAGCTCCTCGGGGCAAGCGCCGCCGACAGATGAGGAAGCCCGCTCGTAGTGGCCTAGTGCTTGTTTAACTTTTTTGTGGATATAAAATGGCTTTTAAAAACACCTAGCTGTTTGGTTTGTGCTTCATTTATAAAAAAAAATAAATAAAAAAAAAGGGTATGTAAGATGTAGGTGTCACGCGCGCGGCTGAGCGCGGGATATAGCGTGGCGGTTGCCATGGCGACGGCCGCCACGCGCTTGTGTTCTTGTTTCTTTGTCTTGGTCACGTGAGTTATGTTAAATGTCCCCAGCTGTTCCTTGTTCGTCCTTTGATTATTAAGTGTTTAAATACCCGCTTGTTTCCGTCCTGTG
>JAOUQW010000004.1:898918-910498 GCA_028565825.1 Olivaichthys viedmensis
AGAGGAGTTTGTGCTTTGTGCTTTATCAGGAACACGACAAGCTGCATTTTTTATCTTATTAACTTAAAGAGAGAAAAAAGAGAGAGGCTGGTGAGGGAACCACTGTTTATAGCTGTTAGAACGTAAGTGAGAACAGGAACTAGGGTTAGACGTTTCAGACGTTCCACAACATTAAATGTGACTATAAACGGATAAAATGTGCGACGTGTCGTTCTTTAATTAAAAAAAAAGAAGGTGTAATTATTGACAAACTGCTGTGGTATAAGAGGAATAAAACACTTCGGTACATGCTGTTATTGGAAAATAATAAACCCATCACACCACCCCGTCGTTTATTATTTTCCTATAACTGCATGCCCTGTCGTGTTTTATTCCTTACTCAAACATTGAAAAGAAAAAGCTTACAAACTTTATTGCTGTTGAAGACAGTGTATTCAACCATCAGGGTCCTATTTACATCTGACAAAATAAGTTATCTAGCTGCACTTACTTACAGTTTCCACCCCATCAACCATGTTTACCTGTCTGTAATCTGTAATTTTAAACGCACTTTATTTTGTTTTTATCTTGAGTCTGAGATGCCAAGTTTATTTCAAAGTGATGGAGTCAACTCCTTCACCCTGACCTGGGGGGCAATAAACTGCACAGTTTAGTACGGTAACAAATCCATGATCCCACATTTCGTCGTACTGTAAATGAGTACCTGTGCTGAATTTGGTTCTCTTTTTTGTAGGGTACCAAGAGAACTGAACAGGGGCATGTGGGTGGAGCTAGAAAAAGTGCAGACCATTAATTGGTCAAACACAATGATCACAGAATCATCCTGATTAATGTCTCTGGCAAGAACGGCTTTTCTGCCAGACAAGTACAGCACAGTGATCTTCAGTCGTGTAGTGACTGTCTGCTAAAGTTTCTCTCTCTTTAATAATCTCCTTTTTCTGCTGGCTTTTGGAGAAAACGTTATGTTTCAGATACGTTTTTAATTTATTGACCCACAGTAATGTTTTCTTGTTGCTGATATTTAGCTCGATTTCACATTTCTTACCCGTGATCCACATAAAAATGAGGCCGAATTCTAAATGGCTTCCTATTCACTATATATGTTTACTACATAGTGTATAACATAATGGTGTTGTAGAACAAATGTAGTGCACTACAGGCCCAATAGAACACCATTTGAGATACAGCGACTTCTTGTATTCATGTTGTATTTTAACATGATCGGACAAATATTCCTGTCACCTTTCTGTCAGTTTTCATGAAGATTAAAGTATTGGCACCCTTGGCTTTATTTGGGTCGCTCAACGCTAAGAAACTGTGTAGTTCGCCCTGTGAGGGAGACGAGTGACAGCAACACGCACATTGGTAATGTAAAATAAGCTACATGCCTGTGTTAAAGAAAATCAATTTGCGAATTTTAGGTGATATTTAACTATTCGTGCCAATCACAATTCCCCACGCCACAACCTCCAGAGAAACTTCTCCTGCTTTCACAGCTACCGTTATGTAATGAGAAACGGACAAAGGGACTAGATCAGAGTACGGATAGTTCTGGATTCGTAACTCTCCGGTGGAAAAGCTCTATAACTATGAACACTACCTGTCTGGCTACATGTCGTCCTGCACTGCAAATCGGTGGCTGCGGCCACATGGAGCTTATCAAGCCTCCAGAGATCCATTCCTTTTCACACCTCAGCAGAGCTGCCAGTGTGAGCTCCCAGAGAGGGGAGGGGAAGAGCGAGGGCTTTACGGCGCAGGCCAGGCCGGGGCTCTTCTCTCAGATGTGGGCCGCTGAGTAATGGCCATACATCCTTCAGCACTCCTCTGCCTGCACACTCGGTGCGTATTAAAGACGTGCAGTGGATTTATTGGTTGAAAAACCACAGGGGCCCCACAAACACTTCAGCTGAAGGCCCTCTCCTGCTGCACGGCAGACCGGCGCTGGAATTCACCAGCTGCCCCTACAAAACTTCTCTCTCTCTCTCTCTTTCACACTCTCTCACTCTGTCTGACCATCTCTTACTCACTTTCTCTCTCTCCCTCACTCTAACCATCTCTCACTCACTTTCTCTCTTTCTCTCTTTCCCCTTTGTCTTTTCCCTCTGCCGAGATGAATTCCATCCACTTTCCCCCCTCTGACCCACCATCCATATATACCTGTCTTCATATCTCTGCATATCACCCGCACCAGAGCGCAACTGCTTCTGACTCGATGGCCATACTGTCTTCCTCTCGAACTCTTCCTTCTTCTCTATGGACAAACCTCATCTAGTGTCTAGCATGTATAATTTGTACACGGTTCCTCAGAGGTTCTTTGGATAGTTAAGGGTTCTTAGTTTCCTAAAGGACTCTCTGAAAGGGAAACCCTCTGTTGTTGGGTTCCAAATAGAAGGGTTCCTCCAGACAGTCAAGAGCTCTTTAGAGTGCTAGATGGAACCTTTTTTTGTATACTTTATTGTATGTCCTCTATTTAACTTTGATTTGTAGAAGAATCAATTAACTACACTCTTAGAAAAAATGGTTCCTCAAGGGTTCTTTGTATAGCTAATGATTCTTAGCTTCCTAAAGGACTCTCTGAAAGGGAAACCCTCTATTGTTGGGTCCTACATAGATCCTTTAAGGGTTCCCCCAGAAAGACAAACTGAGAACTCTTTAGAGTGCTAAATGGAACTTTTTTTGTATACTTTATTGTATGTCGTCTTTTTAACTTTGATTTGTAGAAGAACCAAGAAACTTTGTCAAGGGTTCTTTGGATACTTAAGGGTTCTTAGCTTCCTAAAGGGGTTCTACTTGCTACTTTTTCTGAAAGCGAAACCCTCTGTTGTAAGAACCATGATTTAACCCTTTTTTAAATGTGTATAGGATACAGATACTCCATTGAACTTGAGGAACAGTGACGAATACCCGCCAGCATAAAAATTTTATGGTTCTTTAAAAGCCTTTTCTCTCCACAAATCTATAAAGACGCTCAAAGCTTGGCAGATGATTTAAAGTGTGCTGAATGTGCTTTGCAAGCACGGCACCCCACATGATATCCCATCTGCCCTGCATGCTTCGTCCCCAGAACCCTGATGAAGATACTTTCCACTCAGGATGGGTAACATGAAAACCTAATTACAGTGCACATGGTGTTACCCTCCCTTGGTCCAATGATCTTTAGCTTGAAATCATGAAGCACTTCTGCAATTTCCCATTAAAAGGTCCTTATCTCTAAAATGTCTCTCAGACATGGTTCCGCAAAAGCTCTTTGGATACTTGGATAGCTTCCGAAAGGACTCTCTGAAAGGGAAACCGTCTGTTGTTGGGTTCTACATAGAACCTTTAAGTATCCCCCCAGAGAGACAAACTGAAGAACTCCTTTGAGTGCTAGATAGAACCCTAATTTGTATACTTTATTGTATGTTTTAACTTTGATTTGTAGGAGAATTAAGGAGCTACACTCTCACTAAAAAAAGGGTTCCTCAAGGGTTCTTAGCTTCCTAAAGGGGTTCTACTTGTTACCTTTTCTGAAAGAAAAACCCTCTGTTGTAGGGTTCTACATAGGAACCCTAATTTCTATACTTTATTGTATGTCCTCTATTTAACTTTGATTTGTAGGAGAATTAAGGAGCTACACTCTCACTACAAAAAATTGTTCCTCAAGGGTTCTTTGGATACTTAAGGGTTCTTCGCTTCCTAAAGGACTCCCCGAAAGGGAATCCCCCTGTTTTTTGGGTTCTGCATAGAACCTTCAAGAGACAAACTGAAGAACACTTCAGAGTGCAAGATGAAATCTTTTTTTGTTTAAGAGTGTAGATCCCTCAATGACCGCATAGAATTTTAACACAAATCCCAAACTCTAGTAAGGGCACTTGAGGATAGAGTGCATTTAGGTCCGTATTCACATTAATAATTCATACACCACAAAGAAATGACCAAACTGTTCCCAATAATGCCTTCTCCCTATCATTACTGCAGTGCTATGCACTGTGAGGCGAGTGAGGTTTCAGAGGGAAGCTCGGCCAGTTGCATGGTCGGAATTTAGCATCTTGGATAAAGATTACCGTGAAAAAGGTTTAAGCCTCTAATTCGGCTATTTCCCAAAACAACACACTACTCTGGAGTGTCTGAACCCCTGTGATGTCTTC
Organism: Olivaichthys viedmensis; assembly: GCA_028565825.1. Taxonomy (NCBI): domain Eukaryota; kingdom Metazoa; phylum Chordata; class Actinopteri; order Siluriformes; family Diplomystidae; genus Olivaichthys; species Olivaichthys viedmensis. The sequence continues at coordinate 903,046 of JAOUQW010000004.1, forward strand.
GGTGTGAACCAGGGGCTAGTCACAACAAAGGAGATCCTTATTAATTCTGTCTAGCCACCGTGCTGTAGCCTGTGGTCCCACACACTGTATGTGTGTGTGTGTGTGTGTGTGTGTGTGTGAAGAAGACATGGCATCCAGCCAGGGGATGGCCAGGATAATCCCTACTCACAATTATCACAGGCATCCATCAGGATGCACATCAATCCATGTGCAGGCAGGCAGGGCTGTGGGTCGGCCTCCAGGCACACAGCCTCTTACTTTCTCTCTCTCTCCCTCTCTCTCTCTCTCTCTCTCTCTCTCCCTATCTATCTAGCTATCTCTCTCACTCCTCCCTAACTTCTTTCTCAAAGGATGGGGAGCCATCTGGGGGAGAAGAGCCTTATTTGGTGCCAAGATGGGAATCAAAGAGAGAAATATTCTTTTCCTCTGGAGGAAAAAGAGAGAGAGAGTGAGAAAGAGAGAGAGAGAGAGAGAGAGAGAGAGAGAGAGAGAGAGAGAATGAGGACGCGCTAGCTGGAGATCTTTTAAAAGAAGGTAGCCAGGGACACAGAGATGGAGGTCTGCTCACCAGCTGCCTGACTGTGGGCTCTCCTGTTCCGCGCATGCTCAGCAGTTCGAACAGTAACACCATAACAATCAGGTTTGCTCTTTCCTAACTTGTCACAGCTGCCCTAAAGTGTCCCCAGGTTTTCATTCTTGTGCAAGTGCAAGGCTGTGCTTTTTTAAATCAGCTTTATAATCCCTTAAACTCTTGGCTTATCATTCATTTATTCCCCTTAAAGCATATAATTCACTAAAACTAGTAAGAAATATACTGTCATAGAAGATTACAGATTGGACTCCATTTAAGGTTTGAGAAACCAGTGAGGAAACCAGGGCAACTTCTAAATTGTTTGGTTCTTTAAAAGCTTTTTTCTCTCCAAAGGTCGATAAAGACACTCAACGCTTGGCAGATGATTTGAAGTGGACTGAATGTGGTTTGAGAGAACGATACCCCATATGCACGGCATTGTTCGTCCCCAGAACCCTGATAAAGATACTTTCCACCCAAGATGGTAGACTCAGAGCACATGATGTGACCCTCCTTCACTCACTAAAGTCATCGTCAGGTGTCATCATCAGTATTTGACAGGTTTCTCACTCTTTCTCACTACAGGCCTCAAAACACTTTATAAACGGAACCTCGTACAGTGCAACTAGAAAATAAACTCAACTGTTCATTCCTTAAGATAACTAAAATGGCTTTAATTTCAAAACTATAATGACAGTTAAAGTGATGACAGAATGAACTCTCCTTTTGGAAACTCAATACCTAATGCACTGTCAGAGTCGAGATGTGACTGCCGTAATGTGCATTACAAAAGCAGCTACTGGCAGCCATGTGTGAGAGCACCCCCCCGGTTGTGACCTTTCTGTCCTCTCCCGCTCACCTCCCCTCTGAGCTGGTGAAGAAAAAGGGCTGCAGAGTCCCACACTCACTCCATTGCTCCATTCATTCCCCCCACGCCGCACCTTTGAAGAAGTCTCGCAGGAACAGAGCCGACACAAAGCAGACTCCTCCGTCTATGGAGCCGAGGAGACCTGGAGGAGAAGCGGCAGAACTAGCAGCGCATTCATCTCCACCTGTGGAAGAGAGAAAGTGACATATAGACAGAAGGAGGAGTGGGAGAGCCATGAGAGCCAGCCATCAAAAGGACTACATAGGCAGGGGTTATACTTGACGCAGCAGCTACACGAGCGGCATTGATCACACACTCGCCTGCGTACCTTTTGTACATCTGGAGGATTAAAAGGGATATCCACTAGAGGGCAGGTCAGAGCCGAAACATCCCTGTCCAGCAGGTTTCCATGACAACCTGTAAAACAATTTCATGACACTATTCTGGGACATATATTTGTCTGGAGATGTTAAACACACGGACGAGCTTCTGTTAGTTTCTTTTTAAAACTTTCCGCCGTCATTGTGATTGTTGTCATGAACTGCGTCTCAAATCGCACACACTATGAGCTTATATTAAAAGTATTTACTAATCTAGAAAATCCAGAGGATAAGTACGTAAAAACAGAGTTTTTGGTAAGTTTGTAGGCTATATGAGATTAAAAAAATAATAAATTCAAACACCATCCCTCAGGAAATCAGTTAGTTTTAATCCTCAAAAACTGTCGTACGTAAGTGTGTGATTTGAGACACAGCTCTAGTTTGTTCAGTCTGTTGCATGCGTCACATACATTTTTTTGGAAGCGTTGAATAAACGCAGGACACGTGCGGCAGCCACCTTTCATACACATACGTGTAGTTAAAAACAAGTACAACCTAAGCATGTAAGAGATTTACAAGAGAATAACCTCTGAAAACAATTGTGTTGAATCTCATGAGGAAATCTATCTCAGTGTCACCATGAAGCCATAATAAAGCTGAATGATATGCCTAAAGACAAAGGAAGTGTGCCCTTTCACCCTGGTTCCTGTTTTTGTCTAGCGTGACTGGCTGAAGTTTGGAGTTTGGAGTCAGACGTGGCACAAAGTTTCATCTGCTCTGGGGGTCTGCGCTCACCGGCGCTCGTGGATGTAAAGAATCCACACAAAAATTCGATCTTATCTCCGAGCACGAAACCTGAGCCCAACCTCCGCACTGCACAAACCACGCTAGGCTCAGCGGGCATTCTGGGAACTCCTAGGATGCCCCTCTCCACCCAAGTCCCCCAGGCCCCCAGTCAGGGGGCCTCCCAGATGTCCAGTCATGTGACAGCATTTCACAGTCAGCTGTCACTCATAATCACAATCTCCTCTCAGGTTGGGTTACCGGGAGCTTATGAGGAGCTACAAATATCACATATATAACATACATAAAATTAAAAAAACCAAGCTGGACTACAACAATGTTTTAGTATCACCATCACTATTTGAAGCTGTTGTTGTGTACATGTGTGTGTATATGCAGGTGCGGGCTGAAACCTGTATGATACATGGACATCATTTGTTGATGCGTCTCCAACATGAAAGCTTGAATCGACTTTGAACTGTGATATGTCAAAGTCTTTTGCATGTGTTCTTAGGCTGTAACTATTTTTCCCATCCGAAATGATCGCCATATGCGGAGGATCACATTTGTTTCTACTACACCAAACCTGAATGCTTTTCATGGGAATGCTGTGCACTATATGCTCACCATAGCTTAAACCTTTCTTAAAGACTGCGCAATTCTGGCACACTGATATACAACACGTGTACAAAAATAACCAATAAAAGAAGCAACAAGCCAATCTGAAGCCAGACTTGGACACACTTTTACACACAGGCATTATTGTTAGAAATGATATACTCTGCTTTGGAATGATCAAAGCTTGAGGGAAGTCAATGAAGAAACCCAAGATTCCCCTGCGCCTCCTGAGAAGATCGGGTTTAACTGGAGAAGTGTTGCAGTCATGAACGGCTCAGAGGACCAAGAGTGAAGAGACTCGGGGGACGAGGCCCTGGACCCAAGTCTTACCTTTCAGCAGAAATTCTGCACTGAAGTCCCCGAAGTCTACTGTTAACCTGAGAACTATCCTGAACTACCTTTCATCCAAGCGTTCAGCCTTGAAAATACAGATAATAATTATTTTTCAATATATATATACCGTAGAGCATCCTAAAGTGGGCCACTGAGGCGCTTGACTCCTTTTTTTCTCTCTGGTTCCCGGACGTGGGACATCCAATCCTGACCAGACCTAGTCACCAAAATAAAGAACCCTTTTGAGATAATCTATGCCACAAATTATACATGTAAACAAACGTTTATAATATTTAACAGTGGTTACTTTTTACATGTAAAAGATAAATGGAACGTGCTTTCGAAATTGCGATGGAATTTTGTTTTGTAAATATTGTTAACATAATAGTATTATGTAGAAGAGCTATGGGAGCTCATAGAGGCCAGACTTATTTTCGTAGACCACCACTCGTCTGTCAGTGAAAACACATTTTTCAGTAATATTTTATCGAGGCGATAAACATGCGTTAAGCATTATGCAGTATCGTACTGTGGTTACTGACTTTGGAGTTTTAAAGTAACAGGCGACCAAAACATATGAATAATAAAACACCTGTTAGCTTATGATTTCCAAGAGTGTTGGTTATCAATACACACAAAGGTAACGTCAAAAACGAAGAATATTAGTGAGTAAGGGTGTTCACTTTGTTAAATAATAAGCACAAATCACAAATCTTCTGTTGGAGTGGCCGACTTTTAAGTGTCCTACTCTAGCGCCTTTCTCAGAAAGGAAGAAATAAGGTGAAAGTGTTGTAAGATCTATGAGAGAAGGTATGTTTTTTTAGGTATTAAACGAACACAGTTAATTCAACAGTTTCATTGTCTCAGGGACGTGGCATTGATAATCCATCTCTCATAGAGGCCAGTCTGGTTTTAGGAACCACCCATAGACCAGGAGAAGTTCTGTGAGATATGGAGTGCAGTGCTTTCATTATAAGGAGTAGGAGTTTGTGCTCAGTGGTAGAAGTGGAAATGTTGAGGTTTTAATGGACAGATGTTGGTCAGGATTAATCATTTAAACTGTAGCTCTACTTCTTTTAGCTAAGGAAAAAGTTGTTTTCAGATATTGTTTGTTTTATACTGTGATTAGACCGTCCATTTGTGAATACAGAAGTTATTCTACAGTCATTAAACTTTTGACTTTAATAATAATACATTTTAATACAATAGTCTTTTATTGTCCCATAACATTGCAATACACTTTGCAATTCACGTCATTAAATGCAACCTAAACGGCATTAAATTCCAGACAATTTTACAAGGGGAGGGAGGAGAGACTTTTCCTGGTGGGTGCCAAAACTTTAGCATAACTTGTTGGTTTGACATGGTATGTAAATCTCAAATATGGATGGAATTAAAATATTACTAATAGACATCTTTGGTGATATCACATAATGACATTCATTAAGAAAATCAAGGGGTTGGCGTTTGTCATTTCTTTCAACCGGGTGGACGGCATCACCCATCATCCCCCCATCACCCCATTCCCCCTCAGGTCTGCTTTATTCTGTATGTTTACTGGTGGTGAAATCCTTCAGACCTCAGAGAGAGACTTCAGAACGAAATGAAAGATGACCAATCAGGACAATCTGCACCAGAAAAGACAGAATAAGCTGAAATAAAAGTTGATACAGGGCATTTCTTTAAAACATTCAAGGATTTCATCAAGCTCTTTCCCAATTTCTATGGAGAACCAGATGGAGTCCGTTATGTTTACTCCAAATTCAGATGGAAATCAGTTCAGATGGAAATCTAAACCTAAACTTGGAGCAGGACGGCTCGCGCTACAGGTCCGTGTTTGTGTTTAGGCTTTATAGAGAGGGTTTTTAAGCTCCCACTGTTACCTAGGGTGAAATCTATCTATATTGGAAAAGCAAAACAAAAACTGATGGAGAGATAACAGGAATGGATGTTCCATCCAAACAAGTCAAAATGGAAACATGCTTGGATGTCTGCTCATTCCAGGAGAATGCGATAGCATCGACCAGCGAGGGCGTTACGTCAGGAACAGACACTGCCAAAAATTCCAAAGCATGTTTGTAATTGATCCTGAGAGAAAATGGGAAATACACAAATTAGTAAAGACTGGTTACGAAATATGGCCTTTTATTTATGGAGATTCTCAGTTCCAGATTCTGCTCTCTTGATGGCTGGAATATTAGAGAGCTAAGAGGTTTAAAAACAAAACAAAAGCATCCATGACGCCTCAACTGTGAAAGACAGCGAGACGGTGTGAAGTATAAAACCATTTATGAGAACCATTTATTTATCACTGTTCTTGCTCTTTCCTTGTGAAAAATTCCAGACCTTTTCTTGCTAATTTTTAACTGTACACTCTCAGAAAAATAAGCTTTACTCTAAAAACTAATTAAAATGGTCAACAGTGGTCCTTAAGATCCAATTATGTACCTTCTTGTCCAAGGCACACTATATGCACATTCCCAGGTAAAAGATACATACTAAAGGTACAAATGATGTACCCTTGAGAGTACCACCCCAGCGACATGGAAAGGTACAGTTTAGTACCTTTTTTTCTGAGAGTGTATCACGAAAAAGGGACACTATGTGACAAATGATTACCCTAATAAAAAATGTGCCCTTTAAAGGTTCTTTGGATGGCTAACAGTTTTAGCTTTCTGCTTAGAACCTTTTCTAAAAGGAAAACGCTTTGTTGTAGGGTTCTACATAGAAAACTTTTAGGGTTTGCCCAGAAGGACAAAGAAGAACCCTTGTGCTAGATGGAACCATTTAGAGTTTCTGCATTAGTGCAGACATTAAGGCAATCCATCGTGTCCTGGGTCTTACTTGACAACAGAATATCTAGAATATCAGAATATATAGTTTTTTTCCAAAACAATTTTTGAGTTTTCATACTTTTCCAAGTCTGTAAATTCCATACTTTTCAAAACTTTCTAGACCTGTTCAAGAACCTTGTTTGTGGCAGTGGCAGGAAAATATCTCAGCAGGTTTCAACTCAACTGAAGAGAAGAAGCGAACAGACGTTAGCGGCACAGCCGCCAAATGACGCATGTTTGCATAGCGAGCAGATCTAGACCTGGTTTTGCTTGTCGTGACTCCAGTATCTGCCACATCCATGCGCCTTTGTATTCATTGCACTAAACAGTCTAGTTAAAGAAAAGCCTCTGGAGTCTGTCATCTCCTTCTCAGAAAAGAGACTTCAATACCAGAGACAGGCTTAATTCAATCGTCTGGGGGCTGTCGTGTGCAATAACACAAAGTCTTTCCCCGTCTGTTTGGTCTGGAATGACGCGAGGCTGTGAACCCCATCTTCGTTTTTTTCCTCCTCCCAAGCCAGGCTGAGGAGAGAGCAGGCCTGCGGGATGATGATGGCGATGTTGACTGACATGCCGGAGTTCTGTAAATGATCTGGGGTCAAGTAGCCGATTGAGTCTGATGCTCTGCATGCTAAGAGACACAGAAGGAGAACAGTGTAGGCACACAAAGGTACCGTCGTAATCCACTGGACACCTCAGCCAAGACACAACATCCACCAAAGTCCCTAGTGTTCTAGAGTCAGTCCTATAAAGGTAAATTTAATTAATTTCTATATAGCGTGATCAGAGTTGTAGAGTGTGTGTGCAAGATCAGTGTGTGGGTTTGAAGATCCTCAGAAGTAGATCAGAGGCATGCAGCTTTATTATGTAGTTAAGGCCCGGTTGGAGAGCTGCTGCTGCTTCTGTGACTGTGCATTCATTCATTGTGGCCTGGTATTGCATCAGGAACAAGCTAAAAAACAAAGCAAATCCTTACCAACCTAGACTGTTAATAGATACACTACCAGTCAAAAGTTTGCCTTATAGAAGGGTTCTCTCTCTATTTGTATTATTTTCTCCTAGTTTAGAATAATAATGAAGACATGAACACTATGAAATAACACATCTGGAATTATGCAGTGACCAA
>JAOUQW010000004.1:1076038-1100293 GCA_028565825.1 Olivaichthys viedmensis
ATATAAATATAATATAATATAAATATAATATAATTAAAATATATATATTATATTTTCCACAGATGTTTAAAACATAGACCGTATATAATGTCATATAATGTCATATAATATAAATATAATATAATATAATAATAATATAATATAATATAATATAATATAATTAAATATAAAAAGTACAGCCTACTAATATGTCAGTAATACATTTGACCTGTTTAAAAACTCATGAACAAGTTAAATTTCCCATACAAACGGTTTTAAACAAAGACCATATATAATATAATATAAAATATAATATATAATATAATTTAAAATATAATATATAATATAATATAATTTAAATATAAAAAGTACAGCCTACTAATATGTCAGTAATATATTTGACCTGTTTAAAAACTCATACAAAAGGTTTAAAACATAGACCGCATATAATATAATTATAATCTATAACTCACTTTGTGTTTAACCGATTTTCACACAATTTGTTTTATTTTACATGGAATAACGATCAACATGGAACTAAATCTTTGTTAAAGTTGTATAAACAGCAAGAACATTTATGAATCGCAGACATGCGATGAAATCTGTGCTGCATGCTGTTATAAACGGTAATAAGTAAGCTATGTAGCCTTCTTATAGCTTGTTTGCTTGCATTACTGGTTCACTTTTGATGACACACCTCAACAGTTTGGTGCTTTAGGGCTATGCATTTTGCATACATTTTTAAGAACATATCCAATGCATTTTCCAAATTCATTCACTAGAGGGCATCATTAGATGAACATTATCATAATGAACATCTCGACCTACTTATCCTGTGGTTTTAAACCTTCTGGATGAGAGATTCAACTTTTTTATGTCCATTTTAAACAGGTCAAATATATTACTGACATATTAATGTTGGCTGTACTTTAGCTGCACCTAAATAATCTTCTAGGTTCTCTTAGAAGGCGAATAATCAAAAAATATCTGTTAAAACCTGGCTGAATTTTTAGAAAACAAATCTTTTGCATTGCACTCACGCGTTCGTCACCAATGTGAAGAGTAAATGTTGTATAGTGATTCTTTAAAAACGCATTCTTTTGCATCTTTCAGAGTCATGAGTTATTCAGGAGAGTATTTTAACACGCTTGAGGGAAAGTCTATCAAGTAGTGATGGATGGGCTTGGGTTAAAAAACATATTTTGGTTCAGGTCAGCCGGGTTCAGACTGATATATAACCAAGATAACCTAAATATTGCAGAAAACGTTATTTTATGGGTTAAAATAATGTAAAATATAATAAAATAACTTTCGCAGGAGAAAAATGTAAACGAATACACTGATGTCGAGTGTGTTCGCTTACATTTTTCTCCTGCTGAAGTGGGGGATTTGTGTCAATTAAACCAATTAAGGTTGACCTATTGTCCATGGTAATATTAAAAAGGTCATTTTAACCCATTTCTGGCTGCAACAAACACAGTGAAAGTTCAAAGTTGTGAAAGTTCAGTACACACAGCTCCGAACTCGTAAAATAAAGAAAAAAGAGGGACCAAAAGGGAAGTGAATTGGAGACAAGTTCCTCAGCGTAACAGAATAAAAATACACGGGTGACCGTTTTTGTTTCGGCAAGTTCGGGTCAGTACTTTTATCACTTTAAATTGTGTAAAAAATAAATAAACTGGTGAAGTGTGATCATTTCTTATTTCATTCTATGTAAATTCATACAGTTCTCTGTTAAATAAATGAATATAACATTTATTATCCCAAAGGTAATTGGCATGATCATAAGTAAAAGTCACCTGGATACCCTAAAAACAGTTTATTCCTAAGACTCAGCTTCCTGCTTCTGTGGATAATCTCACCTGGATACTGCAGCACTGCTGCTGTGATTAGAAAGACTGTCTCATGCTCATCCCAGGACTTCTATTCACAGTATGATCTTATCAAACATCCTTTAAACACTTTAGTGCTGTTTGTCTTTTCTCTATATGACTGTCTACTGGAATGATTTATAACCCCACTATTGAGTGACACCCAGAAGAGGACGAGTTCTTTTTTGAGTCTGGTTCCTCTCAAGGGTTCTTCCTCATGTCGTCTCTGGGAGTTGTTCCTCGCCACTGTCGCCTCTGGTTTGATCTAGATCTACATCTGGATTTCTGTAAAGCTGCTTTGTGACAATGTCTACTGTTAAAAGCACTATACAAATAAAATTGAAATTGAATTCATACACAGTACATAAAAGAAGAATAAAGAATATATGAAGTTACCCTACAGGATGGCAGGACGGCACTTGATATCTACATCCAGTTTATATTCTCCAAATAATCTTTAAAATTCTATAAGGTTTAAAATATACTGGCTGGCCAGTGAGGATAGACTTTTCAGTGGTGCTTCTGTGATTTTAGTACTTATTTGAATTACTTTGTACAAACAAACAAAAAAATTGAAAACTGTGGATAAAAGTCTTATCAGCCTTAAACTTAAAAGCTGCATGAAACAGTACAGATGTTGTTGCTCTTTAGAGAATATTGACATGATGCTTGTTGGCTTTTCATGGTAATTTATTATCAATAATGGTATTTTTACACTCTCAGAAAAAAAGGTACTAAACTGTACCTTTTCTTGTACCTTTAGTGTATATCTTTTACCTGGAAACGTGAATATAGTGTACCTTTAAACATAATTAGATCTTAAGGACCACCTGCTGTACCTTTAATTAGCTTTTAGAGTAAAGCTTTAAAGGTACACCACATGCACCTTCCCAGGTAAAAGATACACACTAAAGGTACAAAAGATGTTCCCTTAAGGGTACCACCCCAACGACAAGGAAAGGTACAGTTTAGTACTTTATTTTCTGAGTGTGTATTCAGAGTCAATATCAATTGTGGTGGGGTAGACGACGAGGAAGACGAGACACGGATCTAAAACTGAAAATCATTTCTTTCTGATTTTGTTGTATTTCAAATCCTTGAATGTCCAGTTACACCACTCGTGGAATGTCCGTCCTGTAAGAAGTGTCATCTTCTGTCAAAAGACCAACCAAGACGAACGTCATCGACATATTTGAACGACGTGCAATTGGAGTGATGGCTAGTGCAATTATTGGTGTACAAATTCAACAATGAGGGTCAGAGCATACCCCCTTGTGGAACACCAATACTGATGCTGACAGTTTTATTCTTTCTCATATCTCACAGTTTCTTTATCAATATTTGTGACTTTACTGTATTAAAAGCGAATCAGCGAACTGGGAATAATCTATTTTATTTTTATTTTTTATTTTCCTTTATTTATACAGCGCTAACCGAATGAGACTATGTCTCTTTTCCGGTCGTGCAAAAAATAAAATAAAAATAATAATAATAATCTGAACACTTATCAAGCGTTTTCAATTCTGAGCTGCTATTGATTCGAAGTACAGATTCCAATTACTATTTTTTGAGTGTTACATACTTTTGTGAAGTGACCTTTGGGTGTAAGAACGGCGTTTGAATGAATGAATGAATGTAATTAATGCAAATACAAAGCAATATAAATACATTGCATAGCATAATAATTAAGAAAATAAATACGCGTAAAAAAAAAAAATACAAAAAAATACAGAGAAATGAAAAAACGAGAACAGAGAAAAGAGGTGAAAATATATATCAAAACCCCCAGCAAGGCTATGAAGAAAGACGCTTCCATGCTTTTTCTTGCTTTTAACAACAAAAACAAACAAAACAAACAAACAAACAAACAAACAAACAAACAAAACAAACAAACAAACAAAAAAAGCAAGAATTTGCATTTATGCATAAAATATGTTGAGGTTATGAAAGCATGAACTGAAGATAAGATCACGCTCTTCCTTCTTTAGTTACCCCATATATTTAATGTGCCCTAAAAAAAAAAATATATATATATATAAATAAAATAAAATAAATATAAAAAGGTTCAGTGACTCTCTAAAGAAGTGCCACAACATTGACAGGGGTGACGTCATCACCGACTGCCACGCGGTGAGGCGCGGACCGCAGCACAGCCCGCGGATCCATCCGCCGAATGGACACGTAGCGGAATGTCATAAACGCAAACAGCATCATTGCGTTTCAAAAACACACACACACACACACACGCGCACACACACACACACACGCGCACACACACACACACGCGCACACACACACACACACACGCACACACACCTTAAAGCACGTGTCACGTTGTCACAAGCAGTGATTACTTTGCGCACGAGACAGGCGGCGTGCTACTCTACGTCATCACGAGACGCGAGACGTGACACTTGAGGTTTGTTTGTTTAAAAAAAAAAAAAAAAAAAAAAATCATACATGTATGTTTCCAGGTTAGTAAACAACTTTACAAAAAAACAACAACAACGCGTAATTAGTATAATAAATAAATAAATAAATAAAACACTAGCACGAGAGGAAGAGGAGGAAGAGGAGGGTGTAGTGAGTCACGGTAACCTTCCGCCTGCAGTAGAAGTGCTGAGGCTAGGGGCCGCCGCCATTTTGAAAGTCTGGTCGCTTCCCTTCCTCCGTCGCGTACAGAGAAGATTCCGGTTGCTCGCGCGTGTCGTTACGGCTGGTGAGTACTGGACCTCGGAACCACGCGGATACGCAACACCTTTTACGGTGTGGTCGGGTCGCGGGCGTCGAGCTGGCCCGAACGTCGTGCTTTTTAAACGGTTCTCCGGCTGCATAGCTCCACAGCTAGCTCCACGGCTAGCTCCACGGCTAGCTCCACGGCTAGCTCGCTAAGTTCCGTTACCGCTAGCAAGCCGGCTAGGTCGCCCAGCCCCAAGTCACCACCGCGCTGTCACCCATTCTCCCGCTGCATCACGAGCTAGGCAGCTAAGCTAAATTTACCCAGCAGTCCTAGGTCGCGCAGCTTACTAACCTACTAGCATAGCATAGTTAGCGCAGCATAACATAGTTAGCATAGCATAGGCGTCAAAAAACGGACGGGATGTGCAGCAGGCGCGTCGCCTTGCCTGCAAAACCTAGCCCAAATGTGCACGTTTGACTCTTTAAGTGTCACAATTGCGCCGTTACTTCGGTGAAATATACGTGTTTTTGTTTTGTTTTTATGCGGTTAAATAACGTTGGTGTTTAGCCAAATCGTCGCAAAGGCCTAGCTAGCCTAGCTAAGAAGCTAATCGACGAGAACGCAGCTGTCCCTATTTAGAAAAAAGAAGTCCCTTTTTTTATTTTTTGCTTGGTGCAAAATTTTATTTATTTATTTATTTCTTGCCTAAAATCAAACGATTTTGTGATTTTATTATTATTATTATTATTTTTTAATACCATGTTGTTGTGGATGGTTCTAATAATAACATTACATTAGTGGGGCTTTTTAAATATTAAATGAAATAAAAGTCCTGGTGCCGAACCCAAACCTGTGCATGCATTGGCCCGAGTGGAAATACGACAGAAGTTGGAAAGAAATGTAAAGTTTAATTTAATTTTATTTAAGTGTGTTAGAATAAAGGGGCCTGTAGGAAGCCGCTTTCTGTCGGTTCACTTGCATGGTGATCAGGTTACCTTGCACACTAGGTGTGTTAGGAGAAGCAGCAAACAGGTTTTAATAGGAAGTGCGTTAAATACATATATATATATATATATAAATGGTGTGGTGTGTGTGTGTGCGCTGATTTCATTGTCCTCGTCTGACACTCGTCTATGGGACCCTTTTTCTTTTCCTTTTTCCCGATGATGTGGGCTGATCATCTTTATTTTTGCCCACAGTCTTGTTAAAGTGGAAACGACTTGCAGGAAGAGTGAGTGTATTTACTCATTTGCTCATTTGGCCGACGCTTCCATCCAAAGGCGACTTGCGATGAAGAGCAGATGAGGGTCTCGTTTAAAGACGAGCTGATGACCTTTTTGTGACCTTGTTCGCTCATGGTCAGATTGGTGCACGATTCGTCTGCGTTCATCACTTAAAAGACGATGTGTAAAAACCAATAAATAAATCAAATTTGTCAGTAATCTTTCGCTAAAGTGCAGAGACCCCCCCGCCTCGAAACGGCCTCTGACGTATTGATTACATCACGGTAGAATTGTGGGCGGGACGAAACATAAATAAATAAAATGGCCAATTGTTATGTTATTAGATGACAAGGGAGCGATACCGATTGACTTTTCACAAGCCAATCAAATCCTGATCGATAAAACCAAAGTCCCGCCCACCCAAAATATGGCGTTTCACTCGGCAACATGTCACGCTACGGATAGAAGGGGGGAAAAAAGGCGTTTGTGTTTCCGTTTCACGTTGTCTGTAAGCTTCGCAGTGCTGCGATTTGAACTCGCAACCTTCTGATCAGTAGCCCAAAGCCTGAAACACAGAGCTGCTGCCAAATCACTCAATAATGGCAGATTTTTACATATTCCCGAATTCAAACCGTTGATGTGTTTTATGATATTTACTGACACGTCACAGAGGCGGCGCCTGAACACGGGACACGAATCGGAGGCGTGCTTTAGGGCGTCACGCTGATGATATTTTGCATAGGCTTGCAACCGAAGCTCGCAGAGACTAGGCTTGTGTAGTTTGAGGATATCTGCATTGTGTATCGTGTGTCGAAAAGGGAAAGGAAGTGGGATTGTTGCATTACTCGTGGAAATGAATTACAGGGAATTGTTACCCGCTTGACTGACTGACTGCTTTTAAAGCAGGGTCTTCTGTGTGCCATTAAGAGCCAGCCGTCAGTGCCGTGTTTTGAATGCAGCGTGGATCATATTTGCATGTCCCACAGGCGAGGACGGGCCTACATTCCCCTTCTTGATCTGAAGGCCTTTGTTGCACTAAACCCACAGGTGCTCTGAAATGTCAGCTCGTGCATTACTAGCTCTGGGTGAATTTCAAGAACCTATTGATGAGATGTGCACCATGTCGCATGGCCTTTTCCCCAGAGCGTGGAACGACTCGTTTCTGATTAATTACCTCCCTTGTTGCTATGCTAGCATCCTCAGTTTTCTGTCGTTTGTCAGTCGGTGATGAAGAGCGACGCCAGTGAAATCACAAACATGGGGAAAAAAGTCACAACAAACATGATCTGAAACTTGATTATGTCTCATTTTTATTCGTTTTGGCGTAATGTTCCTTAACCAGCCAGTTTATCCCCCCCCCAAAAAAAAGCCGATTTGGATGTTAGACCCGAGTCACGTGACGTGACATCACCATAAACTAGGGGCGTGGCTTATTTGATTGACAGCCTGTCAAAAGGCATCACTGCGCTCGTACGTCAGGTATTGTAAACAGCGGTGAGAAGAAGAAAAAAAACGATAAAGATGAAGAATATTTGCTTTTAAAATGTAAAAACAACGTAATAAAAATCAAACTGCTGCCTATACGGCTGTGGGGCTGCGATGAGCGGCTTTTACTCTGCTTTTATCTGCTTTTTAGCGATGACTCGTCCCTTTCGCTTGTCATTTATTCATTTCTTCCGGCGAGTAATCGCTGTATCGGCGAGCATCTTTCTGCGTAATTATTCACAGCGTGACAACAGGAACATGGAGGTCGTTGGAGTTGCAATTTCCTAAACGCGTGTTTTGTCGTGGTGTCTCCTGGATGAATGAGGCCGTGCAGAATGTGTCGGCAGGTCGGATCCCTGAGGGAATTTCGGTTGTTGTTTTGTTCCTCGACTGGTAGCTAGGCTCGTCCTTCCTGTGAGCGACCTTTTATTCTACAGAGGCCCAGGTAACCCTCGCAGGTGAGTGATCGAGATTCGGCTGAGAGCAGGAACATGCTGTTGATTTTTTTCTCTGTCTCAATTCCGCTCCCTCCCTTAATAGTCATCGTGTCAGAAGATAATTATGTTCATTGTAATCCCTCACAAGACTTACCTGTATTATGTGAAAATCATGTGGCACCTGCGAGAATGAATTAACCCTTTAATGGCCTGCTCAACCATTTGGTAGAACGTCCTTTTTTTAGGAAGGATATATTTTGTTTGGGGGGGGGGTCTCAGCCACTCGTGTGAGGCATGTCATGAGTTATGAAGTAATTTTTTACATTTTCTTTAATTATTATAATGACTACGTAATTATAATGATTATTATTATTATGACTTATGAACTAGTTTTTAAAATGTATTTTATTACGACTAATTATGTATTATAATGCATTATCATTATTATGACTCATGAACTAGTTTAGAAAATTATTTTATTTATTTATTATTTAATTTTCAAAGTATGTAAATGTAGTTTTTACACAAATACGCAAAAAGGATTTTTTTTTTACACAACAAATATATAAAATTAAAAAAACTCACACTTACGTGTTTATTTATTTATTTAAATGATATAAAAATACCAAAAGATGTTTTATACCTTAACATATCAATGTTTAAAAATATTATTATACTATTATAATTTACAATAAAAAAAAAAGGTTTTATTTATCAACTTAAATAAACAACTATCACCAATAATAGACTTTCTTTAACCATTCGGGAGAAGCTCATAAAAAAAAATAAAAAAATAGCATGGTCAGTTAAAATGAATTATTGCTATAAAGAATGAAGAAATAATTTTTCCCCTCTGTGAGATTGTTGAAGCATTAATGACGCTGTTCTCTGCTTAGTTTTTAGGGCAGCATTGTTCTGGTTGCATGGCTGCTTCGATTTCTCGAGTAGAAAATGCCTGAGCGCAGAAATGTGGATAGTGGACTTGTGGAACAGTGCTCTTTTTGTCCTGAGAGTGGAGAACCGGGAAAAAAAGAAAAGAGGCAGTGTAAAAATGACCTTGGTGAGGTCAACCTTTAATGCCTACCTCCTGTGTTTAACGCTTTAATGGTCTCACCGAGAGAAAAAGCAATTTAAAAAAAAAAGGTTTCTTAGTTCTTTATAGCAATAATAACAATGTTCTTGTTTTTTTAACTGACCATGCTAGGTTTTTTAATTTTTTTAAAATTTATTTATTTAGTTATTTTTAATTACGAGCTTCTGCCGAATGGTTTAGATTTCTATTATTGGTGATGGTTATTTATTTAAAAACCTAAATAAATAAAATTAAAAAACGACATTTGTCCTTACATATTTCTTGTAAATGAAGAGTGTAAAACCTGAAACTTATAAACAAAACCATTAAAAAATAAATAAAAGGTCAGTGATGATCGTATAATAACATTTTAAAACATAAAAATATGTTCAAATATAAAACATAAAAACACCAAAAGTGAAAAATTATCGTCTTTTCTTTTTTTATAATACCTTTGTTGTGTAAAAAAAAATCCTTTTTTGTGCATTTGTCTTAAAATATATAAAAATACATTTACATACCTTGAAATTTAAATAATAATTAAAGAAAAGTCACAATGTGCCTCAAACAAAGTATATCCTCACTAAAAAAAAGGGTGCTCTACCAAATGGTTGACCGTTAAAGGGTTAATTTGCGTAATTTAAATCGGATTTCACGGTTAAATTCGCAAGCATGGGCTGTGATTCATGATTTCCCAAAGCTTTTTTACTTTGGCAAAAATCCCACTTTAGCACCACAAGAGCTCAGCACCATTAAGAGCTCAGTCTTGGCAAATTATAGGTACTTTTTTATTTATTTATTTTCTCCTCCCAATCAGGGTGTGTGTCTGAGTCATTTGGTCATATCATGGTAGTGAATGTTAAATCGTATCTCAGCAGTACATTCAGATGAGGAAGTAGATAAACCTTCACCTTCGGGATATTTACACACTTTCTTAACACCAGCCCAGTGCGGTGAATGAGGAAAACCGACTCCTGGTTTGTTTTCTTTTCAGCAATGTGGCGTGTTATGACCTCGCTTTCTGCTTTGATCGCTGAATTCTTGCTTTATCTGTGCAGATCCAGCGTTCCTTTTCTCCATGCCGTGACGGTTAACCCTTAAAATGCCACGTGCAATCATCTGCTGTATGTATTACATCAGAATACATGTTTTTTGCACCGGACGGGTTTCTTCTGCGTTTTTAAAAGACTTTTTAAATGAACGCTTTTCGAAAAGACAAGCTTTCCTTTTAGTCTGCTTCAATAGACGGCCATGCAAATAGTTAAATAACAACCTGGGTGCAAAGTCAGTGACCTGTGTATGTACTTTTTCAAATTTTATGTACATACTTCACATACTTGGACATTGACTTGGTGTTTTGTTACATATTCCATCAGGTACTTGTACTAACAGATGTCTACACCACATGTTCAATGTTAATCGCACCGTAGCATCAAGTTAGCGGTTTTGTTTCTGCGCAATAGAAACTTTTGTAAAGGACTGTTTATTTCTTTTATTCATGAATTGAAGTGTTCATTAGAAAGCATGCAGGAGAAAGGCGGACTTGTGAATTGCATAAGCTTTATCGTGTGGAGGTGTTGATGATTTTGAATGAAAAAACGATTGATTAGCTGCCGTGCTATGCCAACTTTTCCCATCAGGAACATACCATTTTGGTTTGAAAAGAAATAAGTTTAAAAAAAAGAAAAGAAATGTCTTGCATGGTCCTGCGCATTAATGAGGTTTCTGTCAAACGTTTTGTTTTGTTTTGATGTTGCAGTACTAAAATGAGGGTTGGATAATAAAGACGACTAAGACTTATTTAAACGCCCTCCTCTTATTCGGTTAAAGACGAGCTGAAATCAAAACAACTTTTTTAATTTTTTTTTTCTTCACCTTGTTAGCTCGTGAGCAGATTGTTCACGATTCATCTGCACGAATCACAATATTTAAAAAAAAAAAAAAAAGTCGAAATCCTTCTTTGTGCGTAATCTTTCACGAAAGTGCATCGACTTTTTCCCCCGCCTCTAAACGGCCTCTGAAGTATTGATTACATCACGGTAGAACTGTGGGCGGGACAAAAACAATATAACAACCAATCATTGTATGTCATGGTTCACCTTCCTCATGCGCTCGCAGTGACACCGATTAACTTTTCACAAGCCAATCAAATCCCGATGGACAAAACCAAAGTCCCTCCCTCCCAAATATGCAGTTTCACTCGGAAATACTTGGAAATAATCGTCTTTAAGATGTTTGGAGACTGAAACGTCACTGGCGTTAACGTTTTCTAACCGGATTCATTACTCGTTGGTATCGCGGCGTCTCTGTGAAGCCGGTCTTGGCATTTTAAATAAATTGGTCTTGTATTGGGTCCATATTTTTGAATATTCAAGAGATCGTAAATCAGTGGTTTCTGAGTATTAGCAGTAATCAAATGAGTCGTTGTGGGAGCGCGTGCTCCATCAGTGAGGAGGTGCGTCTGCATGCAGGTTCTGAGCGCTTTGCTCTTTGCTCACCACGTGATTGGTGCGCTGTCATCAAGACACGCCCACTGTAGATCAGCTGTAAATTAAACAGAGTTAATTTTTCCAGATGCAGTTTTGCAGAAAACGTATCTGTTCCAGACATAAATGCGTCGTTACCGTCGTCAACGTATCACGGCTGCGTCTCGCTTCTAACACGTCGTCATGCACGATTTTTAGCCCAGTGTCACGCTAAATGGGCTAAATCTTTCCTCCGTGTGTGTGCACTTTTTCTCTCGATTGCAAAACAGTGACTCCGCTGGTGTGAAGCGATTGCAGCTGACCAACTGTGCGCTGGTGAGATACGGAGACGGTTAACTTGGCTAGTCAAACGTGTCGGTTGTTGGGGGGATTTTGACACTGTGTTTGACCGTTGTGATTAATGCGCATTCTCTCACCCGGTCCTTGGTGTAATAAACCAAAAAAGTATCTCGGCTCTCTACTCTTTCTGGTTCCAGATCCAGTGCTGAGGCTTGGTTCTACTTTCTTTCTTTCTTTCGTCAGTATCTTGGCATCCATCTGCATCTCACTACCTCTTCTTCTTGTTAAAGGAATACTCTCCAATCTCTACTGTAGACACGTTTCCCTGTCCTGAGAAGAAAAAAAAACCTGTTTACAACCTCACTTATAATGGAAGTCTAAGGGCACCTGTTGAACTCCTGTGTGACACCTTTCTTGAATTATCCAGTCAAACGTGTCTGTAAGTGAAGCTTTAAATCTGAAATGGGACTACTTTTTCAAAGGGAGGAATTCGTATTCATGCGTTAACAGGCTCTGAGGGCACATGGATATCTCGCAACCTTTGGGAAAGTAACAGGAACTACTTTTGTACTTTTTATTTGGTCACACTTTCTCCCATGTCTCTTAACCGTAACACCTTTTATTATTATTATTAGAGTTTTGTAGTGTTTAATTCATGCATGTCATCGCTGTCCAATGAAAAACATGTATCTCCAAAATTCCAACTTTTCAGGAGCAAAAACACTTTTTCATCTCATTAATCACACAATAAATCCGAAGTTCACGGTGTGACGTGTTGGCTTTTCATTAGTCATTTAAATGTTAACTACTGTGGGGTAGACGGAGGTTTTTACCCACAATCCAGATATTATGATAAGTAAAAAAACGCAAAAAAAAAAATTGGAGATGCATGTTTTTCATTGGACAGCGACGATATTTTAAACGTTCAACAGCTTCCCCTTCGACTTTTATTAGAAGTGAGGTTTGGGATTTCTTCTGAAACGTGTCTGTAGTCATCACACACACACACTGTGACGTATTCTGGAGTTTAATAAACAGTGATTCACTTGGTAAAAAATCGTTGAGCTGTACTTTCTCAAAATGACTGCTGCATCCCAAAAAAAAAAGTGTCATTTGTAGAAAATTGTCACATCCACTCATTCACGGTGAGTCATTTCCTGAGTCAGCTGTGTTGTAATGTGTGTGTGTGTGTGTGTGTGTCTGCCACAATGCAGTTATATAACGTGAACTCATAAATGCTGATTCTCAGCTTATTTTCTCGGCGGTTCGCAGCACTCGATCACAGCGCATGCCTCGTGTAGCTTCACCTCAGCATGGAGCCTGATCTACAGGAAAAGACACTCAAGGCTTGAAACGACGGCGTATAGACTCGTCGCCACATGTCTAGTCTCCAGTCTGCGCTCGGCCGTTAAACTGTTCCCGTATCCTTGCGCAGCAGGTTCATGTTCAGTGGAAGCAGGTCACTGATATTACCCAGGCTACCGACGGAGTGTAAATGGGAGGGAATGTAATCTTACCACTACGCATGTGCTCCTTTAATTTTTAATCAGGCTCCAGGACACTGAAACCTTAGCGCTCGCCTTCGCCAGGCTTGTGAAGAAGGAATGGAATTTCACATGCAGATTTCCTGATATCCATCACCATGTTGCCGGTATTTTTTTCCTTCTCATTTACCGCGTCGTGAACAATTCATATCTATATTGTTGCACGATATGAAAAATATATTGTGTGTAATAAGGATGGGGACGATGGGATGCTTCGTGATTCTCTCTTGAAAGATTCTGCATCAATGCACAAAGTCATAATCAGATTTTTTTGCGTAGAGTTATGCATAAGGGACTTTTTGAAAAATATCAACAATAACAATGAGAAATAAACGCTACAGGCTAAAAGGCTGTCAAATTCCTTGAAACCTTTTTTTTTTTTTTTTTTGCTTTTCAATTACTTTTAATATTTAAGATGCAAGTATTCATGACACAGAACGAATATTCGCAGTAGCAAACAGAAAATATAAAACTTTTTATTTATTTACTCAAGTGTTTCTTCCAGTCGCTGATATTTAGCTTGATTTTTACAGTTCTTTGGTGAACCGGGAGCCGTGTTATAACATCCGCCATCTTTAACCTGTTTTTTTTTTTACTCAGGAATCATTCACACAGTTGGACCAAATCTAAAATGGTTTCCTATTCACTATGTGTGTTCACTACGTAGGGCGTAGGTGTAACATACGTATTGCAGAACCTACATAGCGCCTGTTGGACATGAACTCATCACATCAGAGCCTGAGATCACTTCTAGGACGTGTACTTAGATTTTTCTTTTATGTTTAGGTAGTAAATTTATACGTTATTTTTTAAAGGTACGGGCCAATAAATAATGCTGTGAATTCAGAGACCTTTTCCTGAGTCAAGCTACAAACTTGCGTTAAGGCAGTTAATCTTAAATAACATTGAATATGAAGATATTATTTAAAAAAAATGAAAATAATAATCGCGTGACCTCCATCACATCTGTAATGTAAATATATAATTTTTTTCAGAATAGATCACGGTTTTAAAAGCAGCAAGTGGTTATACTGTGGGGAATTCAATTCAGGCTTTAGAAATAAATAAAAAATGCATAAAGAATTCATTTATATCGCATCATAAATCACAATCAAATCATGACCAACCCCTCGTGTGTAAGGCTGTTGGGCTCGACAGAATCCAGATCAAGCACTTGCTATGACTCGAAAATACTTAAAATTCACCATTTTCCAATTTTCAACATCAATTACTACTGACACTCCCCTTTTCCTACGGCAAGCCACAGGGTCATTTGGCCAAAATGCGTTTCGAAAGACTTGCACGGGATCTTAAACAGTCGAATGTGGATTTTTTTTGTCCTACGAGTGTGTAAATATTGTGTAAATTCGAATAGTGAAATTAGTTTTTGCCAGCCCTCGTGTGAATGAAGTTGGGGGTAATTTATTTTTGGGTTCTTCTGGTTATTTCACTCTCAAACAACCGAAATACAGATTATATTAAAGGTGGAATATGTCAAGGAGGGTAAATCAGTGGTGGGAATTACATCTCTGGTTTTACCCTCGAGTGGAACATGCTACGATGTTATTACAGAATTTCTCCGCTTTGTCATAATCTCACATGTTAAAAAAAAATAGAAAGAAAGAAAAACGATTTTAAGATCATCAAGAAATGTGACGGGAACGAGGCCGCATGGAGTAGATACCTCCTGAAAACGATTGCTGACGTTTCTTATCGTGAGTCTTTTTATTTATGGCCACTCTAAACTTAAAATTCAAATCAATGCCTTGTGGAAAAACATGCGTATTTTACTTATATAAAGATTTTTAATATGTAATTTGGATTTCTTTATCCGTAGATCAGGTTTCCGTGAGAATAATAGCCAGCAGTGTAGTGTAGAAGTTCGGGATATTATAGAATTTGGTTTAAAAAAAACAAACAGCAGGGCCTTTGCAGCTGCAGTGCTTGGCTGCTGATATCCGAGAGTGGGCCCTCATTAGTCTTTGTAAATGGCCCGAATGTTTCTGTTGTAGCGGCTCTTGGCTGAAGGTGTGCATTCGTTGCAGAGGATGCCAGCTCCGATCCGACTGCGGGAGCTGATCCGGACCATCCGGACGGCTCGCACCCAGGCAGAGGAGCGTGAGATGATCCAGAAAGAATGCGCCGCAATCCGATCATCCTTCAGAGAAGAAGACAACACTTACCGCTGTAGAAATGTGGCGAAGCTGCTTTACATGCACATGTTGGGTTACCCGGCACATTTCGGCCAGGTAAATAAATATAAATTAATAAATAAATAAATCGGTAAATAAAATCTCGGCTGTATACTTCATGTTTTTCTGTTGTGGCTGTGGAAGATGTTCAGTTTCGTTGCATTGTGCTGAATATAAAAAAAAAAAAAAAAGTATGGTGTTTACTTTCTTCTCAGCTGGAATGCTTGAAGCTGATCGCATCACAGAAGTTCACCGACAAGAGAATAGGGTACTTGGGGGCCATGCTGCTGTTGGATGAAAGGCAGGACGTCCATTTACTAATGACAAACTGCATTAAGAAGTAAGCACGCAGCAGTGACTGTTGCTTTTTGAAATGAGATGTTTGAGGTGTGGGACGAGGAAGTGAAGTGCAAAAGCGCGGCTGCACTCCTGAAACCCCTTTTCTTTTCTTTTTTTGCACCCTCCATATTGTTTCCTCACTGACCAGCCTTGCTACGTATATATCTAAATGATGTGTCTCTTCATTTGTCCATCGCAGTGATCTAAATCACAGTACACAGTATGTCCAGGGACTGGCTTTGTGCACCCTGGGGTGTATGGGTTCATCAGAAATGTGCCGTGACCTGGCTGGAGAAGTGGAGAAGCTCCTCAAGACGTCAAATTCCTACTTGAGGAAAAAGGTAAACGACCGTCTCGCACTGTTCCACGATGTCGGTGTTATATCTTGAACGTCGGAGCTGTTTAAAGAAAACGAGCCGCTTTCTCCACGCAGGCAGCGCTGTGTGCGGTTCATGTCATCCGCAAGGTCCCCGAGTTAATGGAGATGTTCCTGCCCGCCACAAAAAACCTGCTGAGCGAGAAGAACCACGGTGAGGTCTTTATTTGTTAATTTATTTTTTGTTAAGTGTCTTAACTTAATTGTATTATTACTTGTAGGATTTTTTTGTTTTAATTTTGCCAAAAGTGGACGTCGACGAGATGAAAAAGCCGCACATTTCAACCCATCCGTTATTAAAAAAAATTTTTTTAATTAAAAATAAAATATGTCGTCATTGTTTTATTTTTAAAACTCTTTGTATTCGTTTGTGCAGCTTTTCTTTTTCTTCAGGTCAAGGGGCGAAAAAAAAAGAGAAGATTTTATTTGGTGCGATCTGGACTTTGATGGGCTGCTGAGTGATGTGATGTCGTAAATTTATAAACGTCGATTTTTAAAAAGAAAAATAATAATTTTTTACAGCACAAATGGATAGAAATGCTTATTTATTTGTTGATCAGAAATGGGGGGCAACTTTACGGAGGCCGTGTTTCACATGCTGCATGTTTTTGAAGTGTTCCTGTGTTGAATGCATTAGTTTGTAAAGTTGGGGTGCTTTTAATTTTCTTTTCTATTCTTTTTCTGCGCCTTTATATACGTTTCTTTTCTTTTCTATTCTTTTTCTGCGCCTTTATATACGTTTCTTTTCTTTTTTTCTTTTTTTTCTGCGCCTTTATATACGTTTCTTTGCTTTTTTTTTTCCTCAACCACCAGCGCACAATTAAATAAATAAATACAAAAAGTGCTGCTGCATTTTCCGTCACAGCGGAGCTTCCAAAAAAAAAGTGAACAAAAACTCAACTTTAAGCGCCTTTCTACCTCCTGACCAATCGGGTCGCAGCTCAGAGGGGTCAAGCGAGAAATTTTTTAAATAAAAAATCAACATGGCAAACAGAGCACTGGTAGAAAAATTTGTATTGATGATTTGTTTTTTCGCCACCACAGCGAATGCAAGCGAGCGCATCTCATCTCCACAGTTTAACCAATCTTTATTTAATATTCGTCATTCATAATAACGCACATCATCTAGACTGCATGCTAGGCTAGCTATTCAGCCGATACGAGCTAGGACTGGGAAGAGCGTTGCTATGGTTAGTGTTCGCGTCGCATGAAAACGCTAATTGTACGGCGTTTTAATGAATGTTTGTGTTTTTTGAAGTTGTTCGTTTGTTCTTATGCAGTTTGAAGAAGATTTAAAAAATAAATAAATAAAAAGTCGAATAAAATGATGGGCAACTTTTATAGTCAGCGTTAAATGGATTAAAAATCAATGAGACGGTTTGACCTGACTAAATAATCGGACATTTTTGTCGAAAGACAATTTTATTGATGTATTTTTCTCTTCAATTATCTTTTTTGGCAGGAGTTCTCCACACGTCTGTCGTTTTACTCACTGAAATGTGCGAACGAAGTCCTGACATGCTTACTCACTTTCGAAAGGTACGTGTTCACCCTCTTCATCATGCAGTTACACACCGTGTCTCAGCAGTCATGGCTTTATGAAGGACTGGATTTGGGGGTTACTAATGATTATTTTTATTATTATTATTTTATTTTTGCATTACTCTTCCGTCTTGCAGTAGTATTGTTACTGTATGTAACAATGTTTTTTTTTTTTTTTTAGTCGTATGACCTCTTGAGTAGATGCTCTTGAATTTCGGATGCTTGCACTGCATACTTCCATTGGAGCTCCTCTCCTCTCTCTCGGTGTATCTACTCCGTATCATCCCCCCCCCCTTCAGGCTGAACTGCCGTATCAGCACGACCGCCTCTCATGTTCATGATCGTAACATTTATTTTAAGCTCTTCTCTGAAAGTGAACTCTCTCTTTCCGGTTCCTCCCCTAACATCTACTTCATATTTTTCTGTCATTTGTCTTCGTTTCAATTCCTGCATTGTGTTAGAATGAGAAGGTAAGAGGACGTTCTGGTTTCATAGCTGGTGCATGCTCTTAAAGAAACTCACCTCACTGTGGTCGCTGTAGATGTAGTGCATTTTTATTATTATTAATTAAAAAAAAAAATCTATGTATTTATTTATTTTGCTTTTGATGTCTTTTTTTCCCTTTTATTTTTTTAATTATATATATTTTTTTGTCTTTTCTATTATTTACGGTTTCGGTTTTGAATGTCATCACAGAACTGTGTATAAATCGTGTATATAATTTTTTTTTAAAAAGTGGTCCAGTGTTCACCATTTAGACTAATTTAATTAATAGCATTTGATAGAAGTGTTGTGACTTTTGATTTATAAAATTAATCTTTCACCCAAAACTAACATGGGATTAAATATAAATGCTCTGATAATTGGGCAATTCACCTAGACGGGAGGCCCCATAGTTAAAGAATTATAAATCATGACTGAACGCATCCATTTGATTCACTTTGCCTTAAACATCGTAACCGAATGTGCAGAGAAATTATAAGATAATTTTCACCCTCATTGTGTTTTTTTACAATTGCTCCCTCCCTTTATCATTTATTAAAAACTCAGACTTTGACTTGTACTACACTTTTTTCTCGAAGGTCTTCCTGACTTTTTGTTGGGTTTCTTATTTTTTCCGCTGGCCTTTTTTTTAATTTTATTTTTAGCTGGTTCCCCAACTGGTGCGAATCCTGAAGAACCTGATCATGTCTGGCTACTCTCCTGAGCATGATGTGTCCGGCATCAGTGATCCCTTTTTGCAGGTATTTTCCTCCTCCTCCTTTTATTCTATCCTATTTGATCAATCCAGGGTCCTGACCTGAGGCTGGGCAATATTTACAATATTCATATTTACATCACATTGTACTTTTCTGATGTATTGTGGGTATTGTTAGTACTTTTTAGAACGCATAACTGCGTTATTTGGCATGACAGTCTATTTTTTTTGCTCCAAAAAGTAATTTATTGTTGTAAATGTCAAATAAATGCGTCTCTGAACTCTTTTGGTTGAAAGGGTATTTTAAGTGTTATGATATACAAACGGCTGACAAATGAAAGGAAAACCCGATATAAAGTGCGTTAGGAAGGTTTTTGGGCCGTGACGAGCCTCAAGAACAGCTTCAATGCGCTTTGGCGTAGATGCTACACGTCTCTGGAACTGTATTGCAGGAACCGATGGAGAACCGTTTGTTCTTCCTCAAGATGTTCCCTCAGATGGTGGTGGAGAGCCGCTGTCTAACACGTCGCTCCAAAAAATCTCCCACAAGTCTTCAATTGGGTTGAGAATCTGGTAAAAGGCCAGAGCGTAATGATTTTACATCGTTTACATCCTCATCAAACTGTTTTGTGACCCCTCGTGACCTTTGGATGACCTCATTTATTCAGGTTTCTCCCCTGTCTGTATTTTTGGCGTGTCACTCGCCCCTATCCTGACCAACACATCAGCGTACGCATCAGTGCTCCTATTGTGCTGATATGAAAAAATAAATAAATAAGCAGCTCACGTGACGTGAACACCGTAACCATAACGGTCCAAGCTAGTATCGGCTAAATAGCTAGCCTAGCTTGCTGTCTGGATTATATTTATTAATATCAATTACAAATATTAAATAAAGATTGGTTAAAAGTGGAGCTGCTTGTGTTAAAAGTGAGACCGTTACTACACGTACAGGGGGGGGTGTCCCAAAACCCAAAAATAGCAAAGTTGTTGTTAGTTACATTGAAAACGTTGAACAAACGTTGAGTCAACAGAGTTACTTATATTCACTCCCTAACAAGACTTTTTCTACCGGCACTCTGTCCGCCATGTTCGTTGTTTTTTATTTTATTTTTTTTATTTTTTTTTTACACTTGCCCCCCGAGCTGCCACCTGATTGGTCAGGAGGTAAAAAGGCGCTTGATGTCACTCGGCGCTTTTCTGGAAAAAAAAACTTTTGCAAGCTCAGTTATGATGAAAAAGCAGCGGCGGCAGCGTTTTTAAAAAAAACCCACATTGTAGTATACTTTGTACTGTAGGGTGCCTGGAGGCGCTAATCACTTAGAGGTTTTATCTATCTATCTATCTGGGTCTGTGAACACGGTTCTTTTGTAAGGTGCAGTTGTGCTCCCTTTGACGAATGTGGCGTCGTTGGGATTCGAATCTGAGAACCTTTTGAAATTGGCGCAAAGCCTTAGACAGTTGCAGTACTCTAGAGCCCCCAGTGTACTTGAGATTTTCTCATGTTATTCACCTTATAAGCCATTTATAAGTGGCTTGTTTCTATATTTATGTTGCTGTTTATATTATTTTGATGAAATTGACCTGTTTAACTCAAATGACTGATGTCTGCTTCCATTTTGACCATATAAAATGATATCTTGATTTTCACCAGAATTTCTAGCTCCTCAAAATTGGTATTGGTAGCAGTTTTTCTGACTGCTTTTCATTTTATTTTATTATTATTATTTTTTTAGATCTTGCATATACCCTTTGTGCTTTTTAAACGTTGATGGCCATTTCCTTGATTTCTAAATCTCCTGGGTTTATTTCAGGTGCGGATATTGAGGCTACTGAGAATTCTAGGAAAGGGCGATGATGACTCTAGTGAAGCTATGAATGACATTCTTGCACAGGTAAAGCATTTGAGTGGATCTGAGTTGACAGCGCGAGGTTGTTCAGCATTTGAGGCATTAACTGAATTCTGGATTTGTCTCTTGAAGGTAGCAACAAACACAGAGACGAGTAAAAATGTAGGCAATGCAATCCTGTATGAGACTGTTCTCACCATCATGGACATCAAATCAGAGAGTGGATTAAGGGTGAGCAGGGTGGGATTTTTGTCCCATTTGCAAGAGCACGGCTGTTCCATGACTGTCATATTGTTTTATTAAGGAGTAAATGGGAAATGTTGGATTTTGTAGCCACAATATGATGCACAACTAATTTTGTTTCTGCTGCAGGTATTGGCTATTAATATCCTGGGACGTTTTCTTCTCAACAATGACAAAAACATCAGGTAGCCATTTTTATGTATTTTTTTCCTCCCTGTTTCCTGTATTAAAATAAATAAATTACTGCGAACTAGACCTTTTGATCTCTAATGGCACATTGTTCGAGATCATTCACAGGCAGTACTTGCCTAAAAGCCATTTTCAAAGCACAAAGTCGTGATTACGACTATTTTTGCGTCAGAGCCTTGGAGGCGTTTTATTATTTAATTTTTTCCCCCACACTTCAGATATGTGGCACTGACGTCTTTACTGAAAACGGTGCAGACAGACCACAATGCAGTTCAAAGGCATCGGAGTACCATTGTGGACTGTCTGAAAGACCTAGATGTCTCCATCAAAAGGTACTTTTATATAAGTACCGTATTATTTTCAGCCCCGTTCTGACTCTGAATAGCGCGGCCCTGATAGATCTCCCTCGCTCTGCGCTGTGCCACAGGCGTGCGATGGAGCTGAGTTTCGCCCTCGTCAATGGAAATAACATCCGAGGCATGATGAAGGAGCTGCTGTATTTCCTCGACTCCTGCGACCCAGAGTTCAAAGCCGACTGCGCGTCTGGGGTCTTCCTGGCTGCTGAGAAGTAAGGCTGGGGTCTGTTTAGTCCCTCTGCTGTGCTCCGTGAAAATGGGGCACTGAAATGGATTCGAAGCTGTTCATGTGTTGTTAAAAGGAAAATAAACTTTTCCTCAGTGGCCGTACTGTTGTTTGAGGCCTCAGACGTTCATAGCAAATCTACAGTCCACTCCAGATTTATTGGCATGCTTTAATAATCAATAAAACATTTACCTGGTTGGTTTGTAAACACAAATAAAATAGTCATCTTTGAGGGCAAAAAACAACTTTATTTATTTATTTATAATTGCTTTATGCGCTCTAGGAACTCTCTTGTTGCCTTTAACCACGTCCTTTCCCTGGGGTATAAATTTGAGGTTGCACACATGAAAGATTTTTGTGTTGAAAAGAGACAGATGTTGGTTGACCTGCCCAAGTTTGGTAATAGACAGGTAATAAAAACAGCTTAAAGCAGTTAAAAATACCTTTTAAGCACAATCAGGGCCTTAATAAAAAGGGAAGCAGAGAAGAACCCAAAGATCAGTGTCATCATTCCACAGTGGTTGTCATGTAGACACTTAGACACCCTAATAGCCTCAGCCTCAGACACTTCCATACATCGTTTTCCCGATGTTTGACTGACGTTGTAAATGTTGTTGATGTTTAGTGACGCGAAAGCTTCAAGTCTAGCTTCCAAGACATCATCAAGCAGTTTGGAAGGGTTGCATGAGAGAAGCTCTTCCTAAGAGCAGCTCCTGAACTTCACCAAGCCTCATTGAAGCTTCAATTGGAATCGTGTCTTGTGGTCAGATGAGACACAATATTTTCACACCATCTGCATTTTTGGTGTAAAAATGGGACTGTCTACAAACCCACTGTTAAACATGGTGGTGGATCATTGACGCTTTGGGGCCATTTTGTGGCTGTCGGAGCTCTTGTTAAGATTGATGGCATCATAAATTCCGCCAAGTACCAGAAAAGTTTCGCCCAAAACCTGGGGGTTAAGACTTGGCCGTAGACGGATCTTTCAACAAGATAATGAGCCCAAAAGTGCACCCAAATCAACACACGAACGGTTGTAGGGCGCAAAGATCGATGTTTTGCAACAAACATACCAGGGTTTCGTCAGGGTTCAAATCTGAAGCCTGTGGTCCGAGTTGAAGAAGATGTCCACATGCGCAAACTTAATAATATAAAGGAGCTTAAAACGTTCTGCATGGAGGAGGCGCCAAGATTCTCGACAAGCGTCTCCCAACGTCTTCACCAAATGTTAATTGTGGGGGTACCGACACTTTTTGAATCCAGCGTTTTACTGAAAAAATTGCCCGACTTGAGAATACTAATGTTTACATTGTGATGAAACAACACCGCATCCACCATATGCTCGAGATATCACTCATGCCATGTGTTTAATATGTTCATTTTGACTTGTCTTTATGAAAGGTGCCAATAATTCTGGAGTTGATTGTAAGGCTTTTGGCTTATAATACAAAATAATATAGTTTCAAGTTCACTGGGACAAGAGGGAAGCATGAATAAAGCATTTACCCAGTTGATGTTTAGGCTGGGGTCATGCAGGGGTGTGCTGGCTGATGATAAAATGAGTGATCCATCAGAGCATGACGCTGTTGACACCTTCATTTCTGACAGCATTACCTGCAACGCTAAAGTAGAAAAATGACGAGGGCTTGTTTCTCTCAAATTATGTGACCTGTATTTAACTCTCGCCTTTTTTTCTCCCAGGTATGCGCCCTCCAAAAGATGGCACATAGACACCATTATGAGGGTGTTAACAACGGTAAATCTCTCATGTTGTGTCCTCGCAGTTCATTTGGATTTCCTCGGTTGTAGTCCGGTGCGTTATCTTAAACACCACTGTAGGTAGTCGGATATAAAGCAGATTATCCTGGGATATAGAGGAAATGCAGGTAATGAGACCACAATGCAGCTGGAAGTGCAGGCATTTAAAGGCGCAGTTTGTAACGTTTTTAAAAGTGTTTTTTAGACCTGTGATCATGTGATGTCAAAGATTTCTGGCCCAGAAATTAGAAATTAGCCCCGCCTCTGGTTTCTCAATCCTACGTCCTTCAGCCTGTGACCTGGAAATCGACGAGAGCCCCGCCATCTTTTAAAGACGTATCGATTCTTTAAATACGCTCAGATTAATTAAGGAGACGGAGGAGGAGGGAGGAGGCTTTTAGTTTTTTTTTAAGGTCTTTTATTTGTTTTATTATTATCGTAGCACGTGAAGTAAGCGTTCTCCTACAAATGCTCCACATCCCTCCCAAATTCCAATAAATGATGTACTGATACGAAGCACGAATACAAAATAATGTCAATTAAATAGGAAACGATGGACGCAAATAAAAAACCTATTTACAAATTAAAATGTGTCTGACTTTAAAAAAAAAATTAATTGCGCATATAAGAAGTCATAGTAGAATTTTGTATAGACTTAAAAATCACTTAATGTAGAAGTGCCATAATGTTCTCATTGTGTATTCAGTGTGAAATTACACCGTGGTGGTGTGTGTGTAGACGCAGATTCGTTAAGTCCTGTGCGACACGTCATCAATAAGTGACGACGCTTTAAAATACGTTTGTCCTCCATTCCTCCCGTCCTTGTTTCCTTTCCGTGCGTCCTCACAGGGAGGAGCTTGGAAACGAGGAAAAGGAAATGAGGAGGCGCAGTTAAAGAAATGAGAAGCACCCGTAGTTTAAACATGAGTA
>JAOUQW010000004.1:1147335-1154736 GCA_028565825.1 Olivaichthys viedmensis
ACACGACACAGATCATGCACGTGTACACAGGACACACATTTTTCTAAAGGTCTGTTGGTCAGGTGGGGTGACATTTTGGATAACTCGGCTTGTTTACTAAGAGGATGTCAATGTTGGATCAGTATT
Source organism: Olivaichthys viedmensis (assembly GCA_028565825.1). Taxonomy (NCBI): domain Eukaryota; kingdom Metazoa; phylum Chordata; class Actinopteri; order Siluriformes; family Diplomystidae; genus Olivaichthys; species Olivaichthys viedmensis. The sequence goes on from JAOUQW010000004.1 coordinate 1,147,462, forward strand.
TGATATCAGCCCATCAATTTGGCCCTTGGTAGGGATACAGCTGTACTCATGCTGATTGAGTCCACTGTAGGAACGAAGAAGCGTGCTGATTCAACCTTTTCAACTTGCCCATTAGGTTGTGGTTGGTTGCCTGATGATGGACATACAGTACCTTCAGGAAGTCTATGCTAATGAAATATGTCCTTAGCGCTTTGGCTCTGAGGAAGCATGACAGTGTGACCCTAACCTTATGACCCTAACCCTAACCCAAGTTTGGGTAAAGCCACTAACCTGCAGGCTTTAGAGAAGCAGTTGATAATGACCAGGATGGTGGTGTGACCTCGTGATTGCAGGTCGGTGATGAAATCAACTGCAATGTGGTACCATGGACATTGAGGTATGCGCAAACGCTCTAAACATCAGTGGGTAGGTGTCTCTGAGTTTTGGACTTGGCACATACAGAGCAGACTTGGACAAAGTTGGTGACATCACAACCACAAGAGCCGTGGTGCATTGAATGCCTGGATGTCCGGATCTCAGCGATGTTTCGGATGATTTATGACAGAACCAGGGTTGTGTTGAGTAGACATCCTGTGTGAGCGGGTTCTGAGTGAGCACTACGTATTTAGTCAATTTATTTCCCACCGTACAGGCGCTGCTGTCCAGGTTTCAGGCAGAATGGTTTCCCCTGATAGTTTCTCATTACGACCATCAAATTGATGTGACAAGGAATCTGCCTTGGTATTATTTAAACCTGTCCAATAAGTGCCCAATAAGCCTGGTGAGGGTTTAAATCTTAAATAAGTATGGTGTCTATATAGACGATGGCCCATTGAGCATATCATGGAGGACTTTGTTAAAGGAAGCCTGAAACACTGAGGGGGCGTTGTTCAGACCGTATGACATCACTAAATATTCACACTGCCCTGACCTGGCAGTTTTCCATTCAATCCTCTCACCGATGAGAACGAGACTGTAGGCACATTTTTCCCCCCATTTCTCTGTGTGCGTGTGTGTGTATTAGTGAGTGTGTGTGTGGACAGGAAATTGGTGTCACAGTAAATTTTAATGCATTTCCTGAAGCACTTAAATCACCTGCAGCACAAACTGAAGGAGGAAGACGTCCTTTATACATGTGTGTGTGTGTGTTGAACTATGTGTGTGTAGGTGTGTGTGTGTGTGCTTGTGTGTTGAACTGTGTGTGTGTGTGTGTGTGTGTATGTGTGTGTGTGTAGAGTGTGTATAAATATAGAGATACTCTTATTATGTGTTTAGAGATAATATTAGTAATTAAGGTTGTTTGTTTTATCTGATTTTAGACGTAGTGTGTATTTTATAGTGGTGTTGGTGATGGCGTGTGTAGTGTGTAGTACATAAGTGCTATACAGTAAATGTAGTGTGTGTGTGTTTTGATAACACACACCTTTCACCTGACAGACCACCAATAGGACAATGTCGACCACTTCACATGTACGAAATATTAAAAACATCATAGATTACTATGGATTACTGCTGTTATTGTAGGGAGCGCATTAGTTACAGTGGTGTGTGCCATTTGGGACGCAGCCATGGAGACCGAAACCTTTACTGTGATATTCAGATGTGTGTTTGAGGAACATTGAGAATTCTAGAACTATGCTGAGAATTCTAGAACTACGCTGAGAATTTTAGAACATCACTGGAAATTCTAGAGGAACAATGAGAATTCTAAAACTATGCAAAAAATTCTAGAACCATGCTGAGAATTCTAGAACCGCACTGGGAATTCCAGAAGCACACCAAGACTTCCACAACTACGACGAGAACTCTAGAACTGCACTGGGGATTCTAGAATTATGTGGATAACAAAAAACAGTGCAGGAGAGAAAAGTGTTCCCTTCAAATTTTAGTTTGTTTGTTTGTTTTTTGTTATCCACATAATTCTGAGAAAACACTTTTCTCTCCTGCACTGTTTGTTTGTCTTTTTATCTGTCTCTCTCTCTTTCTGTCTCTCTCTCCATCACATTAAACACATTAATATATAACTCTACATTTTCTGAAGGAAAATCTCTGCACTTACAAGGAAATAAAACATTTTCAAAACTATTTTGCTAAAGCTTAGTTTGAAAGTGTAAATGTCCGTTATTGAAGTAATAGGGGGTGAAAGAAAGAAAGAAAGAAAGAAAAAAAGACAGAAGGAAAACAAATCTAACCTGAACAGTTTGTTAGGTTAGATGGAATAAAGTATTGTTTGGGAAAATAGAATGAATATTTCTGTGACTCCACCTGCTACCTTTCATTAGAAATTAAACCTTAAAACAAAAACAATTACAAACAACTGTCCATAGACCGCTTCCTTTCCCTGCTGTTTCCCCCCGCCATTTTTCTCCAGATTGACTGCTGTGCCTAAGCTGACGCACAGGATTATGGGATATTTAGGACAGTGAAAGATACACTGCCTTCAAAAACCGTCCAGATGAAAGATTTGAGAAAGCAGCGTTACAAACATTCGATCCGGACATGACACGTTGCCTTCCTAATCAAATAAACAAACAAACAAACAAACAAATAAATAAATACAAATCTTTCTTTCCTATATGTTTTCAGTCAAACTTCCCAACTGTTTCATGTTGCAGGGGTCTTCATAAATCACCCCGTCACAAAAAGACCAGCTGTAGCCTGGCACACACACACACACACACACACACACACATTGTGTCATGCAGTGATAATGACTGTATTTAAAGACTTTTCCCCTTTAATAAAACCATGTGGTTTAGGAGGCTTTCACACTGTATTAACCTCAATCTGCCTTCAAAAGCTGTGTGCGTTTGCGTGTGTGTGTGTGTGCGTGTGCCTGTGTGTGTGTGCGTGTGTATATGTGCAATAACACACACGGTTGTGTCAGAAAAGCGTGTTTGATCTCTGACGGGTCGCTTAAACGGCTAACGGCTGCTTTCACACACACATGCACGCGCACACACACACACACTCTCACTCACACACTCTCTCTCTCTCACACACACACACACACTCTCTCTCACACACACACACACACACACACACTCTCTCTCACACATACACACATGCACACTCTCTCTCACACACACACACACACACTCTCTCTCACGCACACACACATGCACGCGCACACACACACACACTGCAGTGTGGCAGTGTGACCCTCGTGGTGAATAAAGTACAGATGTTAAGCTAACATTCGGTCACAGCAGGTGTTAAACGCTACCAGTTGTCTCTGCACTCACACTCCATTCGCTGCATTTTTGTCCCAAACGCTGGTGTTGGATTGAAGTGTGCTTAATAGGATCCACTCTAACAAGTAACACTTGTTGAGAATCTTAAAGCATATTTATTTATTTATTTTTTTTTTTTTAATTTTTTTTCTTCCTTTCTTTATTTTAATTATTTTTCTTTCCTTTCATCTTTCAAGCTTTGAATGTTAAAAACTTTCTCTTTCATTCTTCCTTTATGTTTTTCTTTTGATCTTTTCTTTCTGAAAGCCATAGACTTTACTTTGAACATCGAAACGTACTGTATGTCCATTTTTGTTCTTCCTCGTGTTTTATTCTTTCTTTATTGTTCTTTCCTTTCTTTCTCTTCTCTAGAGCGGTACTCTAGCTTGTTAGCTAATATGCTAGTTAGCATATGAGATTAGCTTAGCTAAATCCTGACAGAGGAACACAGAGACAGTAAACTCATGTGACCTCGCGATAACTTTAACATTACACTTTATTTCATTACTCACTCATCTGCATCATACATTTATAAACCCACTCACCACTCGCAGTGCATTATGGGTAACACACACACTCCTAGAATAACGCCGTATGAACACAGTGCATTATGGGTAACACACACACACTCCACACACCCAGAATAACACTCCAACATCAAAGAACCACCATCAAGACGTTTCGGTAGAACCGAGTCTGTGTGTTCTAGCGTTTGCGACGGCGCCACAATGTGGTCCCCTAATGACTAGTGTGTGTGTGTGTGAGTGTGTGAGTGTGTGTGAGTGTGTGTGAGTGTGTGTGAGTGTGTGTGAGTGTGTGAGTGTGTGTGAGTGTGTGTGAGAGTGAGAGAGTGAGAGTGTGAGAGTGTGAGAGTGTGAGAGTGTGAGAGTGTGAGAGTGAGAGAGTGAGAGAGTGTGAGAGTGAGAGAGTGAGAGTGTGAGAGTGTGAGAGTGTGAGAGTGTGTGTGAGTGTTGGCGCTGTGCTGTACCTTGTAATAACCTTTACCTTTTCAACACTGCCTGAAAGTATGCTTGGATTGTGGATGCTTGCTTTGCTTCATCGTGTGTGTGTGTGTGTGTGTGTGTGTGTGTGTGTGTGTGTGTGTGCTTGGGTCTGTCTGTCTCTGAGCAGTGTGTCTGTTCGATTTGCATATGACCTGTGTGTCACAGACAGATTTCACATTTTATTCACTATTAAAAAAAGAACTAGATACAGTCGAGTGCAGAAGTTTGCATACCCTTTTAATTGAATTTAAAATAGATTTTATTTATAGCAGCAAGACATTTGGTGTGTCATGTTTCACAGATGTTCCTTCATTATCACAAGTAACAAAAATGATCAAATAGTGTATGTTAAGATATATCAAAATATCAGTTCAAAAAGTTTGCGCACCCCCTTTCTGAATGAGATATAAATACTCTCTAATAGCTTCCACACTCTGCCTTTGTAACTCCCTCCGAACCTCTATAATATCCTCTAAACAGATTTTGGATCTTCTCAGTTGTAATATTCGGCCCCCCGTAGCCCATCATCCTCACATTCTTTTTGACATCTCTGCCAAATGTTAAACACTGCCTTCTTCCAATCAAGTCTGGAAACAGAGAGGGTCATGACAAAACTTCTTGTTAACATTTTTGCCTGTTGATTTTGCCCCACATTAAGTTTTTTCACATTTTTATAATTAAAATTTTTTTTTGGTAGATAAATTGTGAAATAGGCCCACATTTTCTTCTTCTTTTTTTCTCTCCCATTCAAAAACCATGGGGGATGCAAACTTTTGCACTCGACCGTAAGAAACCACGATTTGTAATCCAGTGGGAAATGGAAATGATTTGTGGGGAGAATAAATGACCACTGATGAATATTACTATTGCGCAAACGAAGTAAAAAGGGGAAAAAAGTGAGTTTTGGTCACTGATCATGGAGTGATGATGTGATACCCTTTAAAACCCTGTGGGTGAGAGCAAAAGTCTACCATGTGATCAGAATCCGATTGCTATGTCGACATTCGAGGGGTTTTATCTAACGTACAATGATTGTTTTATTTGTAGACTTTTAAAACCGTGTTTAATTCAGAGGTTTTTCATTCAACCTTTGAAAACATTTAATGTAATTCAGTGTATGTGATTTGATTTGCCTGCCTGTAAGTAATCAAACTGCCTGGAAGTCCAAATATTCGAACAAAAGCCCGTAAGCTTGCTGATGTATTATGTGCATTATGCGTGCTTGGTTTTGAAGAAATGTATTGCTTTTGAATGTGAATTTTCTTTAATATTCATTATGACTTCTCAGACAATTTTCCAAAAGAAGGCTTGTTGTGGACAGACAGCGATTTGGAAGATGATCCAGTTTGTTTGCCATGTGACCAAAGTTTCATCTCACTATTATTTCTGTACATTATTATTATAATTTTTTTTTTCTAGAGATGCTTGAATATTTTCTCTCAATGCCAAGAAGCTGAGGTTTATTTTTATACTTCATTGGTTCACGCAGATTTATAGGTCCTTCTGTACAAAATGTAGAGTTCTATGGCATACCGTCACCCCATCGAAATCTTTTGTTTAAGATACGAATTATAAATGTATTAAATGTCAGAAGCATGCCCTATATAAATGACTACATATAATAAAAAAATATATATGAACCGGTTACTTTGTACAAAACAGCATTTCTATTTATAAGACAAGAGTTGTTTTAAAGTGGTTTTAAACATCCAAAGCATAATGTACATGATATTTTTATGTTTATTTTTTTTAGCATGCAGAAATCTGCTGAATATTTTATGTTCTAGATTTAATATAACGAGTTAGAAAAGGAACATTTTGTTGTTTTATTGATTTAAACGGAAGACTAAACGCGAGAACTTTTGCTGTTTGTCAGCTAGACTTAAACTTGTTTGGATTTCGAGGGTGGGTGATGGCTCATTATTTCATTTGAGATGCTGCTATGACTAGTTTGGAGCAGAAAAGCTGTATTTTTAATTACCTTTTCAGCCAAGTAGCAATAAAAATTTATACTGTGAAATGTGTTTTAGGTCATTTCTTTCAGAAAGGATAGAGGGGCGTTAATTACAGCATCAGTTTAAAAATGTTTCCTATTGTTTCAAGCCACTACATCCATCAAGACAAAAATTCCTACTGTGAAAAAAAGAGAAGGTTTACTTAACTAAAAAAAAAAGTGATCAAGTGGTCAATTCCTGAATAGCTCTGAAAAACCTACTGTAATTTACTGTAGACAATTCATTTAACATGGTAGTTTTGTAAAGATGAACTTTATAGACCATGCACCATAGACCGCATTATTATTGCCCTTTAAAACCCTTCTGTGGAACGTATAGGGTTTCTGGTAGCGCTAATAAGTGGTTAGTGTCATAGTAATACTATGGTAACACGCTATACTAGTTTTTTCATTACTGAATTCATTTCTGATCCTTTTTGCTAAATGTGTGATTTGTAATCGAGTAACACTGTCTAGTGACGAGGGAGCACAATGGTAAGGTGTGATTTTACTTTTTCCAGTGTTTTTACCTCAACTCGTGCGTAACAGCACTTGTCTGTAGGTCGGCCAACATGTAAAAGTAACAGGACAATATATCATATTGATATTGGATGATTATAATGCAGTAATAAGTCGTATTTTCGATGATAAAGAGATTTATTAAAAAGCTGAATTTAAAGAAGCATATAGAGTGAAAACCAAATGGGCCCGAGAATGGACCCTGAGGCACGCCACAGGTATGAGCAGCAGCAGAAGACACCTAAAGTAAACTGCATGAACTGTTGGACGATGTGTGGTCTGCAGATTTCCTCTCTGATATAAAAGAAAGCTCTAAAATGACTGAGCTATTCTATGCTGCAAAACTAAATTTCACTCTAAGTAGTGAGAGTTGTCAGAACCCTGATCTGCAGTGGTGCATTGTTTCTCTCACTAGATGAGGCAGCTGACAGCTCATTGTGGTTAAATGTACACTATATGGCCAAAGGTTTGTGGACACCTGACCATCACACCTATATGAGCTTGTTGGACATCCCATTCCAAATCCACGGGCATTAATATGGAGTTG
>JAOUQW010000004.1:1176825-1200393 GCA_028565825.1 Olivaichthys viedmensis
GCTCAAGGGCCCAACAGTGGCAGCTTGGCGGAGCTGAGGCTTGAACCCATGACCTTCTGATCAGTAGCCCAGTGCCCACTGAGCCACCACTGCCCCTTATGTATGCCTGCCACTATTTGAGATTCAGCCCAGAAAAGGAGTGACTCTTTATGATCAGAGAGTGTTTTCTCCTTTAAAAAATCTAAAAAAGTATTTATTTATTGTATAGTTAAAGTATTGGCACCCTTGGCTTTGTTGGGGTCACTCGTAGGCATTACTGCAGGCCAACAAACTCTTGTGTCTCAGTGGGACAGGCGATAGCGCCATGCAATCACGTTTTAACCCAAAATATACTATAGGACTGTTTTTTAATCATGTTGGGTCAAAAAATTAAATTTTACGAGTTGATTAGGTGGCTACAAGTACTCGATATGTCATTTACACTCATTATGGAGACTTTGTGCCATTGCCTGTGAGGTAAGAAAGGCTCTTAACTCCAGCAAGAGCAAGTTTGATTGACACTAACTCATCCCACTATTATTTACATAAATCCGTTTCGGCCTCATCACTGGACCACTCGTAGCTTCACACTCCATTAGTCCATAACATGACGTGGCTGTTGTTACCACAGCCCCTAAATTCTGTGCCATTTATAGCCAACCTGTAATCCTGTCAGCCCTCAGCAGTCTCCAAACCCTCACTGTTCTTAGTGCTTGTGATAATGACGGGTGGAATGAGAGCCTTGTAAAGGCCTGGATGTAGCTTGGTGCCCTTGCAAAATACAGCACTGATCAAGATAAACAACAAAAACCCCAAAGACCGAGTAAAAACACACCAAAATATTGTAAGTGACCTTGTGTCGAAAAATACATCTAGTTAGCAACACGGAACATGCTGCCAGCCTTCTGACTCACTCTAGGCCAGAGTAAAAGCATGCAATCTGGATTCAATTGCGTGGGATTCTTGTTTTTAATTTGCTATTCTCAGATCTGTTGACCAGCTGATGTTTACGGCTAGTGTCTTTCATGCAATGCAACTCCTCGTCTCCTTGCAGATCTCCTCTCGCCGGGGGTGCGGAGCAAAACTTTGAAAGGCCAAAGAACCTACAGGCTCTTTGCAGGTATGTAGATGTGCCTCATTATCACAGACCGTGTCAGAATGGATGCATCGCACCTGAAGCAAAGAATAATAAATGAGAGCTTGTTGGTTTTGGAGCAAAGCAAAACTTGAGCATGAACATTGAAGGCGGTATTTTTTGAGCCAGGCCTGGTTTCAGGGTAATGGGATGAATATGGAGAAGTCCTGTCAGACACTTGTGGTGGGGATCGCTCCAGGTCTTAATAAATGAAATGTTTGTGTGGGGGTTTCCCATCTTTTTGGCGTCGGTTCCATCTAAAACAGCAGCATCCTACACTCTGAGCTCCATTGCTTACCTTTGAGTGTATGTAGTAAGAGTTTTTAAGAAGGCCTTGACCATCGAGATGCCCTGTATTAGCAATATCTCCTGTTAAGATGTAGGGCTTTTCCCTGTATATGGAAGAAGTTGGTTATTCTTAAATGTGAGTGGAAGCCACCAAATCCCATCACACCACGAAAACACTGGAACACTGCCCTACAATAAAGTGTTACCGAAAACTCTGCATGTAAACATAGCCAGTGTTCATAAGGCTACATGACACCTACATAAGCCCTTCATGACAACTAACATAAACGCTTATTCCTGTTGGAATAAGCGTTTATAAATGTTTCGGTTGACGCCCGTTGGAATAAGCGTTTATAAATGTTTATCAGTTGTCATGAAGGTCTTATGTAGGTGTCATGTAGCTTCTGAACACTGCTTTACAGTAAAGTGTTAGAGTTCATCAACCCGAATTACTACTTTTTTTTTCTGCCATCCCTAATGACCTAATAAAGCTAACGTTTACTAACTAAGCTAGCCGGTTAGCTAACTGCTAGTCAACTAGCGCACATAAGTCACAGGTTTCAGCATCAGAGTCTCGATTTAACATCGTCATTTTCCTCACTGATTTATTTAACAGCAGCCAAAACCTGTCAGAATATAACGTTACCATAGCAACCACCATCTCATCATCACTAACATGAGCCAAGTTTAACTAGCTAGTTTAGCGCACAGTTTCTGCGCCCTAAAAATAAGATTTACGTCGTCCTGTAAATCTTGAACGTGATTGGTTCAAAGCCGTGGAGCTTATTTAGTGACGTCACAAACCGAGCTCATGCATAGCCCCGCCCCTGAATCAGTTTTTTATGCAGAAGTGCTGAGAAGGTCTCTGTTTTAAATAGAAAAAAGTGTGACCCCAGATTTATATAAGCATCCAAAAGGTGTTTGAGTTTATTTACGAAGGTTTTTGGATTCTGATTCAGCTGTCAGTCAAATTATTAATGGATTATTAGGCTGTGTATATAAACGTGGAGCTACTTTTAAATGTAGTGGGTTTAAAAAAAATTATTATTATTTGCTCCCTCATTCATATACTCTCTTGCCCCCCCTTGTCATCTCGCGTTCTTTTGCTCTTTCCAGTGAGTCGTTGTGCTTCCTGCACGCCTCACTGATCTATTTAAACATGTCCCGGCCGCCCTCAGGGGCCATTGGCTCCTATTAATCTTTCCCCAGCTCGGCAGTGAATTACCTCCACTCGTTTATTTTCCTTTCAAAAGGAAAAACTTGCTCTCCGCTTGTCAGAAACGAGCTTGTTCTCCAGCCCTTAGCCGTGGTTGCTATACCAATATCATAAATTTCCCCCAAATCCTCTCTTCCAAAAGTTTTTGTGCTGTGGCAAGACCATCTGGCCTTCTACAAATGTTGATCACGCAGGGAAAATGTCTCGGTACTTCCTTTAACTGGTGTTCTCAGTAGTGACAGTGTTCTCGCTGGCAGTAATGGGAACCTCGATCATTAGATTGAAATTTTTGTAAGCAAAGCTTCTCATACAAATGTTCACGTATCGCACCCCAGAGGTGGTGTGAGGATGTCGTGCTGATGTTGCTCCCGGTTACACGTAGCTTATTGTTCCAGTGAAGCGCTGGAAAGTAAAATTGAGAGTTTATTTTTATTTTTTATTTTTTTCCCAAATCTGACTTAGTCTTATGTTTTCTTTTTTCTTTTTCTCTCTTCTCCCAGAAGTCTTTACCAACCAATCAGTGTGTCTTGCCTCCCCGTCCTTAATTTATGCACAATGCCGTAATGGCCGTTACGCTGGACGCAGCAGTTTAATTTGAGGACACGGGGAGTTAAAGGCAGGATGTGCAGCTGTAGAACAGCGGCTCTAGCTCTCGGTCGTATTATTCATGTCAGAAATGCATCCTGGGTCTGTAATACTGTCTTATGTGACCTTCTTCCCCACTCTCAGTTGTCTATCACCATGGGAATAGCGCCACGGGCGGCCATTACACTACGGACGTCTTCCACATCGGGCTGAACGGCTGGCTGCGCATCGACGACCAAGCGGTGAAGGTGATCAACCAGTACCACGTGGTGAAGCAGACTGCAGAGCGCACCGCCTACCTGCTTTACTACCGCCGTATCGACCTGTTGTAAACCCCCCCCCCACGCACGCGCTCGCGCACACACACACACACACACACACACACATACACACACACACACACAAGCGCGCGCATACTATACACACTTTCTAATGCAACACGCACACTCTCACACAGACACGTACACACGCCTCAACAGGAACACTGCCCAAACTACTTCTTCTCTTGTGAGATTTTCCTCCTCCCGTTGTCATCCCTCGCTTTTTCACAGTTTTTGACCCTTTTTTTTTTTTTGTTTCGGAAGAAGAGGGGAAAAAAACTGGCATCTAGAGACTTCTTTTGAGCGTCACGCATGTGAATGCATCTACGGACGAAAAAGCAGACATTGCCGAGTGAGAGGGGTGATGGGGAGGAGGAGGGAGGGAGGGGGTTCCGCGGTGGACAGTACGGACCCGAGACGCTTCAATACCCACAGCCTTGTTTGAGACTGGCATACGCTGAGAACTGCAGCCAGCCTAGGCTGAAACTGAGACTGCTCTTTTTTTTTTTTTTTCTCTCTCTCTTTGGTTAAACTACCTTTTTTTTGTTTTTTTGTTGTTTTTTTTAAATGGCATAGCGTGAGCGAAAAACAATTAAGTGTTTTGCCTTTTTAGCGAGGGGGGTTTGTTGGCCGAATTGAATCAAAAACAGTTCAGCGGACGTTCTGCCGGATGAAATCCTTTTTGACGAGAGTGAAACGAGAGGCCCTACACCAGCAAACTTGGACAAAACAAAATTTATTTGTGTAGATTGCGCAATACACAAGTGTTTTCTTTCTGAATCCCGATGACACGAGACACTCTGCTCTACCGCCGCCACCACCACCTCCTCTCCTCCCCTCTGTCTTCTATTCCTCATGATCTCGACACTCAGGCCTAGCTGAGCAAAACACTGGAGCCGTCGGCTATAACGAGACGCAAGGCTTTGGGCCGAGGGGCTGCGGTGAGCGATTATTAAAAAAAAAAAAAGAAAAAAAATATATGAAAAAATTAAAAAAAAAAAATCTGCTTCGTTGGTTGCGAGAACCTGGGTGTGGTTTCTGGGTGTAGAATTAGACTGATTTAACAATTTTAATGCGCTTTAGGACATAAAATGATGATTTACAAAAAAATTAAATAAAAAAAAGCTTATGTGCACGTAAACATTTGAAAATTGATCAATAAAGTATACAAATGTGCAGCCAAATATATGCACTTTTTTTTTCCTTTTTTTTTTTTTTGGCTGATGCCTAAAGATTTTTCAAGCATACAAAATCTGAATGAGTTTGAACTTTGTTCAGCTACCTGGGGAACGTTTGTGCTCCTTGCTAGGCTCTTCTTTTTTTGTTTTGTTGGTGTGTGTACTTCAGTCAGACGTGTACAAAAGCACAAAGCAATGACGAGCGAGGTTCTGTTTTTACCATCAACCCATGTTTCAGTTTTGTTAGCTTTTCAGGTGTCATGTTATGGGGGTGGTGTCACCTGTCCAGAGCCTGCCTGGTCTGACATCTCAGCCTTTCCTGGGCCCTTATTTTGAGGAGGAAGCTGCCTTGAGTCGATTATATCCCTTGTTTTGGCAGCCTCTTAGTGTACTGTATCATGGCGCAACCGATCTATTTGGATCAGATTTGGAGACGATTTTTTTTGATATTCGAGTCCCCAGCTGGCCGTTGAGTCTTTTCAGTGAATGGCTGGGTTTCCACTTCTGCATGGCTAAACGACCTAATGAACCCCTAACGAATGCACACACACAATCATGTTTGCTTTTGTGTTTCATCGACCATTCATCAAGCTTCTACATTGATTTGTATTCTTTTTTTTTTTCTTTTTTGTTTTTAAATGTGGTTGCTTACCCCCCCCCCTCCATTATCCCTTTTTTTGCCCTTATGTTTTTTTTTTTTGGTTTTTTTTGGGCTTTCATTTGAATTGATTTGGAAAAGAAAATGACCGGACGTAAAGCACAATAACAAATAAAGTTGTACAAGTTCTACGATTGATCATATTTCTTTTACATCTTTGCCGTTCTCACACCAACACCGTTTCCCCACACAGGAACAGGAACCAGCACACGGGGCCAGAGGAGAATTATTATTAATTTTTTTAAGGGCTGATTTTATACTTCTGCGTCTGCGAACGTGCGCCGGCGTCGTTCACGTGGGTGTCTGCTAACGTCCGTAACGTGAACGTGTTCACTAGGGGGCAGTGTGACATGCACCAAACCAGAATGTACAGAAAAAACGACAAACGAAGAGGAAAGTCCATGGCGTGAATTTCGATGTTTACACTGTACTCGAGGATCATTTGTGGTGTAATTACGCTGAAATTCTCGCATTGCCTTCCATTTATTCATGCACACCTCTGGATCCTCCCGCTGAGGTGTTCTCTTCCTCACTGTGTAAGTGCTTATAACATTGCACCGTTTCTGCCAACTGATCCTCAAACTGCTGCATTTTAGCTTTTGTTCTGGTTCTGGTCAAGTTCCTCTGCCCTGCTCAACCAATCAGCGACTGCTTGACGCACAGACCCGCAGATTAACACAACGCGTAACACATTTTTGAGGGGTACACGTCGACTCCTAAGCTACGCTTACCCATAATCCTCTCCTTTGCGTCTCGATGTAAATCTAATTATGAATCCTGTCAGAAGTAGAAATCAGCCCTAATGCAGCACCCCACGTCCCCCGTCTAGATTTACACCCTCTTCTTCCTTGAATGCTTGAACATCTTTCACAAGCCACACTTGAGCTGTTTAATATTTTAATAATGACACACACACACACAAATGGGGCTCTTGAATAAAGTGAAGTACCCAAGTTTTTCTAAAGGGTCCTGCCACAGGGACGGTCCAGACACCAATTCCACATGCTTGTTCTCCTTCTCTCGCAGCTACACACTCTCCTCAGACTTTGACAGGGTTTGCCAGTTTCCTTTGCCGAGATTGGGACGCCTTGAACACTCGATGCACATGTGCGGGGCTGATTTATGTTTCGTTACTGCAAGTGCGAGCTCTCAGCCATGGCTCTGTTTTTGACCAGATTTCTATTTTACGGCTGCCCTTTTCTTCAAAATGTGTCCATTTGGTCTACCGCAAGACGAGCGCGTGTCCCAAAACAAAACCAAAGTACGTAGAACTTGTAATATTGATGCTGTTGCTTCTCGTGATTTGTTGTAACATATATCAAATGTAAGAAAACACAATTTTGGCCTTTTTGAATGGAGTTCAGTTCAGCATTCATGATGCAGTCATCACTTGTTTTTAAAAGGTTTATCACAACAACAAAAAAACAACCAAATCATTAAGTTGGTCCCAAATGTTCGTCTCAAATGTATTGATTATCCCAACTGTTGCATTCATTGTGTCCACTTTTTTATTTTTGGGAAATGGTGATTTATTTTATTTTATTTTTTAAAACCTTTCATCCAGTCATTGGAAGGCTTTATGTTGTACCGGTTCAAACGTGTGAGCCTTTTTTCTTTTCCTTCTCTTCTCTCGGTATAAATGTCAGAGAAATGTCCTGGCGTATAGCTTCTCCTCTGTTTGGTTTGTGCTTGCTAACACTTTGTGTCTGCTGAGAGCTTGACATGTTGGGAAATCGAGCTAAAATACAATGTGTATGCTGTCTTTCACCTCAGCCTTCAGCATTCTCTTTTTCTTTTTGTCGAATTTTCAAATAAAATTAAAAAAAACAAAACTGTGACAAAGCTGTTTTCGGCTGAAGTTCAGTCCGAGGTCTGGGTTTTGTTTTTTGTTTGGGGCTTTCATAATAAAAAAAAAGGGTTACTGTATTTTGAACAATGCAGTTTTCCCCCCCCCTCTCTCTGCCCTGGGCCTCCTTTGGTGAGGAATGTGCACTGTAACCAAAAAGCAAACATGAAATAAAAAAGAAGCTGATCCTCGCTGTCCATGTTGGCGTGTATTGAGCAGATATCTGATTGCATATGTATGCACTCGTTTAACCTGCTCTGTGTGCTCTTTAACGTGCCTGCCGTACTTTTTCCTGCTCTTGCGGCTGCGCTGGCCGGCTGCTCGGCCGAGGTGTAGCCTTCGGCTGCGCCGTTTGCTTTTTTTGTTGCTTTGCTGAAGAACCCGGGTGAAGAACTTGTTCCTGCCTCCGTGCTGGTTCTCTTGCACGTGGGTTTGGTCCTCGCTCACTCGTATGTAATGAGCTGTTTAACGTCACGATGCTGCAGTTTGTTTCCACACACAGTCTCACGGCCTGCAGAGAAAATTACAGCCTCACACAGACCACCTGACGGCAGAGAAAGCGAAACGGCCCGGCTTGTGCTCCGAGTGGATCTTTATTGTCTGAATATATCTCAAAACAAGCCCGCGGCCATGGGTAGTCCTATAATTATAATAATAACAGTTTTCACTGTTGAGAGCAAAAGTTTGCGTACCCTTTTAGGATAAAATGAAGAAGCCAAGGAAGTTTATTTGTACTAAATTGTTGGTATACTTGTTTAATTAGTGTGTTGGGTTTCACAGAGGTGCCGTCAGTATCACAAGCATCAAAAATGCTCAAATTGTGTGTAAGATTTCTGAAGGTGACATAAATATTCTCTAAACTTTTATTCCTTTAGATCTCCCTCCAACCTCTTTCATATCCTCTGAACAGCTTTTAGATCCTCTCGGTTGTAATATTCGACCCCTGAGCCCATCGCCCTCCCATTTTTCTTGACATCTTTGTTGTAAATTTACCAGATGTCAAACGCTGTCTTCTTCAAATCAGGTCTAGAATTATCATTTTTAGTAGATGAATTGTAAAATAGGTCAATTTCTTTTTGTCATTCAAAAACCTTGGGGGTTGCAAATTTTGCCCTAAACTGTATTTCAACAGAAGTATTAAAAGATGGGGGTTTTGTTTTGTTTTTTAAATTCTTGATGATGTTTATGAGGGAATGATGGAATTGTTAAAAGACGGAAGTGCTGAGCTGTGAGGAGAAAAGAAGTCACTTGTTTTTGTTTGAGACACCCAGAAATCTCAGAGGAGTGCTTACGGGTTTTTAGACAAGTCATTAAGATGATGGATGCTTTAAAATGTCATGAGTGGGTGCAGAAACCCAATACAACCCTCAAACATGTCATGACACAAGCTTCTACTGCATAAGAACTCCTTTTCCATGAGCCAGACTTTGGAAAAAGGTTGGTTTGGGATGTTCCGAGCTCGCAGTAATCCTGGAAATGTTGGCGGTATGTCGGGCTGATGCTATGGAATGGAGCGAATGCCATGTCTGCTCCAAGTGACCTCCACCGAAAACAGGCTGTTTGAGGAGAGAGGAAAAGTGTAGTTTAGATTCCCTTACAACAGCACTTTGTCTTGATGCAGAGCGTCCTGTAATGTGGCTTTGTCTACCATGGAGCGGTTCCCTCTTTCCCCAGTGACCGTCGGCGCCTGAGACATGTTCAGTTAAACAAAGTGCTGGCGTTGGCACTGGAATTGGGCACGGACGATGGTACTCCTTCTACCAGTTACCCTGTTGTTCCTCAGGCCTCATTCACTCTGTTATGGCACCAGACAGTACGGCACACAATACGGTTACTAATCCGAATCCAGAACTATCCGTACCCTGGCTGAGTACCTGTAAAAGTAGGAGGAGTTTTTCTGGAGGTTGTGGGGCGGAGACTGGTGATGAGTAGGAATTATAAAAATGCTACTTGAAATTCACAAATAGTTTTTCTTTAACGTAAAATGAGCTGTATATCTGATTTTTATATATTTTTTATTTAGTTTGATGTTAAACAAAAAAGAAAAGAAAGTGTGCGCTTCTGTCGCTTGTCTCCCTTACAGGGTGAACTGTTGAGCACGAGTGTCGAGTGAGCCAAACGAACCTGAGGGTGCCAATACTTTTAATCTTGCCGTAAATTGAGCAACTGTTGAGTGCAAACTGTCCGACGTGAAAAAGAAAAATCACAAGGTGTCGGCGCCTTTTTCTGTGGCTGAATCTCAAATGGAGTTCTATTGGGCATATAGTGGCGTAGCGTCTACAACGCCGTTATGTTTTACCCTATGTAGGGAACATGTATAGTGAATAGGAAGCCATTTGGAATTGGGCCTAACTTGAAGATGGTGGATTTTTTTTGTGAATAAAAAGTCGAGCCAAATATCAGCGACAAGAAAACTTCACTGTGGGTAAATAAATAACAAATGAATCTTAAACATTAAATTCTATGATAAAATTGTGACGTTTCTTCTTAAAGAGGAATAAACTTTAGCAGACTGTCCCTACACTACTGAAGATCACAGTGCCGTACTGTCCGCTAGAAAAGCCCATGATGCTGCGATCATTGTGTTTAACCAATCAATGGTCTGCGCTATTTCTAGTTCTGCCCACATGTGCATGTTAAGTTCTCTTGGCACCCTGCAGGAAGGAAAACTAAATTCAGCACAGGTACTTGGTTACAATATGAGTCACTTGGCAATGGAAATAAAGATAAAATGTGGGCTCATGGATTTGTTACTGTACCACAGTGTCCAGTGGAAAAGCGCTGTGTTTTGCCGAGTCATTATTTCAGCCTTTAAAGGTCACCATCAGACCCAGATGCTCTCCACTCGATTCCTTCTTTCAGAGCGCCTCGGAGTAGCTAAGGGAAACACGTGGTGGAGTTGTGGACCCCCTTGGGCCTCTGTTAAACCCCCCACCACCACTCGGCATGGGCCAAAGCTCTGCAAAGACGAGCATTTGGTTGGCAGCTCACGACCACAACACGAGAAAACACTGGTTTAAATTTAAACCACTCATTCTGTCACAAAAAGCAAATATTGATTGGAATATTCTGATGAGGTTTGTTTTTGCCCAGAAATCGATAAAAGTGGATAAGGATACGATCTAGAGCTGGTTGATGGATGAGGCTTTAAAATAAGGTCCTTGTGGCTCTCTAAAATGCTTTAATCCCACAACAAATGTCACATTTCGAGCTAAATGCTCTTCATCAGACGTGCACATGTACCAACCAACAGCCAATACACACCCATAAGCCCATAATCAATGACATGCATATTGTATCCACGCGTTTCTATTATCGTCAGGGCTCGAGCTGAGGGGGAGGAGAGAAAATGCCGTCCTGCCAGTTGAAATAAAAGACTAACTTTAACCTTTGGGATTAACGCTGGAATTTGATATTTCTTAAGATGCAGATTGATATTTTAGTTCCGTCCATGTTTGAGTTTTTCACCATGTTGTCGTGGACTTCATGTCAAACCAACAAATTTTCCTGATTTTATTAATAAGCCTGCTCGCATTTCTTTTCATACAAATCAAGTCGTGCAAATTGGTCCAAATTTGCGAGTGAGACCCTGTTGTGGGAAAAAAAAAGTCCTGACTTCTAATTTTAGTTCAACTTTTAACTTTTGTTTTTGACTTTTTTGAACTTTCATTCAAGTAGAATTTTTCTGTGCTTTTTGCCACCATGTTTATATGTATGCAATCTTTTCTGAATTGATTTTTGTGTCACATGATATGTCGAGGGGGCTTATGGGTAGATGTGGCTATTTGTTGGCTGCCGGTTGGTAATTTTTTTTGTGGGATTATAAAAATATTGTGTTACTAAAAGTGTTTGTGTTAGTGTGTGTTAGTGTTTGTGTGTGTTTTTGTGTTAGTGTGTTGTGTTATAGTGTGTTTTTGTGTTAGTGTGTTAGTGTGCTGTGTTAGTGTGTTTTTGTGTTAGGGTGTGTTATAGTGTGTTAGTGTGTTTTTGTGTTGTAGTGTGTTATAGTGTGTTGTGTTGTGTTATAGTGTGTTTTTGGGTTAGTGTGTTATAGTGTGTTGTTATAGTGTGTTGAGTTAGTGTGTGTTTTTGTGTTAGTGTTGGTGTGTTGTGTTATAGTGTGTTGTGTTTTAGTGTGTTGTTTTTGTGTTAGTGTTGGTGTGTTGTGTTAGTGTGTTGTGTTATAGTGTGTTGTGTTTTTGTGTTAGTGTTAGTGTGTTGTGTTTTAGTGTGTTAGTGTGCTGTGTTAGTGTGTTTTTGTGTTAGTGTGCTGTTAGTGTGTTTTTGTGTTGTAGTGTGTTAGTGTGTTGTGTTTTAGTGTTAGTGTGTGTTTTTGTGTTAGTGTGTTGTTAGTGTTGGTGTGTTAGTGTGTTTTTGTGTTATAGTGTGTTGTTAGTGTTGGTGTGTTAGTGTTTGTGTGTGTTTTTGTGTTAGTGTGTTAGTGTGTTTTTGTGTTAGTGTTTGTGTGTGTTGTGTTAGTGTGTTTTTGTGTTAGTGTGTTGTGTTTTAGTGTGTTAGTGTGTTGTGTTATAGTGTGTTGTTAGTGTGTTTTTGTGTTATAGTGTGTTTTTGTGTTAGTGTGTTTTTGTGTTAGTGTGTTGTTTTTGTGTTAGTGTGTTGTTTTTGTGTTAGTGTGTTGTTTTTGTGTTATAGTGTGTTGTTTTTGTGTTAGTGTGTTGTGTTTTAGTGTGTTATAGTGTGTTAGTGTGTTTTTGTGTTAGTGTGTTGTGTTATAGTGTGTTGTGTTAGTGTGTTGTTGTTAGTGTGTTGTGTTATAGTGTGTTGTGTTAGTGTGTTGTGTTTTAGTGTTAGTGTGTGTGTTATAGTGCGTTGTGTTAGTGTGTTGTTGTGTGTTTTTGTGTTAGTGTGTTATAGTGTGTTGAGTTAGTGTGTTTTTGTGTTAGTGTGTGTTGTTAGTGTGTTGTTGTGTTAGTGTGTGTTTTTGTTAGTGTGTTGTGTTAGTGTGTTGTGTTTTAGTGTTAGTGTGTTTTTGTGTTATAGTGCGTTGTTAGTGTGTTGTGTTATAGTGTGTTGAGTTAGTGTGTTTTTGTGTTAGTGTTGGTGTGTTGTGTTATAGTGTGTTGTGTTTTAGTGTTATAGTGTGTTTTTGTGTTAGTGTTTGTGTGTTTTTGTGTTAGTGTTTGTGTGTTTTTGTGTTAGTGTTTGTGTGTTTGTGTTAGTGTGTGTTTTTGTGTTATAGTGTGTTTTTGTGTTATAGTGTGTTGTGTTAGTGTTTGTGTGTGTTTGTGTTAGTGTGTTGTGTTAGTGTGTTTTTGTGTTATAGTGTGTTGTGTTATAGTGTGTTGTGTTTTTGTGTTAGTGTGTTTTTGTGTTAGTGTGTTTTAGTGTGTTGTGTTATAGTGTTATTGTGTTAGTGTGTGTTTTTGTGTTAGTGTTAGTGTTTTGTGGTGTTTTTGTGTTAGTGTGTTTGTGTTAGTGTGTTGAGTTAGTGTGTGTTTTAGTGTGTGTTTTTGTTAAGTGTGTTTGTGTGTGTTTTTGTGTTAGTGTGTGTTTTAGTGTTAGTGTGTTGTTTGTGTGTGTTAGTGTGTTGTTTGTGTGTGTTAGTGTGTTGTTTGTGTTAGTGTGTTATAGTGTGTGTTTGTGTGTTGTGTTAGTGTCTTGTGTTTTAGTGTTATAGTGTGTTGTTTGTGTGTGTTATAGTGTGTTTGTGTTAGTGTGTTTGTGTTAGTGTGTTGAGTTAGTGTTTTTGTAAGTGTGTTTTAGTGTGTGTTTTAGTGTGTGTTTTTGTTAAGTGTGTTTGTGTGTGGTGTTAGTGTGTGTTTTTGTGTTGGTGTGTTTTAGTGTGTTTTAGTGTTATAGTGTGTTTGTGTGTGGTGTTTTAGTGTGTGTTTTTGTGTTAGTGTGTTGTTTGTGTGTGTTATAGTGTGTTTTAGTTGTTTTAGTTCATCTAATGGCTCGTTCTCGACATGGGAATGCAGGGACCGACACCATCTAGTGGTTACAGACAAATCTGCTTTCAAATATGGAATTTTCCCACGTGGCCACGCCCACACAGCAAATTCTCAGACTTTGTTTTTGACCGATATAAAATCTCATGGGTTAAATTAAGTCAAATCGAATCCCGCCGGACATGGGAACTGTTCCGAAATGAACTTCTTGTTATTGCAACAAATCACTTGTGCATTGTTGAATATCCGGCTGTGTTCATTTGTGTTGATGAATCACAGCTGGGTCTGAGAAGAAGAAGAACACCTTTGAATGGAGTTTTTCCATGTGAGACCCCCTGGTTGTTCCCATGCCACGGGCAGCTGAGCTATAAAGAGTTTATGTTTGAACTGTAGAGTTTTACTGGGCGTTTCTCTGGAGATTAGTTAAAGAGGTGTTTTTGGTCCCTTTCTTTCCCCTTTTGGAAAGAAAAAAAAGTTTGTCTCACTGCCAACAGCTAAGCCTCTCGGCCGGGAATATAAATCTCTAGATTAGGGGCTTCTTCTCTCTTTTCCAGCCCCTGGTCAGTGGACGTAGTCGTAGGGTTACTGTTTTTTGTCTGAGTCCTACAACTCGTTTTCTTTCTTTCTTCCGGGCGAGTTCACAACGTACGCACTGCGAACACACTTCTTATGATGGTGGCCGCGGCTGGGAGAGACCTGCTTTACAGAGAGGGTTTCTGAAGCCGTGATCTAATCTTTGCGTGGAATGAGTTGCTCCTGAGCACATCTGAGCTTATAGACTCGGCAAGTCCGCCAACAGCCTTGAAGAACAGAAAATCTTCAACATCAAATCTTCAACAATCCATTGCAGATAACGCCGTAATCCACGTACGAAGATTGAGGCCCAGTTCAAATAAAAATGGGATATTTCTTAGTGTATGACTGCTTCAAGTGTGATCTTTTGTAACATTTCAGGCGAGATGCAGATAAAAAATGGACTTGACGCCATCTGAGATGCAGGAACAGAAACAGCTGTATATAAAGACCACTAATGTTTAAATCGGAGTGTCAAATTTGGGTCCTGGAGGGTCGACGTGCTACAGATGTGTCTCAAATCCTATACGTATGTGCTGTTCTAGTCGATTTTTCACACGGAGAAATGAAAGTAGTACAATAGAAAGGGCCGGATGATGGACTTTATATGGCGGACGAGTGAAGTGTCAAGTGATGGTCTCAATTTTTTGCACTAAATCTGTCCCATCATGCACCATAGAACGGAAGGGGCGGGGCTTGTAGCAGATAACGGACAGACCCGACATGGCTACTGATGAAGGCGGCACAGAGCGTTTCATCTACATCTTATCGGAAATGTGGGCGGGTCTTTAAGAACATATATGAAAATGTGGGCGGGTCTTTAAGAACATATATGGAAATGTGGGCGGGTCTTTAAGTACATATATGGAGATGTGGGCGGGTCTTTCACAGCATATATGGAAATGTGGGTGGGTCTTATAGAACATATATGGGGAATGTGGGCGGGTCTTATAGAACATATATGGGGAATGTGGGCGGGTCTTTGCGCCCACATGTTGACGAGGTCCTGCCGAACGCACCATAAGAAGGGGGTCGTTGGCATTCATATACACGCTTGTATTAGCCAGTTAGCTAACATGAGCTAACCTGATTTCTGAGTCATACTTAATGTTTAGAATCTTCTTTGCTAATACGAGCTAGATGGCTAACATAAGCTAGTTAGCGAACTAAGTGAACTCGATCCGCCCCTGTAGTTTATCCGACATGCATTTTAACCCCATTTCAGTACAAAACGGTTAGTATTTCAATTTCACAAACCTCATATGTACCAACCCAACTAAAACAACGTTCTGCGTTCTAGTATTACTCTAAATTAGTACATAGTGTATCGTTTTAAGTATTAGCTCTAAAGTCTTATCCACAAAAAGCCGGTGTGACTGCCGGCTTTTATTCCAGTCAAATAAGTCACACTTCAAATAACTATTTGAAGACTGAAATCAATTGAATAACTCGTGCTATCAGTGTGTGGCTCCTGACTGGCTGGAATGACTCTTCGTGGAGAAGACCGGAGACCCTGGTATCGGGTCATAGTGCACCAAATTTAGCCCATGAAGGCCTTGGTAATTAGCTGATGAGCTGAATCAGGCGTCCCCTCAGGACTGGAGTCTCCACATGTCCTCCACATGGTCTGAACACTTCAGTCAGTTATTTTTCTTCAGAGAGAAACACAAACTGTGTCACGCCCGTTAATCAGGTGGTGTTGATGAAGAGCCTGAACGATGTAAACAACGTTCATTCTTTTGGGTGCAAAAGTTTGCATACCATTAAAACAAAATGAAGGAGATAAACGTAACTTATAGCAACAAGACATTTAGTGTTGGGTTTCACAGATGTTCCTCCATCACCAGTAGCAAAAATGGTCAAATAGTAAATGTTAAGATATTATTCGTGAAAACCTCAAATGATATCAGTTTGAAAGTTTGCACCCCCCCTTCCTGAATGTGATATAAATATTCTCTAATAACTTGTATGTCCACCCTTTGCCTTTATACCTGTTCATTTTGTCTTTTGGAATGTTGTCTTGTTTATTTTTAACCTCTTAATATTTTTATAGCCCGCATTTTTTCCTTTCACCCAGAAACCGCGAGGGATGCAAACCTTTGCACTCGACTGTACACACTCCCCAGCACACTATGTCAACATCCTGTTAGTACATGATTTAATTAGCCAATTAGACTCTCTGCCTTGTCATGTTGCGGTACTTTTTTGCATATTGTCAAATTCATAACATGCACTTGGCTGTAGTACTAATGATCCTAATCAAGACCTGAGCTTTGGCAAGGAAGTGTGCAGTTTAAAACCTGGCCAAATGAAACACTCTGTAACGAACACTGACGTGAGGGGACAACGAGAGCACATAAGGCTGAGAACATGGCATCCTGGAATAACTTCTGGTAATATCATTTTATGCCCTGAGGCTTGCATAATCACACTTAATACACTATCCAAAAATGATCGCAATAAGATATTGACGTGAAATGTCAGTTTCTTCCCAGCTACTGCTGTAATTTATAACTCGTGATTAGGCGCAGGGCCCAGTGGACAGAGCTGAGATGAGATGTGGCTTACGGTGATTTATGCGCTTTGCATTTTCATTTGCACATCATTCGTCAGAGCCCGAGGCTTTCCAAGAACATAGCCTTCCTCTGGAGGGCCTGAGGGGGAGTGCACGGACGGCATGCGTAGATCAGCAACTCCTTGTTTTTTTTTCGTTTTCCCCTCCTACAGTCACACTCCTTACCCGGGGTCTGTTTCTCTATAAAAGGCGCTGAACGCTGTGCACAGAGTCAGTGGGAATGTGAAAGTCCTGTTGCTTGTACAGCTCCTCAAGCCTGCTGGACTAAAAAAAACAGGAGGATATCAAACCAGACACAAGGCTATTAGTCCACGTCCCGCAAAGGCACTTTGGAATTTTTTGGTGGAGAGGAAACAAGCTTGGTAATGTCACATGTCTAGTTGTTGCATGCTCTTGACCTCATTCTGTCATTCTTATCTACTAGAGACTCATTTTACTGGCAGTTGCATCTTGAATCAATGCATAAGCTTGTTACATCTCAAATGAGTGCATTGTAATATTTTCTGTATATCATTTGCATTTGCATGGGTGTCTTTTGGAGTTTGTTTTATTTACGTCCAGCTCAGGTGGATTTTGCAAGGCCATGTGATGCCGGCATGAGGTGTGTGGTCCCTTGTATGCATACGAGTACTAAATTCTGCACATTCTGCACTCTTAGGCAAACTTTACTTTACTTTAGGGAAGAAAGAAAGAGACACAGCAAGCACGAGAGAAAGGTGGAGGGGGTTGCACTCATTCACAGGCCGTGTGGTTTAGACGTGTAATGAAACTCCCAGGTATTTAGATGTCAGCACTCGCCCCACGCTGGTCGAGCACATGCAGGAACAATTACCATGTTAGAGCCATTTACAGCTCTGCGTGTGTTTGAGGGTCGTATACAGAACTATGTGCCGAGAAAGCAGTAATAAGCCTGGTTCAGGGTCACCGAGTGTTTGCGAGCCTTTTTCAGTCGGCACGTCATCTGGTCTGCTAAGGGCTGGTGAGATGCATGTGTGTGTGTGTAAGGAGAGAAACTCAGAGAGTCAGGAGAGGACAGCGAGGAAGGGGTGTGGTGGTCTGGCTTTCACAGAGGACTGTAGCTGCAGCGGTGACAGTGTGTGTGTTCACACAGCCTGGGTGTCAGACCTCAGACCTGTGGAAAGACAGACAGAGAGAGAGAGAGAGATGGAATGAGAGAGAGATGGATGAAGGATTTTGGCTCGGTCCCGTCTCTCTCGCCTCTCTTCTGAGCGCCGGGCTGCATACTGATTTTAGAAAGAGTGCTGTTTGACTAGCAGGCACTGCGGCTGTCACTGGCCCATGGGCGTGTGGTCCAGCGGCGAGACGTGCCTGTTCGGAGACTAACGCTTTTTCTTGAAATACTCTACTGAAAAGACTTTATTCATCCCCCTCTCTCCTTTCGGACTTCGTCTAGTCTTCCTTTGCCAGTCTTATACAGTTCAGTGCAAAGGTTTGTGCCCCCTGGCATTCCGTGTTGATTTAATGATGTTTTCTGATTGAAGCCCTGTTACAACATACACCCTAAATATTACAGTAAGTGAATCTCAGTCAGCAGTTCTCTTTACGAGCAAGCTCAAAAGTTTGCACCCCCGTTGACATGCTCTAGTTAATTTATTTGCCTCATTAAGGTTTCTAATGACTTAAAACAGTCAAACAGGCTCAAACTCTTAAGCAGTTTGCTGTGAGCAGTCAAGTTAAGAGTCAGTGGGAATCAGGAAAACAGCAATCAAAAGATATTCAGAAAAAAAAATCAAAACCAACAGTAGGAGACCTGAAAAAGTCCTTAAAGGAATAAAAAGTGGAATAAAAGTTCACAATTCTATCGCATTCAGAAACATCAGTTTGATTGTTTTACTATTAATATCACTGTTAACATTTGTAAAATGTTAATAGTAAGACCGAACTTGCATTAAATGCCTTGTTGGTTTCATCATTTCAATGTAAGGGTGTGCAAACTTTTGCACACAACTGTATTAACTGTATCATAATACATTTTTCTGAGTATCCAGCGCATCAGGTGTCGGTGCTTTTATAACTCCATGGTTACTCACTGGATTTTAGAATTTGTACCAGACATTTCATTTTCCCTCCTTTTCCTTGTTAATTACTTAATTTTCTTTTTGTAAATGTTGGATAAAAAAAATCTCTGAACTTATAGTTTTTTTATATCAGGGCTCCACTGTTTGTTAGCAAAACTTTATCAAAACTACATATCGTGATGCATATCGTGTATCATGACAATGTTTTCAAGTGTCACGATACGATATGTTTGCCGAATTGTCCCCTTCCCTGGTCACCTGGGGGATTTAGCCAAGGTTAAAGAGAGGCTTGGTTTTGCTAACCAGGTTGATTAGCGTACCTTTGCTCAGAACTTGCTACGTACTTTAAGCTTCACCAAGTGGCCCAGTGTTGCAACTGTAAATGAAGTTTTCAGCTAGAGATGATTCTGATGCCTGGATGGATGGGTTGCCATTTCTTTTGTTCTATCAGTGAATCGCATCTAATCAAGAGAGATTGTGTAAGCAGCCTTCAGGGGAAATTAAGACATGAATCTGCTGCTTAGGCTAATATCACTGTTGTGTAATATTACTGGTGGGCCAATAGTAAAGCAAGAAAAAGTTGTTTGTTCCAACTCAAATATGTGTTCTAGTTACATGTTGTGCTGTGTTCTTTTGGCCTAAATGCACCATAACAAGCTAAAAAAAATCATTCAATTCAATTTAGCAATTCATTTGACTTCTTATCAAGTTTGCATTGAAAAGTCAAACATCAAGTCATGGTCGATGTATTGAAATTTAGCATTCGTCAAAAGTTAAACAAGTTTGTATCTTAGATTTACACAGTTTGCCTAGCTTAGAGTTAGCGTTTGCTAAGGTTAGCTAGCATTGGCTTTCTATATGGAAGCTAGCGTTAACTGTTAATATGTTGAATAATCATTTTGAATCGTACAAAAAACAACGTTGGTCTTTTGCCAGAATAGTGGAGATAGGGCTCGCTACAAAGCTTTTTGTCCTCGACGTTGCTAGCTAGCTATGAAATTAGCAGGCATCTGTTAGCTAAAGTTAGTTTTTGTAGATAGTTAGCTAGCTAACTCAGGTTAACATCAACTTGTGGGATTCGGTGTTAATATCGTCTCCATGCACACCCAGCAAACGTTAATTATCACACCTGCAAAATTACTGTTTCAGAACCTTACAAACCTTATTATATAGTGAGTCTTTGAAAAATACTTTTAACGCAAGAGTGCCGTTTGTGGAATATGGTCAAGGAGCCTCATTGGAGGAATGTAACCTGCCAGTAATTAATAGTGAGCCTTTAGAAATAAACTTCTAGTATAGGAGACGGTTCAGTGAGCTGTTTCGCACTTGACACTTGTCCAAAAAAATCCCCCAAAAACATTTCATTAGATGCGAGGGCGAGTTAACAGTTTGCCAAGACATTGTGCTAGACAATGAATTAAGACATATAGTGTTTTGGTCGTTATTTTATCATGTCAATAAAACAATATGACACAAATATGTTAAAATAGTGATGACACAAAAAGTGTGGTGTTAGATCATTTTTGAGAGTGTAGTTACATTATTTTCTCATAGTGAGTCCATGTATGGCTCATAAATGTGTTGCGTTTTTAACTGATCATTCTGACCCTTACCGAATTCCGGTTGTGTTTTCAGAAAGGTCTCCATCTTCAGTTTTGTTCCCCCCTGCTGTAGTCTACGCTCCATCCACAGTCCACCGCTGCCATGTTCAGACTCATCTCCCTCGCCCTGTTGCTGTCGGCCGCCCATCTGGTCTCCAGTCTCTTCCTGCCCGACTCGCCCGAGCTCCGCCGGCTGCTGAGTCGCTACGAGGACGAGCTCGAGCTCAATGCCACGTCCTCGACCTTGGGCTCGCGTACACGCCGCGCCATCCCGTGGTCAGATCGCGAGGAGATCCTGGTTCTGCACAACAAACTGAGAGGCGCCGTCTACCCGACCGCATCCAACATGGAGTACATGGTAAGGGCACCGTATATATGGTACCTGATCTTAATATGAGCAAAAGGTGAACACAGCCTACACTGTAGCACGACATGGAGCACATCCAGCAGCAAACCTGGTTTGGTTTTGACGTTAGCCACTCATGCAGACTATTCTAAACAGCCGCGCTGAATCATAAACAGAGCTAACCCAGTTTCATGCTGTTTGCCTTCTGAGTCAGACCTCTGATTCAGTCGACTCTACACTGCGGCTGAAAATCTCTCCCGAGCTTTACATGATGTCCATCAGCTGCTTAAACCTGATTTTATGAGTGTGATCAATCTCTGATGCAAGAGGGTTAACTCATGATGTGAGAGCTGCCATTGTGGGGATACAATGGACACAACAGAATTGGCATTAAAGGGGAACTTCATCTAATCAACCTAATTTCTATTCACTGTATCTGTAGCGTATATGTGTGACCATAGACAAGAATTTCATCACATTTTCCTGCACTGAGAAATAAACAGAAAACCTGGTTACCCCAAACTCACTCATAATAGAAGTCTAAGGGAAGTTGAACTCTGTATAACAAAAATTTAAACCTCCAGCCGTTAAACAGGAACAATAAAGGTGTGAGGATGAGACAGTCATGAGAGAAAATCTTACCAAAGCTGTTCTTATGGACTTTTATCCAACTTTCCAACACTGGAGCAATACAGTAAAAAGTAGTTCTGGCTACTTTACACTTTCCTGAAGGTTTTGTGGTATCCATACGCCATCAGAGCCTCATAACTACACTGATAACACCACCACAAATTCTTCCTTCATTAAAGGGTTCTACACAAATACATATTTCACATAAACGTGTATTGACAGAGTTCAACAGCTGCCCTTAGACTTCCATTATAAGTGAGTTTGGAGTAAACAGGTTTTCTGTTTATTTCTCACTGCAGGGAAACGTATCCAAATTCATGTCTGTGGTAATTTCACACACACTACATTTACAGTGGATAGAGATTAGGTTGAAAAATGCTGGAGTATCCCTTTAATGTTCAAAGGATGCTTGTAGTCTGGTTTTTTTTGGTGCTTTTTATTTGGTTACAGGTGTCCATAAACGCCACAGTCTGTGATCTTGGTTACATCATTGCATGTAAACATTTATATGCTTGAAACTGGGTTAAGAGCCTCAGAGAAACTTTCTTAACCCCTCTTAATATATGAAGGTTTTGGTTTCACTGTTTGTAAACCTGACAGTGTAAACAGAGTGCTCGAGAAGTCTAAAACGTTCCACTAATCCTCGAGTGCTCGAGAAGTTTAAAACGTTCCGCTAATGGCCGTTGTTTGTGGATCTCTCATTGTGAATTTAAAGGGGGTGCCAACCTTGTTCCTCAGCTTTATAGCACAGAAAGTGAGAGGGCCACCAGATTATTGTTTTAAACACAGTGTCTACTGTAAGTTCCTGTATCAGAGAAATTTATCGTTCAAAACCCAGAAAAGTGTTGTAGTTAATGTAGAAGCAGGCTGAGATCAGTCGGGGTCCAAGCACTACTACACAAGTAGGCTCATCATTGCACTTACTGCTATAGCGCCACCTATTGAACAGTGATCACCAGTAACAGCAGACCGTTTCCACACGACTACTGTCAAGTTTGCTCAGCATCACTCAAAGCCTGACTGAGTTTATCAAAATTACTGATAAAAGTACAGAAAAATATACTTAAGTAGGAGTATAAATATTACTTAATTAACAGTGGAAGTAGTTTGTTAAAAAATAAACTTAAGTTGAAAAGTATTTAAAAGGAAATTATAGTCAAGGAAATTATTTTAACTGAAATTAGAATTCAGACTTTGGTATTGTAAAATGGCGGCTTGTGGTGCTGAGACTAATCGCCAGTCATTTACTCAAAGCTGATTGGTTGTGGTATCCATACTAATTGGTATGGATTTAATTGGATGTTAATTGGAAGTTAAAAATTCACAGAAACTTGCTTGACTGGATTGATCTTTAAGATTTTTAAGGAGTACTTTTGAAGGAGTACAAGTAATAATTTTGTCCGTTACATTCCAGTAAATTGCAAATCTCCTACAATTATACTTAAGTATAGTATCGATGTATAGTTACTTTAGTACTCTCCACTTCTGAATAGCCTTTGCCATTTAGAAAAACACATCTTTAAGGAAAGTTGTTCTGCCTTTTGAATTGACACCAGTATCATCACTTTTAATTAGGAAGAAGAAATTCAGAGCTGATGTTGCCACATTAATAAAAGTACCGTGCAAAATAAATGTAGTCGCATGCTTCCTAGCAAGGGTGCTTACTCTAGTGTGCTTGGTCTAGCAGTTTTGGAGCAAGTCCAGGTTTTTGCCAGGTTTTGGTGAATAACTCTGGGGTTTCAGTACATTTCAGCGTGGAGTCGGCCAACACTTGAACACCAGACAGAACAGGGGTTATAGTGTGTGTGTGTATGTGTGTGTATGTGTGTGTGTGTGTGTGTGTGTATTTAACGCCACATTGGAAATTTACTGAGGGTCCTGAACAGCTACACTTTCCTCAGATGAACATTTCTGTAGAGTAAATGTATGTGTGTATGAGGATTCTTCCACAGTGTGTGCATGCATGTGTATGTGTGTGTGTGTGTGTACGTGTGTACGTGTGTGTGTGTATCCATGGTAGAGGTGGAAATCCCCCTCCATTCCTCGTCAGGTGGAGAAGTAAGCCAAAGAAATATATGTTTAATTTATCCCTGATTGCAGAGTGTTTACAGTGGACAGGAGCCAGTCTCTGATGTCTGTGTTGGTTCTAGTCGGTTCTAGTCGATGTGTTTTCCCTGTTGGGCCTGATTTCCCTTCATTACAGCGGCAGCTTTAGTGAGCAGCAGAACCAAATCAATTATTTGGTCATAAAGTCAAGCGTGTGTAAGTGTTTTGGGTATCTGCGTATTGTAGGCCTACAGCAGGAGAAAAGGCATTTGCTTTCAGAGCCCCCAAAATTATGGCACAATCTAGCAACATTCGAAATTCTGAAACTGAACATATTATTGGTATATCTTAATTTTGTCCGAAGGGTTTGCAAACTTTTGCAATCAGTTGTATTTTACTTGCTTTTATTGCACTGATATTATTTTATCAATTGATTTTACATTGTTTATTAACTGTGATATGATGTAAAGCAGCCTTGGGATACTTTAAAAGTACAAAATGTCTTATAGAAATTGATGGTTTCAGCTGTGTGTGTGTGTGCACAGGTATGGGATGATGAACTGGAACGTTCAGCTACACACTGGGCTCAACAGTGTCAGTGGGAACCATCAATTTCTATAAGACATTTTGTACTTTTAAAGTAT
>JAOUQW010000004.1:1215134-1225282 GCA_028565825.1 Olivaichthys viedmensis
CAGCCGATTTCCTTATAAAACTGCACGACAGTGTGTCTAAGAGAACTGATGCAGTTTTAAAGCCAAAGGCTGAAACATCAACACACTGATTTTAGTTTTTTACTGTTTACTGCCCTTTATAGGATTTTATTTATATTCAGGAACTTTTCATTTCATTATTCATAATCATTTTCGCTTTACAGAATTTCTTTAGATTTACGTGCCTAAGACTTTTGCACAGTACTGTAGAGCACCTAGTGAAGTGTCTCCGATATAAGAAAATAAAAAAAGTTAAAAGTTTGTTATTTTCTCACTGTGTTAAAAATGATCCACTACTCATTAGTCCCCACATTGAAAAATCGAGAGCACTGCATAGAACACTATTATAGGGAACAGAATTAGTGATTAAAGTAAACGATTTTGTACACTACACGGGTTTGCTCATCACTTTATTAAACATTTTGTCCTGTGTCGAATCTAAAGACAGTAAAGTAACCGAGCCGACTATAAACTAAACACACGTGACTATAGAAATGACGTCACAAAACAGTTAATCCGCTGTTTCCATTCGTCTTCCTCAGTGAAGGTGCATGCGAATCAAACCAAACAACGCAGTGCATTATGGGTATTCTGTCGCCGCTAGGGTACATCGTTTGTACATTACCTATCGCAGTGCATTGTGGGATTGAATGGGCACTGGAGAATTTCCATTGTGTTTTTGGACACCCCTAGAAAATGGCAGACATGGAAAATAGTGCACTATATAGTGAATAGGGCATAGTTTCGGACACAGTGTCAGATATTGGGACACTTCGTTGGACATTATCATGCTTATACCATGGCCACTTACCAGAATTTATGCTTGTTGTCATGGTAACATTTCAACATGCTGACATCATAGGCAATCAGGAACATTGATTTTAAAACTGTGATTTTATGACTGGATCTACTTTAGACTTTAGAGTCTGATTGCCAGCCAATCAGAAGCAAGTATTTTCTGTGACCATGGTATAAGTAGGACTATAGAGAACCATAGGGTATGCAACCAGCCATCGACGATTCCACATGTACACTCTTCGGAAAAAAAAGAACTTTGGGGTTCTTCAAATCTAGAACCCCAAAGGGTTCTTCAGTTGTCCCTCTGGGGGAACCCTTAAAGGTTCTACGTAGTTCCCTATCAGAAACAGTTTTGAGTAAGAACCCTTTGAAGAACCCTTGAAAAACACTTTTTCTAAGAGTGTAATAAACAAACCTGAGCTCAGTGTTTGTAAGTACACTCTTAGAAAAAAGGTCAGATCTAGAAGGTCAGATCTTCTTCAGTTGTCCCTCTTCAGGAACCCTTAAAGGTTCTATGTAGAACCCTACAACAGAGTGTTTCCATATCAGAAAGGGTTTTGAGTAAAATCCCTTTTAGGAAACTAAGAACCCTTAACTATCCAAAGAACCCTTCAAAGAACCCTTCAAAGAACCCTTGACAAACCATTTTTCTAAGAGTGTATGTGAGTAAGCATGTATATGTGTCTTCATGCTGTCCGCTCAGAGACATGTGTGGACGGCAGGCTTGGAGAGACAGCTGTCCATATCCAGTGGCAGTTCTGCAGATGGTGCGTGTGTGTAGAGCTGAGCACCAGGTGGCATGGCGAGCAGCGGAACCCCAGCCAGAGCTGCTAAAGAGAAGAGCGGATTGTGAGTTTGGCACGGTGTCTATGCTGTCATTCGAAACGTTGAGTAACAAGTTCAGCAAAAAAGGAGACAGAAATATTGGTCATAATGGTAGAACTATTATTGAAGGGAGACAGACATCAACATCCTGCCCTGGTGAGAGTGTGTGTGTGGGGTTCCGGTATTCCAGTTAGCAATGGCGGTTCTAGAAAGTTTTACTTAGTGTGGCAAAGGGGTGGCAGGAAGAGTGTGAATTATACTATGACATTAGGGTGTAAATCTGGACCTAGTGACAGTTCCAGGGAGTTTAAGGGGTTCAATTGTCTTTCTGATACAGATGGCTCATTTTTTCCAGGTTGAACTTTGCACAGAAAAGGTTACCATTTCCATCCTTACTCATTTACCTCCAACAAAGGCTCTACGAGACAAATTTAGCGTTAAGTCAGTGTTAAGTCACATTATGTGTGTTCTGAGGCGTATCAGATTTCTTGTGTATAGTGAACTAGTTGTGTGAATCCACACATTATTAATGGATTCTTTTCTTTTTACTATTTTCTTGTCAATTTTTTTGCACAAACTTTACAAACTTTTTTGCACAATTTTTTTTAGTACAACTTTTAAAAAAAAAGCTAAATATTTGCTTTATCCCTCTGGTTGAACGCAAAAGGTTCTATGTAGAACCCAAGAAAAGGTTTCCATTTTACAAAAGGTCCCAAGTAGAACGCCTTTAGAAAGAACCCATCCAAAGAACCATTGATGGAAACCTATTTTCTAAGAGTGTACAATCACATTGTGCCTTATAAAATTTTGCATCATATTTTACGGGCTGCAGAAGTGGCGTGGCAAGCACAATGGATAGGGTGGCCACTGCCACCCAAGTGGCCACCCCGTGGATCCACCTGTGCTGGTTAGTTTTTGAGACAGTATACTCTTAGATAAAAAAGTTCCATCTAGCATGCTAAAGGGTTGTTCAATTTGTCTCTTTATGCAAAACTCTACAACAGAGGATTTTCTTTTAAAAAAGGGTTACAACTAAAACCCCTTTAGGAAACCCCTAAAGGGTTTCTTCAGTTTGTCTCTTTATGTAGAACCCTACAACATATGATTTCCCTTTCAGAGAGGGTTCCAAGTAGAACCATTTTAGGAAGCTTAGAACCCTTAACTATCCAAATAACCCTTGAGTATACTCTTAGGAAAAAAGGTTCCATCTAAAACCCTAAAGGGTTTCTTTAGTTTGTCTCTTTATGTAGAACTCTACAACAGGGGATTTTTCTTTCAGAGAAGGTTCCAAGTAGAACCGCTTTAGGAAGCTTAGAACCCTTAACTATCCAAATAACCCTTGAGTATACTCTTAGAAAAAAGATTGCATCTTGACCCCTTAAGGGTTCTTCAGTTTGTATCTTTATGGAAAACTCTACAACAGAGGATTTCCTTTCAGAGAGGGTTCAAAGTAGAACCCTATTAGGAAGCTTAGAACTATCTAAATAACCATTGAGGATCCTTTTTCTAAGAATGTATATGTAGCACTTAAACAAGCCGATTCTAAAACATTTGTTGATTTTAGTTTGAACCCTTATTTCCTTATCAGCTACTCACAGGCTGGTACAGGGAGGATAACAGATGTGAAGTTGGGCAGTGAGACGTGTTCCGGCTGTAGGTTCCGGGGCAGGACTGGCTCTGCAGCTGGGCTGAAACTGAGCACTTCTGGGTTCGAACCTGTGGTGGATCAGAGAGAGGAAAGGCGATTGTAGGTAGGTTCTACATCTTCCTATGCATCATGCTCAGCTATTAGTGGAGGACCCGTGGTTCTGCAGGCTTTAACTTATACTCAGGCAGAGGAACCGAGAGTCACACAGGAAGTTTTGGGAGTTGGGATCTATATTTATAGCAGGCTGAGTGAAATGAAATGAATATTCTATGTTAAACTTTCTGACCTTAAAACCACAATCAAGGTTTTATAAAGCATTTCTTTTACTAAAAAAATAAAGCTGATCCTTTATCCTCCGCCAGCTCGTTTTATTAGTTTCTAAAGCTCTGGATTAGCTCTGGCTTACAGCCGTAGCACCTTCATACATCTCTGAATATCTCACCGAGTTTGTTCTAAATTAAGTTTTACCATCATCAAGTGCTGGATTACTGAACATTCCAAGTGTTTGGCATGAGAAAAGTACAGCTTTTTCTTTTTCACCGTCTCTCAATATTAGTGGATATAATAACTGTAATTTTATTTTGTAGTATTACTTTTCCAACACTGTTTATATTTATTTTATTTACCATATTTGATCTTTATTTTAATTGGAATAACATTATTTCAACATAATAAATTGAATTTATTTGACCTTTTTCATACCTTTATTTTATTTGTAATAGTAATATTCCAACACTGTTTTTATTTATTTTAATATTATTCATATTTCATTTTTATTGTTTTTTATTTTATTTGGAATGGAATTATTCCAATCCTGTTATATTTATTCATTTTAATTACATATTTTATTTTTATTATATTTTACATTTATTGGAACAGTATTATTCCAACAATGCTTTTAAATAATTATAATGGTTATTTTCATATCTTAATTTTTTTTGACATTATTTTCTTTAACATTTTTTTAAATCATATTTTACCCCTTTTATTGAAGTCATATTATTCTTTTATTGAATTTTTTTTGGCAACATATTCCAAACATATTGCTCTAAATTGAAGCCACAAAGGTCTAAACTGACCTCGGATTACATGTGCACTAAGGTACTACATCTGGTACCTGTAGCTGACTCTCCGAGCAGCATCTCCATCAGGAGGCTGTCCATGCTGGCTTCTCCTAGGAGCCGGACGAGCTGGAGCTGCTCCACCATGTGCCAGGCGGTGCTCTGCAGTGGGGGCAGCAGCAGCAGCAGCTCCCCCAAACGGCCGCGCTGCTCACAGGTCGCCTCGTCCAGCAACACGTGGGCCTGGAAGCGCAACCTGCGCACCGTCTGTGCACACTCCAGCCTCGGGCAGTCTGAAGGAGCAAGATAAGCTTTTTAAGATTTAGCAGGACAGGTGATGCACAAAGATGCTGAGGAACATCAGGAGCTACAGTGCTAAGCTTTACTGGAAGCCTGACCATGACGGTGTTTGTGTATTGAAAGTTTGAGGCCTATGATGGGTGGTGAAGTGGAGTGTGTTTGTGTAAGCAGTTCTCTCAGACAGAACCTGACAGTCCTCAGCCATTTTGGCTCTGCTCTTATAATCAGTCTCTCTGGCCAACATGTAATAAAGTCCAGAACTCCATGAGCTTTGCCAAGCTCTTTCCCAGTTATGAATAGTTTTCCACAGGACACTGTGAAAACCAGCGTGTTCAGACCAGCATGAATATGCCAAGGACAAGGTTTTGGAAAAGGACTGAGGTGAGGTAATGGGCACATGGTGATGACTCGTGACTGACCTGGAGCGAAGAAGACGATGGCCTTGAGACAGGCGAACTCCGTGTCAGTTATGTCCAGCTCTCTCAGGGGCCTGACCAGCTCTTCTAGGACACGTGCTGCCAGCTTGGACATCTCCTGCTGTAGCCCAGTCACAGGGATGATGAAATCATTTCCTGAGAGGATGAATTATAACTGTAAGCAGAGCTCACATGAAGCCACTTGTGCTTCCAGGCTTTCAAGGCAAACACCAATCCATAGCCATACGTTACCTAGCAAGATGATGTCATTGTAGGGCAGTGAGCGACGAGCCACGCCCAGGATGAGGTGCTCAGCAGAGTGAGCTCGTAACAGGCTGACCTGCATACAGACCCAGGACAGACGGTGTGAACACAGGATCCACATTCATTCATACACAAGTCAAAGATGAGACGTGTCTCTTTACCGTCCGATGGCTGTTCATTTTACAGAAAATTATGAATATGCATAAATATTATATGACATCATCCCACTCTTACGTCTCTGTTGTCTCATAAAGGTGTTGACGGGGGAAAACATATTAAGGGAGTTCAAAGTTTCAAAACACAACAGGTTTTCATATACACTGGTAAAACTGAATATATGTACAGAAGAAAGTGCATTATAGCATATTTTTTTCCGCTAGGCTGCTCCCCCCATCCACAGTTATAAAGGGTCTTTGTTTTGTATATATCTGTATATTTTAATTAAGAAAATAATAAATATGCATGAAATGCTTTGGAATTAGATAGGAACATAGATAATCAAATTTTTACTACACAATCTTCATCTAAGGAAATATTTACAAAATTCTGCCTTTGACAAATTTTGTACCTTCATAGGGCAACGCATCCTGGGAGATACGTACATAAAATCCCAAATAAACCCAATATAATTTATTACGTGAGTCTAAATAACTCCAAGAACTAAGAAACATTATTAAATGATAAAAAAAAAAAAAAAAAAACATATTCTACTGCTGTGCCTGTTTAAGGAAAAAAAAATTCTTTACAAAAAATAAATAAATCCATAAAACTACAAATTATGGTGGCATAGTCTTATGAATATTTATTTATTTATTTATTTTATTGTTATTGTTGATTGCTTGCTTGCTTGATTGATTGAAAACCCTTTTAATTGCTGATCCATTTACATTGTCTGGCCAACAGTCACTTATACTGGTGTCAATAACCAATAATCCAGAGTTATTACAGAAAGGCTGAT
Organism: Olivaichthys viedmensis; assembly: GCA_028565825.1. Lineage (NCBI taxonomy): Eukaryota > Metazoa > Chordata > Actinopteri > Siluriformes > Diplomystidae > Olivaichthys > Olivaichthys viedmensis. The sequence goes on from JAOUQW010000004.1 coordinate 1,221,423, forward strand.
TGGTAAATGTCAAGCCTTAATGGCCAACGTGAGAAGACGAAGCACCTGGTGAAAAAGACACAAACATGGCCTACCCTGTCGTCCACGGGCAGCTCGCAGAACTCAGGGATGCGTTTCGCCCAGTCCACCAGGAGGAGGAGCTGCTGCTTTATGGATTCGCACACGTCGCCTGGGCAAGCAATCTTCTTCAGGCTTATATCCCTCATGGGGGGAGTCAGAGAGGAGAACTGCACAAATCCCCAAGACAGTGAGCTTAATGTAGCTGATGCTTCTTCAGATAGACAGAATATGAGATGGTAATGCATTGCATTTACGGACATGCCATTTAATGCTAGATTAGTAACAAGCTTGTGTGCTTGAGCGGTTGAAGTGATATTCGAAGATGAACTTCTGTAGGCCTTCTCGCAGTCCTGTGTGGTCTCTCGAAAAACTCTCTATCGCGCTCAGATCAGATTCTTTCTGAACACGGCTTGGATGAAAGCTGCATGTGAACTAGACCCCAATGGAAAACACCCCGCGCTCATTTTGCGCCTCACTAGTCCATCATCCAGTTAGTGTGCTCCTTTGGCTTGTCATGTGGATGCCTGGTTGTTTTTACGCACATAAAAAGCCTCTGAATTCTGGCACCAGTTCCAAGTGCACTTCAATTCACTGTGATCAACTCGAGTCCTGAGGCAATTCCACTATTCACAGAGGTAACCAAAGGCAGAGGACTGAGCTTGTTGTCTCCAAGGATTGCCTTAATGGCTGCTTATCTTTCAGCTCTTACAGTATATTCTAGTCTTTCCCTGGATCACTTCAACAGCCACGTTTCTTGCATTTTAGTAAAAGGAAAGAGCTACAGCATAGTCAGTGATTCCCTTTTTGTGGTTCTGTGTTATGATGCCTACCTGATGTGTGCTCTCCTCTGCTTTCAGTAAGATGCTGATGGTCAGAGTGCCGACTCCCTGGGCTTCTCTACGACAGCTGATTCTGTCTCGCTCATTCTGCACAGCTGAGTAAAATAACGAAATGACAACTGTGCAAACATCACATCAAAAAGAGTTATATTCAAACAATCATGCATGTTTAAGTTCCCTTTGTTACCATGGACAAAATCACAGAGGCAGAAGAATTCATTCAAAAACACACTTCTCTATTTTTCAATCCTTACAAGATTCCCAAATTATGACGATCCCCTGCCAGAACAACCTAAGGGGAGGGTCTGTAGTCCTGATTAGGGGTCAGTAGAGGGTTTGCTAAATGCTCTTCATAAATATTTGGCTCTGTTTTAGTACCAGGTAAGTGATCTGAATGACCTGAATTATCCACATTAAAGGCCAGGTGCCATGCCCTAAAAGTCTTATTTAAAGTCTACTCCTATCAAAGTAAAACTTAACCTGTTGAAATTGTACATTAATTATACATTATACATTAATACAAGAATGTATAAAGATTATGTATAACAAATAGATAAAAAGATCTATAATATGCAATGCAAATGATGCAACCAATCATTAAATATGCACTAATTTGCATATTACAAAAATCAATTTTTCAACAAATGGATTTCATGGATTTCAGAATGATTTTTTTATTTTTATTGTTTCTTGTGATAACACACCCAATGGTCAGATTCTCACATAACAGTTTATAGAATTATTAAAAAAGAAAAACTGTATTTACAAGATTGACAAGTGCATATTTTGCATGGTTTTAGTTGATAAAATGCCACTTAAAGCCAAAACTACTCAGAATATTAAGAAGTACCCCTATGTCAAGCTTTAAGACGTAACCAGTGTGAGAAAAGAAAACTTGACTCGTGGGGAAACAGGTCATTTTGAGAAAATGGACGTTAAACATAACGTCAGGATCCAACAGAATCCCAGAAAACAATTCATCTTTTAGCATGCATCATTACATTATCAAAGGAAATGTTTTGATGTATGATTCAATATGAAGAGATTTTACAATGCCTGTTAAACTACCTGAAAAATGAAAAATACATTGACATTTATGCTAGGTGTAGTTAATTGTGTTGGGTTAAAATAGTATTTATACCAATAAATGGACATTTCTTTTTACATAGTGTGCAAGTATGAAAGTCATTAATGGAAAATATCCAAAAATTTGAAAATTGGAATTTCAATTGGAAGCAAAAATCCGTTTTTTTGCCTGAGGTGCCTGGACTCAAGCCTCTTTCTATACAAAGTTAGATAACAGGGAGAGCAATTAGTCACGAACAGTCCTCTTACTGGCCAATCAAGTTTTTATTAATCTAATCTGAGAGAGTGGATCCCCTCTGAAGAGGTCGACGTGGCCATTTGTGGTGTCGAGTACCGTTTCTCCCCTCCACTGACCTACTGCATTAATGGACTTTAAATGGTATTGGAAAGGCTGTAAAAATATCTCGATAATTGCTGTACCACACTGCCAGATCTGCAGCAGGGCCTGACTTATGACTTGACTGATAATAATGGTTTCTAAGGTCCCTGTCTGTTTTTACTCAACCTCAACAAAATGTGATGTGAACAAAACGCTTTTTTGGAATCTGCTGTCAGGTTTAGTGTTTAGTTTGGAATTGCAGTTCGGAGATAAACCTGGAGAACAGATGATTTAAAAAAAAAAGAAAAAAGGGGGGATTAAGATAGTAATTCAGTCATAGTGCTGTACCTGGAAACATACATTTTGTTTGTATGATCTATGAATGTTATACTGTTATACTGTAGGTCTTCCTTATAACCATAGAAAAACTATATTACCATTTGTCAAACAAGCTCTGATGCGTCTGGTGTGTGTCCCCCTAAATAAGCCTTAGTAAATATTTCACCATACTCAGGTATGTTAATTATTGATGTCAAAAAAAGGCCATTCACGGCACTCCTTCTTGTCCTGATTAGTTTATCCCTCTTGCTTATCAGTAGCTCCAAAGGCAGATAAAACTTGGCGTAGACACTCACCGCTCAGCTCAACTGCTCAGCCAAAAACAGACAATGCACGTGCCTTCTCCAGACCTCCCAAAAACCCACCCTTCCCTAATTCCTAATCCTAATAACCACTAACCCTGTAACCCCGTAACCTTGTAACCCTTGTCCTGGTTCTTCTTCTGGCCCTAGTTACATAATATGGGCAAATATTATGCTTAGAAACCTGCCAGGTACCATGCTGACCTCACTGTATATTTCCCAAAAAGGACAGTAGGGGCATGTGCATCATAGAATGGACATAAGACTGTCTATATTGTTTAAATCTGCATCCATATATTTGTCACTAGCAGACTGGATTAGTGTAACACTCTCTTTTCTGGGCCAAAACAACAGTTTATCCTTAAAATGAAGCTGCCAAGAGTTTATCACACATCACCCCATTTTAAAAACTGCACTGGTGTTATACAGTATAGATGTTAAAGTTCTTTTACTGGTTTTTTAAAAAGCACTCAATGGTTTAGCACTTGTATACAGAACTTAACTGAATGTCTATCAGTGAATGCTGGCCTACTTCATGTACCTAAAATGAAATATAGAGGCAGTCTGCTGTTCTTTTATGCACCAAGACTCTGGAACTCAATACCACTGTTTATCAGGCAGTCAACATCTTTATGCACTTTAATTTTTTTTTATTTGACAGATTTTTATCTGTATTATCTTCTGCGTTGAGAAACATTTGTTTGGTCATTTTTTATTCATATCTACTGATTGACAGACTAATTTCTATCTGATCTGCATTTGTCTTTTAAGATCTCTTTCCTCCTTGTTAAGCACTTAAACTGCAAACCTGTTGAACTGATTTTACTGTAAAAAGAAGTGCTATATAAATTAAGATGATGATGATTATTATTATTTTTATAGATACTTATTTAGTAATTATTTTTAAAAGAACCT
>JAOUQW010000004.1:1233717-1250047 GCA_028565825.1 Olivaichthys viedmensis
GTACAATCTGAAAATAGACAATTGAAAGCAAAATAACTATTTTTGCCTGTGATGCCTGGCCTTAAATATTTTTGGAGAAGAGAATGAAAATATATATTCTACCAAGTATTGATGGAATAATGATGTTCATGGTACAAGTAACTGTTTCTGTGCTTTTAGATGTATAACGGTTGTAGGGAATGACTGAAACAATAGGTTTTGTTTCTATTACGCCACTGTCATGAACTCAACTTGTTTTTGTGTCCAGCCACTAGGAGGAGACAGAGTACAGTGAATGTACAAATCTCCCTTTTCCCCTTTCATAGCTCTCCCTGAGAACAACATATCAGAGGACATCTGAAATACCTTTCCTCAAAAGAACGCTATAAAACATGCAAACTGATAGACACAAAAGTTTAAGAAGTCAGGACTCTTTGGTAGTACTACAGTGGCTGGGATCAAATGAAACACCTGAAACAGATGGCTTACAGCTGGGTGGGTGAGAATAGGCCTCTGTGGGGTCAAAGACTTCAGTCAGTGAGGCTAAATTTACTCTTTACAGGTGCACTGGAGGTAGAGATGCCTGTCTGTCTTACGTGTTGATTGATGGGCGATGGATGGGTGTTTTCAAAGCCAGAGCTTCTGCAGGTTGGAAAGGCAAAGTTTAGGGACTGTCGCACTATTAACCAAACATGAGTAAATAATACTCTAATTTTCAAATTTTCTCATCATGGGGACTCAAATGAGATTATTGTTTAAACTTGAAAATATTCTGCTTTGATGATGCACATCTACATGCATTTAGGGAGACTACGCACACAGCTTTACACCAGAAAATGCTCCTCTTCCGCAGCTATATAAAAACAAAAGATTTCTGTTAGACCTTTTAGGGGTTCTTCAGATTGTCTCAGGAAACCCTTAAAAGCTTTAAAAATGCCACCAAGAACCTTGTTGCAAAAGTCTCCTAGTGGAACGTGCATTTTTCAGAGTGAGTGAAGGTTAGATGGCAACACAGTGAGAAAAAAAAAAAATCCTTGTTATGCAGCTGTTGCTTGAATAGTCTTTGATTGTCCATATTGTATGATAATCTTCCAGTTCCTTAATATTGCAAGAATTGCAAATGCTCATAAAATGCTCATTTTCTTATGTTCATTTTTGTACACACAAAAAAGCAGACGCTGGTTCTGTGGATGAGACTCTGACGGTGATCCTGCATGAATCACAGGAGATGAAGAGAGGAGACTCGCTGCTCATTTCACCTGCAGCAAGGCTCGCTATAGTTACAGGTAATAAGGTGGGAGATAGTATCATTATATCGAAGGGATATGGGGGGTGAAAGTACTGTATCATTGACTGTATTACAGCCACGCTGTACACTTTATGTAGTCCTCGCAAAATGCATTTTCATGAAAAGCAATAACGGAAATAATGTACTGTATCATTACTCCTGTAGTAGCCTAATGTATCAATCTGAGCGTAAAAAATACAGGGTGGGGACACGGAGGATAGAAATTGCTTTGTAGCATTCAAGGACGCAGATCCTGGGCCTGCTTACAACCCAATTTCGTTAATGTACTAATTATCAGTCGGTTACAGTTTGTACACTTTACAAACTGTCTGGATGACCAAAAGGACAGTTTTCAAACTGCAGCACACCAAAATCCTCTTTCTGTGTCTGATTGAGCTGTTTAGATGTGAGCCGAGGGGAATCTGTCTGCACTGAAAAGCATTCTGCTGTCTTCCCAATTCATGCATTACCAACAAATGTCTACAAAAAAAAAGACCTGTTCTCCATTAGAAAAAAAAGGTAGATGTTGTAGGTTTATTCCAAAAGAGGATAGGGATTAAAAAAGCAGCAAAGAATGGTTATAAAAGCATGGCAGGCATATGATTTAGTGGGGCAATAAAGAATGGAAAGGTGGCCATTCATCATGGAAGCGAGCTCACCAGGAGAGGGGCCTGTCACACACACCGCCAAAGTCCAGGAGGCGGTTCGAAAATCGCCCCCTAAAACCGACTCACACCAAAGGCTTTCATATACATCCATAGACGGAGAGGTGCATCCTGGGAGCTCGGCTCTATCTGACATGCTGCATGAGGCAGGAAGCATGTATGAGCGAGCAGCGGAAACCTGATAGTCATAACGCAACGATCTAATGAATATACTTGTGATGTACTTTCATTAAATCAAATTAATAAAAAGCATCAGTAAAGAAATAAATCTCGATGAGGTACAAACATGCTGGACTGCAATCAGGCTTTCTGGTAAACCAACATTCATTTATTTACACACTCGTTTCTCAGGCGGAGGCAAAAAATATTTTTGATAAATGGAAATCTGTAACATCTGGTAAAAAATAAATTTAAAACAAAAAATAAGAGAAAATGAGTGTTGTTTAATACATTTATTAACTGGAGTCAAAAGTATAGTGTTATTCTATTTAAGTGATATTTATTTATTCATTTATTCATTTTCTGTAGAATAAGACTCTCATACACTCTTTAAAAAATCTAGAACCCTAAAGCGTGCTTTGGTTTGTCCCTCTTGGGGAACACTTAAGTGTTCTATGTAGAACCCTACAACAGATGACCCTTTTAGGAAGCTAAGAGGAAGCCTTAACTATCCAAAGAACCTTTTAAAGAACCCTTTTTAAGAGTTTATATGCATTTAGGGTGAGAGATTTACATTCAGGCTTTTGAGCAATGAAATACTGTCATTTGAAGCCCTGTTTAAACACAAAAATATTTTTAAAACAAAATATTTGATAGCTATAAATAGATCAAAGGTCTAAAGATTTGTAGTACTTTCACCTTCACCTGTTTGATTAATTTGATTAATCAAATTAGCAGAAAACCCCCCAGATACAGCTGTTAAACACTCGTGCTTCAAGTCGCATTTAGTACATGTGAAATTTGTTTAAATATCAAAACATCTGACAGTAATTGTTAAAATATAATTTTAAACTGCTGCATGTCTGCATGTTCAACTCTGAGTGAGGCTTTTGTTGTGTACGGGAGCATCACTGGGGGAAAAATGTTGATTGGAAGTGAAAGTTACAGCCACACGCTCTCTTGGTTCTGTGTGATCTTTAGGCGCACCGTAACCAGGCCAGAGTCTGAACGGATTGTTTGATTGCACCCATATGTAATACGCAACCTTTCTTTTAAAGTTGAAGGGTCACGGTGTCACAGACTCATGCTTAACATCGGTACGCCCGTACTGTTCATTAACTCTTATAAACTTCAGTTCAGTGCATGAGGGAGGAACAGACTGCCGTCAGCACGAGGTCACGAACGTTTTCCCATGAAGATTCCAGCGGAGTTCCCCGACTATTTCCTCTGTCGGTTCCTCACAGGAGGCTTTCACATGCCAGCCTGTTTAAACCATTTCTTTCCTTATGCCCACAGGAAGCTCTAAATATGGCCGTTTGAACCCCAATGGTCTGTTTTAGTTCCCTTCACACCATCGCTCTTTTCTTTTCTTCAACCCCTCGTCTTCCTTTTCGCTGTTTACTCGCTTTCGAAGCACTTAAAAGGAAGACGTTGAAGACAAATGTGGTTCAGATTCTCGTATTCAGCTTTTAGGTTTCTGGACAAAATGTGTGACACCTTTTTTTTGTTGTTGTGAGGACTGAATATGTCCATAACTTCGAATAAAAGGAAAAACATATGCAGACTTCTCTGAAGAAAAAAAAAGATAAACTCTTTCGATTCGAAGGCACTCTGTGAAGCAGCTTTTTAATTAAAACCACTTGTTCCTGTACTTGTACTTAATGTTTCCCATTAGTCATGTATGAGGGATTACAGACAGCTCCAATGAAAGTCAAGGATTGAATGGAAAACGCAGATGTGCGAACAATGCAGCTTGTTTTATTGCGATCACGGTCGATTAGTAATTATGAAAAATATACCACATCGGACAAGGTTTCCTAATTCCTTCCGCAATTAAAGTTGACACCCTGAGCCAGTTGCCTGTGGAGTAACCCAGAGCCTGGGAGAGTTCAAAAGTTCTGCTTTGTGGGGGGAAAATGTATTTTCTTTCCACTCCTGTCTCATTATGTGTATAATTTCTTAAAATTACAGTTTTGTTTTGCCTTCATGTTTTCCCCCTTTAAGTTTATTTCAGCGTCTATTGTTTTAACTTCATGCTATATGTATGATTATAATTGTTATTTCTGAAATGTAAGAACTAAAAACCGTTTTCAAACAGTGTTTGTGGCCTCAAGATCACAAAGTGAGTGCTAAGCTTCTTTAACGGACTCGAAAAAGGTATATATAGTTCACGATATCGCTCCAATTCATGTCAACATCCTGCGCCTGTAAAAAGTGGAACCACTTTGCTGGCATAGCTTTTCAGTTCATGAACGACGTGGTTATGATTAGCGTCTCTTCGGTTCAGCCTGCTTGGACTATTTCGAGTGCTTGGTTGACCTTTGACTGGTGAGGTTTCCCCTCTATTTCTGTCCAGATCTATCAAGGTACCAGAGGTGAGGCTTCACGGATGCTTTTGCCCCTCCTTTATTACCGATTGCCCACAGCTGGAGCTCCATATCCACACATGGTGAACTTGGCAGAAGATCAGTGAGTTGGAGGAGCATGGCTCTACATTAATTAGGCTGCTCATGTGTATATGCGCTGCTGTGCTATGGGTATGTCTTTAATTATGTACCCTGAGTCTGACCTCTCTGTTGCAGTATTGCAAGTCCGTTGCGGTATTGTTTTTCTTTGATAATATCCTTCAGAGAGTCTGAAAGATTCTCATAAGGATCTGAATAAAATGATGCACCAGTTGTGTGTTAAGGTGGTATAAGTGCACGTATAAGTACAGGTATGTAGAAAGAAGGAAAAAATTGCCTCAGGTGATTTTCTCAGATGAGCTGTGAGTCATTTTAAAGCCGTGCAGTGCTCTGTAATGTGCTGGAATTATTATAAAACCCTTTACAGGTATCCCATTACATTGAGATATATAGTTGCATTGACAGTTTTAATTAATGCACTGTTTGTGCTTCTGCAGCAGCCCAACTCTATGCATACTGAGAAGGATAATTTGTGTGGGGGAAAATAAAGGGAAGAAAAGAAAAAAAACATGGAAGAGCACGAGCAAGGGGCAGGCATCGAGTAAAGCGAAGAGGGGGGGAATTATCCTGTGCTGTGGGCTTGGGAAAAGGTATGAGAGTAATTATTTTTGCTCTTCGAGATTTAGGCATATTTATGGGGCATTACTGTAGGACTGGGCTATTTAATGTTATTTGCAGAAAGCACACATTGTTCGCATCAAGTGCACGAGAAACTGGGGGCACAGCTGGGAGAGAGACATCACATCACAGACGTAGCTCCATCTCTCGGCTGTATTTCTCTCTCAGTGCATCTCGTGGTGTCTTAGAGAGCCAAGATAGTGTGTAATATGTGGAAGACATTCTCTTTCACTCCAAACAAGTAGATGGCCATTATACTACATATTTATGTCGCATCAGAAAAAGACAAGGCAATTAATGTTTTTGTTAATTAATGTCTTTAAAAAAAACTAAACTAACCAAATAAGCCAAATAATGAACATCTGCATTAACCAATATTCATGAGTATGAGTGAAAATAAATCCACAATAACCAATGTGAACTGATGCCTTTATTAATATGTTTGTGGTGGTTAATTGGTAAAGTTGAGATCAGTTAATTATCAACATTTAGTAACATATCATTTATGATCATTTGTGTGGATGGAATAAACATGAGTTAATCAGGTGTTTGATATTTAGTTAAAATTTAAACAAACATCAAATGAACTAATTAATGCGTTAACTTACTTTGTTAACATTAATTATGTTTATTCATTATTCATCTCTTTTATGGTTTGTTTTCCTTCCGTTGTTCTCAGACGTTGAAAAATTACGTACGTGGAAAAGATTTTTATTCTTTTTTTTTTATTATCGTTTTTTATTGAACTGCACAATAGCTGGTGTTGATGGCAGGGGTGGAAAAATCCAGGTCTTTTTCCATCCCGACTCCAGTCCAGAACATAAGTGCTGACTCGCGGGACCCACTTACAACTAATACACGCTATGCTTTCATCTCGTCTGGCTGAATGGCGAAATAAATAAAAAGAATGGAAAATGGCTGCTCTCCGGGCGATACCTTTGCTCCCTGGCTCTTTGTTAAAACCCTATCTCTGCTGCTCCGTTGCCCCCAGCTACATTAAATCCCATTAAATTCACCTTCATTAAAGCAGCCCCTGTCTCCTCCTTGCTGCGGCCCCTAATGTGGGGCCTCTCAAGGACAGAACGGTAATGAGGCTGGACTGGATTTAACCTTGAAGAGTACAGGTTTTCATTTCCAAATCAATAACTTATGCCTCAAAACCACCACTAGATCCAGGCTATAATTTTCAGGCATTAATTGTGCGGATTAGGTTTCTCCTGCAAAATCACGATGCCAAAAAGGGCATTTAGGTCTTAAGCTGCAGTGTACATATTGCGCTTAGCTCTGCTTCTCTTTTTCTTTTTTCCTCCCTGTCCGTCTCTGATGCATGATGTGAATTCACAGCTTGCAGATTCACCATCAGCGGGCGCTTTGTGCACGGGCATGCTCGTCCTGGCAGGATAGCAGACGCGGGACAACGTTTCAAACAGGCATTGTGATGTGTGCAAACAATTAATCAATAGGGGCCATTTTTTTAAAACTCAAAGCCAAGCAGCATGCCACATGGGCTTGAATCTGTCTCACATACCTCTGCCTGAAAATTCAGGACATCATGCACGATATATAGGATGAAGGGGAAAAAAAGACTTCTGTTGGAGTTGATTGATTTACACATAGTCAGTCATTCGCAGGGAGAACAGGAAGTGGAAAATGATGACTTATGAGTCTCTTTATATTATAAGTGTCTCTAATAACTGTGTAGTTATGAATGAACTATAATGTATGGCTTGTGTAAGTACATCGTGTATCTTGACATTTTAAAGTCTAACTTTTATATAATTCCTGTACCATATTTGTGTTGTAACATGCTAACCCAATAAAAATGAGATGGATTAAGAATAATCTCGAATTTGACACTACTTGCGTACTACACAGGAACTGTTCATTTATTTTACAGTGTAACATCTATATAAAGTTAGACTTGTTCATGTGTATTAGACAATCTTACTGCAAAACCAGCAGTTCATGCAAATGTAATGACCCCCCTGTTACAACTGAGAAAGGCCTGATGCCCTGTTACATATGTCAAGCTACACTTGCATGTGTATTTATATAAGATGTGCTGCTGTAATCCATCTGTAACAGTGCATAAATTCTCAGTAGTTTCATTATAGTTGCATGTATAGTTCATGTGTAACTACACAGTTATTAGAGACACTTAATATAAAGTGGGAGTGAATTATGAATAAAAATATATACGAGTCCTAGAATAGAAAGAGAGATTGCACTTCGCACTTTCACTTATTCGCACTTTCAACTTCAGTATGCATCCCGCTCCATACCAGCACATGACTCGTATCATCACAGGATTTCCATAGGAGGTATTAATTTGTCCTGCGGTGATAATTTCTGCTCGACATGTTCATAATGTGAAATATTGGATCTCGTCCTGAGGTGTGGGGGGTAATCATGGCAGCTTAATTTTTTAATCAAATTCCCTCTTAAATGGGGTTTTATTAAATTACACAGCACACACTTTGGGAGTGGGACACCGGCAGCGGTGGCATGGTGTAAAAAGAGGTTCTTAGGATAATTAAATAAAATTAATAAAAACCTGCCGTCGAGTGAAAAGAACGGGCAGGAGGAAAACCCGGCGGCCATATCTCTGCCCAGATTCCAGCTCATCTGGTTCCTTGGGAATGCCGTGCTGAAGTAGGGAGGGAGGAACATTTAAATGAAGAGAGGGACTTTTCGTCACTTATGAAGGAAGATTCTTTGTGATCGAGTGTGTGATGTGTAATGTGCAGTGCAGATGAAGCCAATATCTACTTCTAATGTTTAAAGATGAAATCACAACTTTGGCTAGCAAGAGGTGCAATGCCTAACATAACCATCTTGATAATATTCTTCATTTATTTTATAGTGTAGTAGTTTTCCAAATTCAGTAGGCAAGTCAGCATTTTTTCGTCTTAAATTTATGAAATGTAAATTAATCAATAAGTTATTCATTAATTGTTTGTTGGCAAAATATACAGTATATGAGTGTGTGCAATCCTTTTTATTCTGCTGAATTGCCTGTTAAATATCCACAAGTCTGCTAAATTCAGAAAACACATCATTTTTAGCATATTTTTAGCTACAGACAGACCATCTTGACAAAATATTAGCTTGTTAGCTGGGTCATCACACCTGAACCTTTTCAACCTGTCCGCTACTTTTCATAGAAATACCTGGGTTTTACTACTTTTCCTAGATCTTTACCTCTTTTCGATTCTTGTGTGCTTTCTGTTTTAAACGGTCAAACTGAGTGAAGAAGTATGCATGCACAAGAAGACATACTACAACGGTAATTATATCGACTATACACACACTTCTTAATTTCTTTTAGGATTAGGATTTGGGGTGGCTGGTAGATTAATGGGGTTACATGCCAGTGTCAAATTTTACCCGTATTTTTCAGTTGGGCGTGTGTTAATTTCAAGCCATTATACTGTGCACTTGTCATAAAGCAAAGCATGAACAGAGAAATCTACATAAACTACATAACAATATGACGTACTGCATATGTATAGTAATAGGGTAGCACTATATTGTACAGTACAGTAAGTACCTAGTACTTAATAGGAAAGTATGTAGTTTGTACAGCAGTACTTGATGCCACAATGCAATAATTACTCAGAAGGTAATAATGTAGAACCTACTCAGACCTTAATGGGTAAATAAGGGGTTATTACGTTTATAAAGTAATTCTGTGTACAAATTTTGCAGGTTGGAAATATAAGTGCATAGTAAGTAAGTAGTGTGAAAGAATATAAGATATACATTACCATGTCTATTGTTAAAAGTGCTATACAAATAAACTTGAAATTGAATGGAAACTTGATGCTAAGATCTTTATTTTGACACAACGTTATCAGTAAACGTTTACTTTCAGATGAATGTTGAAAAATGATTTCATTTTACAAGCACTATTACACATTTGTGACCTGTACTTACCTACTCTTTTCAGTCAGATATGCATGTATTTACTAAAGCAGTTTGGTAACACTTGCTACTAGATTATAATAGCTCTTAGCATTAAGTGCTGAAGTATACTTGGTATTTTTCACATTAATTACTATGTACTATATACAGACGGGTGACAAATGAAAAGGAAAAGCAATATAAAGTGTGCTAGGAAGGTTTCTGGGCCGTGACGAGCCTCCACAACAGCTTCAATGTGCCTTGGCATAGAGTCTACAAGTCTCTGGAACTTTACTGGAGGAACTTATGGAGAACCGTTCTTCCTCAAGATATTCCCTCAGTTGATGTTTTGATGATGGTGGTGGAGAGCCGCTGTCTAACACGTCGCTCCAAAAATCTCCCACAGGTGTTCAATTGGGTTGAGAATCTGGGGACTGTGAAGGCCAGAGCATATGATTTACATCATTTGTATACTCATCAAACTGTTCAGTGGCCCCTCGTGCCCTGTGGATGCACTCGTTTATTCAGGGTTTTCCTTTTATTTGTTACCCATTACGTACTTTAATATCCAACATGCAAGGGAAGTAGCAAACATCACTTGTAAAGACTAGACAGTTACCATACTGTAAAATAAAGTGCTGGGGAGGGGCTCAGAGATATTTGGCTTAATTGAGCGTGTAATATAGACACGTAGCAGAGGGATGCATTGCTGTTGTTACAGAAACCTCATGGAGCCATTGCTTGCCGTTCTTCGCATAAAATCTGATTGACGATTGGCATTTCTCCACCTTTTGGTTATTTTTTGGTGGGCATTTTTTTTGCCTCTCCATAATTGTATGTGGTTAAATGTTTAGACTCACGATACCCTTGGTATTATTCTTTCAACAGTGACATTTTATTGGCCTAATGTTTTGGCTTTTGTTGAGCCCTCCCCACTCAAACATTCACATGCCATGATTGTTCCTGGTTTCTGCAGACACTTTCTGTTATTCTTAGACCTTGAGGAAGTCTCTGGTGGCTCACTTGGTTACTGGGGCATTCCTTTTGAGCCCCATCCCTTCCCCATTCCCATATGGAGTTGGACACTAGCCATGTATATTTAGCTCAGTGCCCATAGATGAAACTGATATGTGTGTAAAGGCATTACAAACAATCTGTGAGGCCCTGTGGTTTCAGGGTGGACATGAAGCACTCATGCCCTGACCACAAATGCTCTCTCTGGAGGAGAACGCTGCTGGCTCTTCATAGCCTACTTTGTGTGAGAAGCAGTAGAAGTGATGGGATAAGCATGTTACACACACACACACAGACACAGACAGACACACACACACACACACACACACACACAGGAAACTCAGCCAAGGTTCTGGCTTTGAGATACCTGTGTACAGTACAGCTATTGCACCAAACATTGCGTTACGGCACGGTGCGGTTACTAATCCAGAACTATCCGTACCCTGGTCTAGTCCCTGTGTCTGATTCTTACCACATAACGGTACCCGTGGAAGTAGGAGGAGTTTCTTTGGGGATTGTGGGAAGGAGACTAGTGATGGACACGATTAGTGAAATACCACTCAAAATTAATTCGTTTTTCTTTGACACAAAATAAATCAGACATAATAAATCTCTCTCACAGAGTAAACTATTGAGCATGAGACACAGTGAGTTTGTTGTAAATGTAACAAGCAACCCCACCTCCCCCCAAAAACCCCCAAGGGTGCCAATACTTTAATATTAGTGAACATAAAGAGAATAACTAACTTGGGTGCAAACTTTGTCAGACGACGTTAACGCACAACTCAAAAAAACAAGAAGCCGGCGGCTTTTCTGTGGCTGAATCTCAAATGGAGTTCTATTGGGCATGTAGTGCACTGCGTAGGGTCTACAGCACTATTATGCTATATCCTATGTAGTGAACATATATAGTGAATAGGAAGGCATTTGGGATTCTGTCTAATTTGAAGATGCCGGATTTTACGTGGATCACGGGTAAGAGCTAAATATCAGCGACAAGAAAACATTACTGTGGGTAAAGAAATTAAAAATGAATCTGAATGAAATTCTATGATAAAATTGTGGTGTTTCCTCTTAAAGCCAGCAGAAAAATGAGATTAGAAAAGAGAAACTTTAACAGACTGTCGCTACACGACTGACGATCACTGTGCTGTACTGTCCGGTCGAAAAGCCGTTCTAGCCAGAGACGTTAATCAGGACGATTCTGTGATCATTGTGTTTGACCAATCAATGGTCTGAGTGATTTCTAGCTCCGCCCACATGCCCCTGTTTGGTTCTCTTGGTATCCTGCAGGAAGGGGAACCAAATTAGTTACAGAACCACACTGTCGAGTGGAAAATCGCTGTTACTGTTAGTCTTTATTGCATTCATGTCCTGAATGCACTTCCTGTGTGGTACGATGTGTTCATTAGGAGAGCGAGAGGGACTCAGACCTGGGCAACAATTATGTATGTCCCCTCTGCACCCTGGAGTTCGGCAGCCCAGAGCAACTCATTGCACACGTCTACCAGGTAAGGACCACCACCACTATCGCCACCATGACCCTCACTATCACCATCTATCACCACCACCATCACCCTCACTATCACCATCTATCACCACCACCATCACTATCACCATCACCATCACTATCACCATCTATCACCATCACCCTCACTATCACCATCTATCACTATCACCATCTATCACCATCACCCTCACTATCACCACCATCACCCTTACCATTATCACCACCACCATCACCACTACCCTACACCACCACCATAATTTTTTTATCTTGTTGTTGTGATTGTTGATGGAATTTATTTGCAGCTGATGCATGAAACAGCCAATCAGACAAAGTAGCAATGCTAATCCGAGCTCTTCTTCCATGTCTATGGTTCCACTCTAAGACTTTTGCACAGTCACTGTACAAGTATATACTGAATGAAATGACCAACCACTATAACACTTAGGGATCAATGTCGCATCAGCTCTATTTAGACTGAATGAATTCCTGTCCATTCACGGCTTCTCTCTCATTCTTGATGTGAGCAGCACACTTCAGTGGGCGGCAGTAAGACTTACGTGTGCCCCGTGTGTGGGCGGGCTCTCAGCTCACCGGGCTCTCTCGGACGCCACCTACTCATTCATTCAGATGACCAACTCTCCAACTGTGCGGTGTGTGGAGCTCGCTTTACTGACAACAACAACTTCAACAGGTCTGTAAACCGAACGTCCATTTACCTTTCGGCACACGCCGGGCATGTTGCTTGTGACCTCACGCTCAGGGTGGAAACGGCAAGTAGTCAGTCGGTGAACGTGGACCAAAAGTGGACCAAAAACCCGACCCGGGCTCCACACATAACTTTGAAAAACATTAAGAAATGAGCAAAACACAAAAATGATACCACAAAGGAAACAACGAAGTGGATGCAGCTAGATTGTAATTTACATCTACAATGTTGAGACTTAACGCTCGTTAGCTACTGTCATTTGACGGCTTATGTTGGTAATGCTAACATAGCTGATGAAAACTTAATCAGAAGAGACGAGACATGACCAGCTAGTATTAGTTAGATATGCTATGTTAGCGATATGATCGCTATGTTGGTACTCCAATTTAGCAAGGTGTTTGTGTTTTTTAGCTGAATAAGCTTGGCTAACTAGCATAAATATCTTGGGTAAGATCATATACATCAGCTAGCAGGTAGCTTGCAAGCTAGATAAACGAGGCAGTAAATATGAACTTACCTTAAACTTTGGCCGGCGTCCCTCAGGATTTTTGTAATCCTTTTTTGTTTTTGTTATAAACATCTATGAATATGACTTTAAAATCCCCTCAGCAATCCTGTCAGGTTGGCTCATGTTAGCTAGCTAGCTGACTAACGTTAGCAGTGACATTTTTAACATCTATAAATATGACCTAAATCCTCTCAGAAGTCATTTCAGGTTAGCTCATTTTAGCTAGCTTTGGCAGTGAAGATTATAAACATTTATGAATATGACTTAAAAGTCCTGTCAGGTTAGCTTACGTTAGCTATTTAGCTAGCATTTGCAGTGAAGATTATGGACACTGATTAATATGACTTAAAATTCTCTCAGAAATCCTGTCAGGTTAGTTAGATTAGAACGTTAGGTTAACGTTAGCAGTAAAGATTAACATCTGTAAATATGACTTAAATCCTGTCAGGTTAGCTCATGTTAGCTAGCTGAATAGCATTAGCAGAGAAAGTTTATGAACATGAAACATTTATGAATATGACTTTAAAAAATCCTCTCAGAAATCCTGTCATGTTAGTTAGTTAGCTATCTATCAAGCATTAGCATTGAAGATTACAAACGGT
Source organism: Olivaichthys viedmensis (assembly GCA_028565825.1). Taxonomy (NCBI): domain Eukaryota; kingdom Metazoa; phylum Chordata; class Actinopteri; order Siluriformes; family Diplomystidae; genus Olivaichthys; species Olivaichthys viedmensis. Next base: position 1,247,135 of record JAOUQW010000004.1, read on the forward strand.
TATGAAAATGACTTAAAAGTCCTGTCAGGTTAGCTCATGTTAGCTAGCTTGCTAACAAAATCTATTTAAAAAATGCATACACATACGCATATATGAATGCCGATGACTACTTGAAGACTTCCATATATGGCCTCAGACCTTATTGATGACGTGTAAATGAGGTAAAAGTGGGTCATGTCACGTCAAGTGTCAATCAACATGATTTCAGGAACTTTCTTTTTTGTTTTCTTCTTGTTTCCACACTTTAGGGAAAAGCTGAAAGAGTTCCTCGGTTCCAGTGACGGGGAGGGCAGCAGCGAAGACCAGACCTGCTCCATGGCCCAGCCCATGTCTGATAGCCACATGACCATCCAGGGAGCCAATCATGGAGCCAATCATGGAGCCAATCATGGAGCCAGCCCAGGCTCTGCCTTACACCCTCTCCCAGGCAGCCTCCTCTCCTCTGGCCCTTCACTGCCCTCTTTCCCTGATGCCCTCAACCCGCTCCCTGACTTGCTAAGCCCTATGCCCGTGTACCCAGCGGGTGTGCTGCTGGTGTGCAACAACTGCGTGGCTTTCCAGCAGTTGGCGGGTAGCCAATCCTCCGCTATGAGGAAGTGGGCGACGCGGCGCAGGGACGAACCCGTGGAGGCGCGTCAGCAGCGACTGGAGCGCGAGCGCGTGGCAAAGAAGAGCAAGCGGGCGAGCGAGTCGGCCGAGGAGCGCGAGCTGAGGCGTCTACGCGACCGCGAGTCCAAGCGCATGCAGCGGCTGCAGGAGACGCAGGAGCAGCGGGCGCGGAGGTTGCAGCGAGACCGCGAGGCCATGCGCCTCAAGCGCGCCACCGAGCCACCCGAGAGGAGGCAGGCGCGCCTGGTGCGCGAGCGAGAGGCCAAGCGGCTCAAGAGGCGCCTCGAGAAGATTGAGCCGGCGCTGCGAGCACAGATCGAGCACGACCCCGCCGCCGTGGCCGCGCTCGCCGCTGACGTCAATCTCTTCCAGTTCCCTTTCACCGTGCCCGTCTCTTCCGTGGACAACGGGCTGTTCATGAAACTGCCCTAATCCGACAAAAAACTCGCAAGACGACTCGCGGGCTTCTCAGATTTTCTCTTAAAACAACAAGGCAGACTATTCCATAGCGGGAACTTCTCCAAGACGGTCACTTGATCAACGGCATATAGAAATCTCTACATTTATTTATAGGCAGATGCTATTTGTAACCAGGTGAAAATAAGAGATTAGGTCGCACGGCATTAGCTAGCACACTAGCGAACTTGACTTCTGGTTAAACAATACAATAGCTACCGATTTCAAATACCTACTGCTGAAGAGGCAACATTAGCTAATCGAACCTAGTCGGCTAGTTAACGGAGCTGGCTAGCTAAACTAATGTTGCTAAACTGTTATATTGTGTGAATGAAATCGGTCTTTCATGCTAAGCAGTGCGGCAGGCCAAAGAGGTGGGTCGTGATGTCATAGGATGAAGTTTTGCGATTTGGCCGATCACGCTGAACTTTGCACACTTCTGTTTTTTGTTTAAACGTGCAAATAGACACTCTGTTATTTATTTCTATGAGAAATGCCAGAATTTGACAGCAGGGTTAAAGAATAATTGATGTCGCTGCCTCATGAACAATCGCGTTATAGAGATCCGTGTGCTATAACACACAGATCTTACTACAGATCTAGATCCCAGAGCAGTAAACACACTGTTTCTGTTTGCACAAGGACCGACAGTGAGGAGAGAGAGCGAGAGCGAGAGAGAGAGACGTGTAGCCACGCTCTCACCACGCCCAGCTCTCTGATTGGCTGGAGTTTACCTGTAGCTACGACGACGACAACAACTCCTCCCTCCCTCCTGCTGGAGCTCTGATCCACAGATTTAACTACCTCGTCACAGGCTTCTTCTCCGTGCCCTACGACTTGTGTCTGGACTGCAGGGGTTTCGACACGCCCACACACACCGACTGTGTGTTCTTTAAGGCACACACACACACACACTCGTGGTGGAAGTGCTAAGCTGCGTTCATGAGGGTGTTCTTTAAGGCACACACACACACACACACACTCGTGGTGGAAGTGCTAAGCTGCGTTCATGAGGATGTTCTGGTATCCGTCAAAAACGCACGTTGATTTCAATAAGGACACGCCACAACCAAAATTACACGTCGCTGTCCTTTAAATAAGTACACCAGATGGAATGTACTGTGACGTAATAATGCGTCAGCCAATAGGAGACGGTCTGGGGCGGGACTTCAGTCATTCACGCCAGTGTTTAAGAAACCTCTGCTCAGCTTGTCCTCAGTGTGTGCACAGGAACACACACACAAAACTAGCTATGATGAAATGCTGAAAATTGTCCTGCTAAAATGACACAGTGTAGGTTCGCGTCCACTTGCTTTTCAAAAAGAATGTTAGCATGTTAGCCTGTTACACTACAGTCGTTATACAGCGCCCTCCGGTGTCGTGTTCCGAATGGTTTTATTTTCTGTACACCTCAGTAATGCGAGACCAAAAGCATATAAATGGCTCGACGATAAAGTGCCATTTTTATTTCTGGGTATTTCTCGTAATGTTTTTCCACTGCATGTTGTTTTCAGCACTCATATTGAGTTATACAGTAAACAATTAAACACACCTGTAACGAACAAGGAACATCTACACGACCAGTGAAAAGTTTGGATAGTTTAGATATTTTTCATTGTTTTAAAGACATTTTTATAAAGGCTAATGGTTGAAATTTGTAAATAGTGAAGTTAACGTCCATGTTTACATTTATTTGTTTAATACGTAGTTTTTTACATCAAATATTACTTCAAATTAAATAGTTTCCCCCAAACCAGTAGTTTATGATTTTGAGCGTTAGGAGAAGCAGAACAACAAGTGACTCGGTCTATTTGGGAAGTTTAAGAAAAGGCTCCTGGGTGAAGCTCC
>JAOUQW010000004.1:1267656-1282509 GCA_028565825.1 Olivaichthys viedmensis
AAAAAATATTTCTAAGATATTAAGAATAGGAGAAGGGAGGGGGTGCAAACCTTTAAACTGATATCATTTATTCACTATTAATATCTTAACGTACACTTTCTGACCATTTTTGTTACATTTAGTGAAAATGAAAGAACATCTGTAAAACCCAACACACTAAATGTCCTGTTGCTATAAATGTCTTTGTCTTCATCTCGTCTTAAGGGGATGCAAACTTTTGCACTCAGCTGTGTCCAGTTTTGATGTGATTTGAAGGAGAACTGTATTCTGTGTATATTCTGTAATTTGTAGCCGAACAGCTGAAGATGAGGATTTAGTGGGTGATTTCATGTTTTTAATTATTAAACTGAGAGCGTGTATTTAAGTAAATCATTTTTTGTGTTGTTAGAAAACTCTTCCTCATGCCTTCTTCTGTCACAGGCGCTTCCCGTTCACTTCCTGTTTCCTGGTTTTCCTCAGAGCTGCTGCAGCTCTGAACACATTACCACCTGTTTCTTTTTAGTAGGCTCTCATTAGTTCCCAATAATCTGTTTCTAGCTTCCTCTTTGGACTCTTTGGTTCCTCGTTCTAGTTTGTCTTTAGCCATGCCTGAATTTGTTCTCTACCATACAGTGCACTATTTTGGGTGTCATAATTATATTCGCGTGGATAGTCATATTCCCTGAACACTTCACTATATTTGAACCTGTAGGGCGCCGTAAATCCAGTGTACAGCCGATGCACACTACTTGCACACAAAAATACAGTGCACTGGGTAGCTTGCAGAAGTTTTCCACGGAATTGGGCTACTTTTGAACTTCTTCCGTGAAGTTCGGATTTTTTTAAAATATGTTTGGTAATTGGGTGTTTTGCATACATTACTGTATATTGATCAAATCTATATATTGAAAATTTTTATTCATTTGGCAGACGCTTTCCAAAGCGACTTGCGATGTAAAATCCAATTCAATCATAGAGCTGAGTAGTTGAGGATTGAGGTTCTTGTTCAAGAACCCAACAGTGGCTCTGTGGAAGTCCTTGGATTTGAACTCACAACCTTCACTAGTGCAGAACCTTAACCGCTGAGCTACTACTGTGTCTTCGTGCTGATGAGGATGCACTGATTTAGGTGATCTTATGTGAGTGTGTGTGTGTGTGTGAGATAAGGATGCACTGATTTAGGTGATCTTATGTGAGTGAGTGTGTGTGTGTGTGTGTGTGTGTGTGCATGTGTGGATGGGTGTGTATGTATGTGTGTGTGTGTGTGCATACCTTTACTTTTCGACGCCTGTCTCTCAGTTTCCTTTGGCGTCCTGAATCGCAGGGTTTCACTCGGTGGACTGGTCCCGTGCACGCTGATGGACTGCACGTGCACAATGTAGTCCGTCTCAGCCTCCAAATCCCACAATGCACAACTCCGCATGGTCGTGTTCACTTCCTGTATGAAGCGTAGCATGTGCACGACCTTCTTCTGTTCGCAGGAAATTAACACAATTTTTTTCGTCAGAATCTTAAAGTTAAAAAATCCAAGATACAGGAAGTCTACAGAGGAGGAGCCAAACATCTAGCAGGGCTAGACTAATGTTTTACATCAAAGTTTAAACAATAAAATAAAAATAGAGAGTTTTCGATTGAAATGTTTAGAATGATGTAGAGCTGTGTATGTATTTAGACTAGATAACTACTTCTGCAAGTATAACAAAGGTTTTCAGAGTCAGAAAGAAAAGTGAATGTATTATTAACGGTCTCCAAAATTTTCAAAGAATTTCTTACTGATTTTAATTTGGACCAGTAGAGAAAAAAAAGTGTTTCATATTTTATTTACAATTCCCCATCAGTCCCTGCATCTCTTAGCAGACAGGTTTTGTGGTGTCTCTCTCCTCCTCAAAGACTGTGGTCATTTATTTTTTAATTTCGTTAGAAATGTTCTTTCTTGGATTTGTTTAATGCTTATTTTATGGTGGTAAAATTGAGAAGCTATTAGCATTTTAATTGGTTTTAATGATTTATTTCATTGTATTTGAGGGTCAGTAGATACACTTGCATTAACCAATGACCAATATGAACTAATGCTTTAATTAATATGCTTGTGGTGGAAAATTTACAAAACTCATAAGGCTGAATGGTAGGTTTCAATATTTATTGTGGAGATTCAGTTGATTATCAACATTTAGTAATAGGATGTAATTTAATTTCAGTTGATGTCATTAATTCATGTTTTTAGGCATGGATGGAATAAACAGTAGTTAATGCAAATGTATTTAGCAAATGTATTTATGTGCATAAATTTACTTTGCTTCTTTAACAAACCATAAACTACAGCATTAATAAACCATAAGTAATGTTAATGTTAACTAATGCTGCAAATATTAATAGTTAAGGAAACCTTCATGTGAAACGTTACCTATTTATTATTATTTATTATTTACCATTTTGAATATCAGTTGATTGGTTTGATATTAGAACCTCAATAATAATATAAAAACCTCACTGGGATGAACGGAGAATAAGAATGAAACGGGCCTCTTGTTTTGTTATTTGCTAAACAGTAGGTCCTGCACAATACAGTACATTGCGAATAGATTTTCAGCTTGAATGTAAAATCTTCAACTTCTCAATTACGTCTTGGAAATTCTGTACACTAGAACTGGTTTTATTATTGCATTAAACTATTTCACTCTGACTTCGATCAGAGTGTTACCCACGTCCTTATTCTAATAGCATATAAAGGTCTTATGGCTTTTTTAATAAGGGCTTTAACAGCCAGGCCAGAGTCTCACCATCACTCTCTCTCTCTCTCTCTCTCTCTCTCTCTCTCTCTCTCTCTGTTTCTGTACCTGTTGGGTGATGGCAAATCCAATAACTGGCTCGGCTCCTGGGATGTCCCATGCCACTGTAGCGGAGTTGGCTTTCAGATCTCGAATCGATACATTTACAGGAGGAGCTAAACTGTCTGAGAGAGGGAGAAAGAAAGAGAGGATAATTATTTTCATTTTACATACACTACCAGCACACTAGATTGAAGCCCGCATAACGTTCCAGCGTTCAGCTACATGGTGAAGTTTAGTTCATGTTTATAGATGACAATAAGTCCCACTGTGTCCTAAACCACATCAGCACGTCTGTGTGACATCACTGAATGTGGTTTGAGACAAAAATCTACAGACATTTTTTTTGGGTGAGATAGACTTCCATTACGTGTTAGTGACATTAACCTCGTAGCTCCAGTGCAAAACTAAAGAAGCAAACCACGTCTTGGCTGATTGACTACATTTGGGGTAAAGCGGGGAAAATTGTACACGTTTGATTTTTTGCTGAACTATTCCTAGGCAGTAAGAGTGTGTTGCGCTCTAAAAATCTTCTGTTCCTTTGAATTGAGTGAAATCTGTGCGCACTTGTGCTTGTTCGTGTGTGTGTGTGTGTGTGTGACTAGCATTTCCCATGACTTCAGAATCTAAACCCCAGAACTCACCCTTCCTCTGCATCATCTATATTCATAAGCAGATACAGCTGGGTGACATGGCTGGGCATCTGGTTGGACGCAACACCCAGAAGGTGTGTGTGTCTCTGTGTATGTGGGTGTCCTCTTGTTCATAAGATGTATATGTATGTTTGTGACTGAGAGACCTGGGTATGTTTGTAACTCTTCTGTATCATGTTGAATTATGCATGAGAGCTATACAACTGGGCCAAGAGCTTCGACTACTGCTTTTGTTTGTGTGTGTGAGTGTGTGTGTGTTTAACTGTCTGTCTGAGTGCATTAGCGAGTACAGCGGTGTCATTTGATGAGTATTAAAATGAGCAGAGACACTGGGCTGCCTAAGGACATTTAACAGGGTCCCTTGTGCCACCAGGCCCTCCTCCGACACAATTACCCACCACTGTCTAATTGGCATTGCTGGCTTCTCTGCATGATCGGGCATGGGCGCGTTGGCATGAAGTGGCAGGGCAGCGTTCCAGTAAAGCTGTGACTTTAGCTGGTGCCACGCTTAGTTAGCCAATTACCCCCCGCTCCACTTGGCTTCCAGCCCATTACATAATCCGCTAATGCAAATTTGCCCTGACTAATTAGCATCATCAGCTTGTGGCGTAATCTAATCGGACGAGCCGGTCGTCTTTTGCTTTCTGTTGCGCCTTGTTCCGCGTCCCGTTTGACTCGGACATTAGAGCCCAGAGATATGGAGTGGCTGCACACGCTCATTCGATGCACAGTGGGGGCACAGTGAGTCAAGGAAAACTTTTTTTGAGCGGCGCTAAACTATTGATGCTAAATATTGCCCTTCGGCAAACAGCAAATCCACCTGACAGTCCTGTTTCTATACACCAGACGAATAAGGGCTGTTAAATTTAGCGGTGAGCGTCTCACAGAATCAGACTTAATCATAGAATTCCTTTCCCTATTAGCAATCTCATAGCTCTCAGGAACACACATTGAGTTCTGTCTCAGGGCTGAGACTCTGCTTTAGTAAGGCCACGTCCTTGGCAAAGCATCATTAGCTGGAACTTCGTTCTTGACAAAGCATCCCAAATATTGATTTGGTAACTCAAAGAACTGTTTCACAGCATGTAAGGGCAAGTAATTAGTGGTTCGTGAATGTCTGGAGAATGCTGCTTAGCAACTTGTTGAGAGGTGTGACATGGTTTAAGATTTGAAGGAATTTGATAAAAATGTAAAGCATTTCACAACATTTGTGATGGGATAAATTGCGCTGACAGACACAAAACCCTTATGCAGCTACTCGCTAGTTTTTTTATAGCTATATTTTTTATAGCTAGAATTCCTCTCATCCTGCTAGTTTTCATAAATGTGTGAGTACATAATTGTTTTTCAATCCTTTTTGCTCTTTCATAGTATTTAAACTTGCTAGATAAATTAGTTAATGACGCCTCAAGCTTTAAGTAGCCCAGATTATTGCTGCTGAGATTTTTTCTTTCTTTTTTTCCTGCTTTAATGTCATCCAAAGTCATTCCAAAACTTTCTCTTGCATAGCTAGCTCACCTACATAACGGCCAAATAAATTGTCACCAAATCAAACATACAGTGAGTAGATTTTTATTAAATTTGTTAGGCAGTTTGTGCAATCATGGTGGTTACTGTTTGGTCAACAGGCTGTTGCTAAATGCACACCGAGTTAGTTATCTAGATTGAGGATCTGATTAGTAAGGAATAAAACATGACGGGGTGTGCAGTTATAGGAAAATAATCAGTGATGGGGTGGTGTGATGCGGCCATTACCACCCCGGAGTTGATTATTTTCCAATAACTGCACATCCCCAAGTGTTTTATTCCGCTTATACCACAGCAATTTGCCAACAATTTGCCCTGAAGACTGATGTTTCCTGGCTGAAAACTTAAAGGAACAGCTTTACCTCTGACTGTTACAAAGCGCTGACACCGGAGTCTCCTTCCATAAATGTGAAATAAACCTTCTCCTTACATTACTTTTAAGTGAGTTTAATCTACACTGTTATCTAGATAACTAGTTCGGTTGGAGGTGTGGCTTTTGAGTGCATTTAGCAACAGCCTGTTGGCCAAAAACGTAACCATCTAGAAGTGGAGCTCCAACACCTCCTTCACTGCTGAGCCACACTGGAGAAAGATGGAGAAAGACTGGCTTGTGTGTGTGTGTAGGGTCTGTGAATGCCTCCATGGTGCTCATGTCCTACACATCCCTTTTTGTACTGGGCTAATCAGAGCAGAGAAACAGTATAAAAAGGATATGACAATTGGATGTACACACAGCGCACGGCATGAAAAGCTCTAATGCGCTCATTAGTGAGGACATGAAGGCATCAGAAAGAAAGTGAAGGAATTAAGCTTGAGTGCATCCAATTTAGCCTGATTGCATGCATTCATTTACATCCGATTATGGCGACAGTGACAGGCCTTTAAATGGGAGCTGAGGGCTTCGTCTGCGTCGTGTTGGGCATTACATTTAAATGACATGACTCCTAATTTCACATCCTTCCAAACTCAGTCGCTCGTTCAGTTTACTTAAAAGTGACAGCGATTCTCCCTCTTCTTTCTTACTGTCCTTCAGTACAACACAACTTTATATAACTCATATAATTTATTTATATCCCGTTATTCTTCTTCGACATTTTATTTACCAGGCGGATGTTCTCAGGAATAAACAATGTTCTATGCCTGTTGGTGGCCCACCTCCACAAGTGAAGACAGCATCCTGAAGAACATGGGAACATGGGAATTGTCCTTCATGATGTCATAGGATTTCTTTCTTTCTTTCTTTCTTTTTCTTTCTTTCTTTCTTTTTTCCTGCATTCATAATTTCTTTCTTTCTTTCTTTCTTTTTTCTTTTTGTTTTCTTTTTGCATTCAACATTCTTTTATTCTTTCTTTTTTCATAATGCAAAAACATTCAGAATGGCTTTCTTTCTTTCTTTCTATTTTCTTTTTTTAATAATGCATGTGTGTGTGTGTGTGTGTGTGTGTGTGTGTGTGTGTGTGTGGATTATTGCTCAGCAGGAACAGTTGAGGGTTTGTGTTGGGACAGTGGCGGCTGCAGTCTGGAAGAGCAGCAGTGAAATTAGAAGGGCAAGTTGTGAAATATTGATGGCTCTTTCTCTGTGTCTATCACTTGGCCATTCATTATTCATTCCACCTTGAAGGAAGAGCGTGAGATGGTCCCCTTGTTATGCAGGTTCCTCTCGCATTGGATCTGTTCTCATGGGCACAGATTCTCTGCTGACATTTGGCTTTGGTCATTTACACACAGGCTATTCTTATTTCTTTTTGATTTTTTTTTTATCCTTAGAAAAAGTCGAGTCATACCACAGTGTGTATTAGGTGTGTGTGTGCACTATCTGTGTGCACCTGTGTGTTTGACCCCATAACAATGGAGTGAGCCTCCTGGTTTCCTGACACTATGGAACAGAAATATCAAACGATGCACACCAGATGTTTGCTCATTTTATATCATTTTTTCCTTTTCCATTGTGGTTTTCCTCTCTTTCTGTATCTCACACGACTTTCACATATTAATTATTTCTGGTTAACACTAATATATTGTGTGCAAAATGAGAGAACTATTTTTCTCTGATATTCTCACATTTTCACATATTCAGCGAAGGATTAAAAGTGCATACAGGTGTAACAAAGTCAGTGAGGAGGCTTAGTCCAGGCTTCTTCTTCTTCTCCTCCTCCTCCTCCTCCTCCTCCTCCTCCTCCTCAGGACTTCAGTCCCACACAGAAATCCCTTCAGAGGGGGAAAAGGCTCATCTCTCTGCGCTGGCATCCCCCAACGGGACCTCGACCGGAAAACGGAAACAGAGGCAGACCGTGGATCGGAGCAGGTGGGTTTTGGGGCTTCAAAGCCCTCTCGGTAATCCAGTGAGAGAAGCAAAGAGGAGCTCTGAAGCGTGCAGAACATCTCCCTGGCTTCAGAGCTCAAAGACCCGGCTCAACTGCAGCTCCGGCCTACAGCCTGGCCCCTTTGATGCCGGCCCATCCAGTAACTTCTGTTAGTTTATTTGGGCCGCATCTTTATGTACAGTGTGTACGTGGAAAATTCGGCCGCCTTCTTTAAAGAATTTTAAAGAAAATCCTGCTGAAATAACCTTGGAGTATGAGCGCTCAGCTTGCACGTCAGTTGATTCAAAGGGGCTTCTCTGTCAGGTCTTTAATAACACTGGAGCGAAAAGCTCCAGGTCAGTCTCAGGATAAATTCAGCATAAGCAAACGAGACTTTTATCAATATTGTATTTTTTTTTCTTTTTCTGAGCTTCACAGTAAGATGCAGCGATAGTGATCAATAGATGAACTTCAAGATAGCTTGTTAGAAATTATTTAAATGCATAGAGAGGCTGAGTGGAAGATGAAAAAGCTTCTCTCAGTCCCTCTGAACTCGAGCGGGAATCTATCAAATCTGCTTTTTCGGTGCACGCATCCTCATTTCCCAAGGAAAGAGGGGGAAAAAATCAACAGAATTGCACGTATTGGTGTATTATGCGAAGAAGAAAAAATAACATCAAAAAAAAAGAAAAAAAGAAGTGTAGAATATTCCCTGTGCCCCAGACAGAAGAAAGGCATCTTTTAGTATTGTGTTTCAAGCGTATTCTCTTCAGCATGCAAAGTGTTGTTCTGCTAAACTAAAGCGAAAGCAACTGTTGCCAGAGATGAAAGCACGCACAAAGGTATCAAAGGGCCCCGCTTCAGACCCAATCTAGTCAAGCTGATTTCTGGAATTTTCTATAACCGCATCTGCAAAGAGCAAAGGAGCTGGCAACGCGACAAAGATCTTTCAATGTCACCCCTTCAACCACAAACCCCTCCCACAATTTCTGCGGGGTCAGTCGGTTGTGGTGCTGCAAAAAGGGGACCATTTAAATTTTTTTTTTGCAGTGACCACACGATGATGGTGCAGATGCCGTCTGTGTGTGCAGATCCACGCTCTGAGTTTCAGGCATCCCTCACTGAGGTGTTCCTATGAAATGCAGCAATGCCTTATGGGTAGATGGATATGAAATTTGACTAAAAAAAGAAATGGCTGCAGTAGTGGTGAGTAGCAGTGCAGGATCTTCTTGCAGTTTCCCAACAGGCTCTCCTGTCTCTCTCTCCCACCCTCCACTAGCACTTGCTTTGCTCTGCAGCATTAAGATGGATGTGTGCTACGTCTCTTCGGCTTATTTGAATCCGAGCCGCAGTCCAATTTTTATCACCTACGAGGTGGAGATTCAGAGCAGCCCTGCAGATATGAAAGGTACATTTGTGCTCCATTCTGGTTTATTCCCCGTCTGCCCAGAATGCCGCTGATGTTAGAAAGCGCAGCAATTTTGGGACATATTTTCTGAGCGAGTGGTTTGAATCCGGGCAATCTGCAGCCCATTAAATTATATGAAATCACTGGTATTTTTCAAATACGTGGTGAGCAAAAAACCCCATTAATAAATCTTTTGCATGGGGCACCACAGAGAGGAGAGGAGAGAGAGCGATGGCTACATAAATATGAGTGTTTCGTCAAGGTGATTTCACCCTGTCAGTGAAAATTGCTCTGGTCTCGTAATGATGGAAGAATTAGGGCTGAATTAGAGAAGCTAGGGGACGTGTAGGCTACTTTTGCTTGCAGAGGAAACCTCAGCAAGCTCTAGATCTCTCTTCTCGTTTCTACCTATGCTTTTGGGCTTAAACTCGAGTGTGTTTGACAGTACCTTTCCTTCCCTCTCTTGCTGCTTATTTAATTATTCACGTATTTATTCAGGTAAAGTCTAAATGCTACTCAGGCCATATTTAAGGACTAATATATATCTTTGATCATATAAACAAAAATATTGTGGTGCACCTTTTGTGTACATGACCCGTGTTCCTTCCTCCTCCTGCAGAGGGTGGTGTTGTCTGTAACATGGATCCGCTCGGCTCTCTCAAGCTCGGTTCTCTTGTTGTTTATTGAGTCCCCTCATCGGCCCGTTAAAGTCAAGTTTTTAAAGAAAAAAGCAGACCTCTCAAGCTAAAGCAAAAGGGGACACATATCTGGCATAAATTCTGCTCCTTGTGTAAGCTCTCACTTTTTCTTCTTTGGAGTAAAATGGATTTGGAATTTGGGAGTCACTTCCTGTCAATACATACATTTATCCATGCTTATTCTCAACCATGCTACATAACTGGACGAACTTCACAAGTTCTTGTGATAATGACTTTCTCAGCCGGTTGTGTATGAGTGCAGGAGGTAATCGGGCTCGTGTGTGTGTGTGTGTGTGTGCTTCTGATGAGACAGTGGTGATGGGCAGGGAATAAGGTTGTGGTGTGTATGTGGTTGTGTATCGGAGGCGAGATGGTTAACACTCTGCCGCAGCACACCGCTAGTCGCTTACCTCCTCTTCTCTTCTTGTCTCGTCTCTTCGTTTACCCGTTCACACGCTCACTCGACTATGAAGACACTTCATCATCCCTGACAGTCTGACCACTGCTGCCGCTTCTGATGCGTTCAGCATACCTTCATTGCATCATAAATAAATCAGAGCAATGACTCCCCCCACCCCCCATCTTACTCTCTCTTTTTCTTTCTTTCCTCTTTTTTTTTTAGTTTCTCCCCTGCTCCCTTTACCCAGGCCACAATGAGAGTGATGGAAATCGGCGGGATCCTTATTGTTGCACTTTCCTGCCTCTATTCTCATTTATCTTAAAGAGAAGAAACTATTATTTCCTCTTTAAGTTTTCCTCCTCCGTATTTTGTGATCGCATTATCTGCTAGAATTTTAATTTAAAGATCATGGATGTGTTTTTTCAGTAGCACTTTATTTTACAGCCTGATAACTATCTAGTTATTTAATAAATAAATATGCATTTTTACAAGTAATTTCTGTTACACACCTTGCAAGTTGGATATAGTGTATAGTAATTTATATGAAAACTATACTAGATTTGTACAAAAGTGCTATAATGCAGTGCAGTAATTCCTCAGACCTTAATGGGTAAATATGTGGTTATTACTAAAGTAATACTCTGTGAAAACTTTGCAAGTTTGAAAATGTAAGTACATAGTAACTAATGTGAAATATATCAGGTATGCAATAGCACATGATGCTAAGATCCAAATTTGAGTCCAACATTATCAATAACCACTTAACCCTTGTGTAGTCTTAACATTCTGTATACTTCCCTTGTCCTAAGGGTCAAAAATGACGCAAAGACAATCTTTATACCCTGGTGGTGTACAGATTTCATGAAAATATAAACAATATAAGGCAATGTTTCACTTTTTCTAATGTTAGGGTCACTCTAGGAAAAGTCACCAAATTTCAAGGTGAAAAAATATCAATTAGGGTGTTTTCTTTGCTGTTAAACATAGTGGCGGGTAATTTTTGACCCTTAAGACAACACAAGGGTTAATTTCAGGTGAATGTTAAATAATTGTATAATTTTACAAGCACTATTACACATTTGTAAGAAATTTGTCAAATATTGCTTATGGCGCTCTAATTAATGTAGGTCCTCTTACGATGTTTGTTAGATTTCACTATTTGATATCTTTGCATCTATGTTTTTCCTAAGGAGAAAACGTATTAAGATTGTAAAATTGGGAGTACCAACTCGGAAATATCCCATCCTCGAACACAACTGAAAACAGCATTACTCGCCCCCTCGCCAACCTGATCATTTAAGGGGTACAGTCGTGCTGCAGGTTACTGGTGGAGTGAGTGTTGCTGGGATGGTGGGGAGTTGCTTGTCAGGACGCCCCCGACAATCTGCACTCCTACACGGGTCGCCTCAAACGTTATGTTCGTCCACCAGCAACCAGTTACCTGGCCAGCGTGCTCGTTCTGCGGTGCAGGTGTGCTGCCTCGACATGATTGCTGTTTTGTATATTGAATTCCATCTCCCAGAGAGATAAAGAGTGCAGGAAGAGGGTTCTGCTGTTGAGTTAGATAAGTGTTCCTCGCAAACTGCTCTTCGTCTCCACTTCTGACACTGATTGTGAAGAAAAGAGACATTGACTGCGCCAGCTAAAGATCACAGAGGAAAAAAGCAAGACTGAAGCTTTGGCCAATTTCATATTTCAATTTCTTGTGTTTTTATGCACCTTAAAGCTACTAATAAATTACTTTGTGTTATGCTACCTTGTTTGGATGAGCACTGCATTGTTTCTGCTTTTTGTCCATCCTCTTTCTCGCTCTCGTTTCCATGCTAGTGCTCCAATATGACAGTTCATGGATGAGTGGCTCACTGGAAGATCAGCATTTATTCAGGTTCAGCTCCTCATTCTCAGGCCTATTTGTAACCTGTCCAGAGTGAGAGTCCCAGGCTCTCGCCGGAGTCACCGTATGCCATCCGTCTTTGTCTATGCTCCACGCTCACACACACACACACACACACACACACGCTCCCGAGCCACTCATCGGCTCTGGCATGAGGGGATCTCAGTGATGGACTGCTCTTCATATATCAAGCGGTCATGCCAGCTGACAGGCCGAGCCCCGAACGCCTGAAATAATGAGTCCAGCAAAATGCAACAGGGCTGATAAATGGAGAAGGTGGCTTTAACCTTCCACCACCTGTCATAACTTTTTGGAAGCACTTCCAGCGACTTGACCGGCGGCTGCATGTGATTGAGTTTGTTTTAGGATTATGTTTATGATTATGGACCGTAATTGCAAGGCATTTTCTTGGAGAACAGAGTTAGATTTCTGCTCTGTCTGTCTTTCTTTGCATCAATTTGAAATGTGGATATGAATAGTACTGAAAGAAAGAAGTCAAAGATTTGCCATTACTCTTTAGTTACACTTTAGTTAAGGTAAATGGTGGACATACAAATTATTCTAGAATATTTATATTTATAATAGTTTTTTTTCCACTATTAATATCTTAACATACACTATTTGACCATTTTGTTACTTGTGATAATGAAGGCACATCTGTGAAACCTAACACACTAAATGTCTTGTTGTTTTGAATTTAATTTCTTGGTCTTCTGCATTTTGTCTTAAGGGTGTACAAACTTCTGTATGCAACTGTATAACATTGACAAAGTCTATTGTTAGTCAGAGTAAGTAACCTATTGGACTTTAAAGTCTATCTTTTCCTCCTTTCTTTTGTTATTTAAAAAAAATTAATGCACTATTGTTTTGCACATCATGAACGTCTTCAAGTATCATGAAACAATATTTTTGCCAAATTGCCCACCCCTGCTCTTTACTAATCCACCCATCCCGCTGGAAGTTAATTCATTAAAGCCAGACACAAAACAAATATGCTTGAATGATATACAACTGTTCAGGTTCTAATACGACTTAATTGGATTCATCGTCCTCATAAGTCACCCAGAAGAGGATGGGTTCCCTTTTGAGTCTGGTTCCTCTCAAGGTTTCTTCACCTTCTGTGTCCCACCGATAATTTCGTGGGAATTGTACTGGGTCTCGTCCCACTAGATTGCCATGTCAATCTACCCGGGATTTTGAGCAACTATGATAACCAGTGAAAGATGTTTTATAATGCTATTTTATATTAACTAGGCTATGACATTAGTAGGCTAGCTAACTCACTGGCTCATATGGGTTTTTTTCCTAAGCAGGGTTTTTTCCCGCCTTTGTTTGAACCCACCATCCTTCTTGAATTATAATTTTTTGACCACTGCAAATACTGTATGTTCCTGTTTCTTTCCTTTTTTTTCTCTTTCTAATACCCACTCAGTCACACACACACACACCCCCATATGAAGCTTGGACTCTCACACACCTGGAACAGATAAAGATCCTTTCATGTTGATGGGGCTCTCCTGAGGTCAGCGCAGTCCGGTGTACAGAGCGAGTTTTACAAGCCGAGAGCAAAAGTTATTGAAGAAATGATATGTAACCCGATCCCGCCCCAAGATTGCCAGGTGCCACTGACAGAGCAAAGGTGGTTTTTATTTTTTCTTTATTTTATTTTATTAGTCAGCCCAACTTCTCGACTTCACACTCGACACATCTTACAATCCTTTTGCTTAGCCCCTGTGTTTACTGTGTTTACAATTCCTGTCAATGTTCTCGCATGTCAATTTGTTTATCGGGGGTATACATGTAAAAATCTACATGTGTCATGTGTGTCATGGGCTTTCCAATTTCTCCTCGTTTACCCCGAGTTAAAGAGATACAGCAGGCTCTTCAGGATGCTGTCTCCTCCTCGCATTAACCTGTATCCTCAGGGCTTTTGCCTCTCTCCGTCTCCAGACATGACACGCGCTATTGTAAACGATAGTTTCCGAGCGGGGATCAAACACGCTCCAGACGCTAAATAAAATCAGAAACGCACAAACATTAGCCTTCCTGCAAAATTACGTGGCACGTGTCACTGGATGTCAACAAATCAAAAAAAGAATTCACACACACACACACACACACACATTCATTATATGCATATTGAGACGTACCTCTGAGGGTTCATCTGCATGAGAAATGTGCCGGAGCACATGGGTGAAGAGCAGGAACACAGAGGGGGCGACTTGACTCCTGTTTAGCTTAATCTGCATCTTGTCATGCTCGCGTCTCTCTCCTTCACTAGGCTTATGGTGCCCACATTTGTGGTCTTGTGTATGGTCTCAATTAGATGTGCTTCTGGTGCTTAACTGCTGGATCCTTGAGAGAGCGAAAAAGGGGCCTCCGTTGCTTATTGGAATTAGAATTGGAGGGGGATGGCATCCAATTCAATTGTAGTTTTATTCACTCACTGTCAGTTTTATGGCAGTGGACTGTTATGTTTATGGCGTTTGAAGGCTTCTCTTTCTCTCTGGTTTTATGTGCGTGTGTGTGTGCTTGTTGTAGGTCAGATAGAGTTCCCGTAGACTCAGGATGTGGCTACAGAGCGAAGATCCTGCGCTCCATGACGGACTGATCCCTGAAATGCGTGTCCCTGTAAAGTTTCCCGTCCACGTGTAATTCCCTGTAAAATATCCTGTAATTTACTGGCTTTCGGGAGCATGGCGTCGAAAATCAATAGGCCATTGGAGAGGGATTTGATGTGGCCTTTCGGCTTTGTGCCGGTGAGGCAGCGGTTAGGGTAATTCTGAGATGGCAGAAAGAAAGAAAAGGGGGAATGTTTACCTGCCTCTTGATCTGAGACGGATCGATGTTTTACAACAGCATCGTTTAACCATTCCGCGCCAGTACTGATCCGATGCTGAGTATCGTATCGGGGATGATACTGGCCAAAGACAATCTGATATCATAAGAAATTTGTATGAATTTGAACAAACAAGGGCAATGTGGTTGTATTTTGTTCAATTTAATAAGAATAAAGTTATGGTATGAAATGGTATGAATGCAAACCCCCGACCCTAACCCTGACCTTGACCTTTGTATCTGTTCATATGACTTGAGTGTAAGACCATATGGCATAAAACACTGCATTTGATTTGATTCACTGACATATTTTATGCCGTAGATG
>JAOUQW010000004.1:1292481-1308039 GCA_028565825.1 Olivaichthys viedmensis
TCCCAACAACGAATATAAAAAAACAACAACTAGCAGACAAACAAACTATTTAGCTGTGGCTAATATTTGTCGGTTAGCATTAGCTTGTTCACACAGGCAATAAATGAGCTAAGGTAGCAAAACATTTTATGGATACCTGGAACATTTAGATGAAAATATACCAAAGTATAACCATGTATAGTTGCTGCTGCTGTTCCTTTTCACCCTGGTTTTTATTCGGAAAAAATAACATAACAGTGTTGCATTGTGGGATGCAAGATAGCATGAAGACAGCTCTGCTCGCGTACTTAGACATTCGCTGGGATCTTTAGTGTACCGAAAATATTCACGTTACCAGAATGTTCAGTAAAGTACGTGAGAGGTTCTAAGCAGGTTAGGCTGTCACATTCGAATATAACGTTCCTGCAATGTTCTAAAAACCATCTGCTGTAATAATGGCTTTCATCTAAATGTTATTAGAAAGTCGCTCACACAAGGTTTCCAGTTACACCTTTAAAAAATAATGGTGCCAGAAAACGTTTCTTTAGAGTGATGCCATACATAGCCGAACTATTTTTTGGTTTCCTAATGAACCTTTTGATTGATTTTTGTTTGGTGCCACAAAAAAAAAAAAGCCATAAATGTTAGCATTATGTGAAAGGATATTTGTGGTCAAAAATCATTCGGGTTTTTTTTTTTTTCAGTAATTATTCGTTTTTTCTCTGGCAACAACCAAAAAAATTACTAAAGATTTTTTTTTCTTTTCGGGAACCAAAAAATGGCTTGTTCTAAAGAATCTTGTCTTGCACCTTGATTTTTAAGAGTGTAGACAAAAACGAACATTATGGAAATGTTAGCGTGAATGTTCCTACAACTAAAAATGTCGCAAATATATTGTAGGAACATTTCATTAAAGGTTAAAACATTCTTAGAACAGCCAGAAAACGTGACACTTTGAACATTCTTAGAACCAATAGTTTCTAGAACCTTAACACGCAGAAAACGTTCTGCTAAAATTGTTAGCTGGGTTGTTCACCTTAAGCGTACTATATACTGCTTTTGGACTAAGTTTAGTGTGAGTAGTGTATATAGTATGACATTTTTAACACAGTCACTTAAACAATAAAGATATGCTTGAAGTGTCCGGCTTTAGGTTATACTGTAGTTTTGCATAAGTCCACGCACTTCACCTATCCATTTCTCACAGACGAGGAGGTTTAGCCTAACTAAGCTTTTCTATCCTTTGCTGTAACATTAGGGGGTCTGTCTGTACTGAAGGTTAAAATCAAAGAGAGAACCGTTTCCCCCCTGATTGATAATTCACTGTTGGGATTTTTTCAAGCTTTCACTCCCATCCTCTCACTACAGGCTCATAAAAAGAGAAGCAACTTAAGTAAGCTGTGTTTCAATTTCAATAATAATACAAATAAAATGAATAAAACCCTACTTAGCTGGTTCTCTCAGGAGTAGGAGTGTATTTGGGACGGGGTCTATTTGAAGAGCCACACTAAGACCATCAGAAAGAAACCCAATCCTCTGTAAATCTGCCTGGTCTAAGGAAGGCAGCTCAACCTCCTCCTCAGCCTCGATCGTTCTTTCTCTCTCCTTCTCGCTCTTTCCTTTTCTGTGGGCATATCAGTTTGGCTCTCATCTCTCTGTTATCCTCTTTCCTTTTCTTTCTTTTTTCGATAGTTCCCCATTTTTCCTCCATTCTGTCCCTCCTGCTCCATTTATGTCCAATTTCTCTGCTCCGCTTCGCCCATCTTTTTGTCACATTTCCACTTTTTTCCCCCCCAACACATTGCTTTTTATTTTTTTCACAGTTTGAGCTCATTGGGTCCTTGGCGGATGAGAGCGGGGAATTTTAAATAAACTCCTAAACGCAGTATATCCCATGTGATGCTGTTCCATATGATTTGATCTTTTATTACAGTATACAGTAGGGTCCACTAAATTAGGCCTAAGCAATACTGTAACACTTGTTTCTATCACTTCCATGATGCCCGTCACACCTATAAATGCAGCGGCTGTGTCTTGTAAAAATCTACCTCCTGGGCCGTGTGGATTTTGTGTGTGCTTGCGTGTTAGTTAATGACTTTGTACTGTTGAGCCACCCATTGATTTCTGTGTAGAACGAGGCAGCGGTTTTATGAAGCCGAGAGAGCCAGAAGCACGGTGGTCTCTCTCTGGTGGGTGTCTTGCACTAACACTACACCTCTTTTCACACATATCACCCATAAGCCCCTGACAGGCTCGAGAGGTGGCCACCAGATTGCACCGTCCTTTTACTGCAATGGAAAATACAACGCTTTTGAATCAGAAAGGTACCTTTGACTTAAAAAAAAAAAAAAGACAATGCACCTTTGACTCGTATAATGGAAAAAAACTCAATACATGGTCACACTTTATTTTACACCAATAGCCCTTATTACAATGTAAGAAAAATAATTAAGATAAGATAACATATAAGAATATAAAGAAAGAGCTGTGCAAATAAATAGAGATAAACAGAACTGTGCAAATATACATACGTACCTGTTTACAGTAGTACCTGAGTAATTATTAGTGCAAACGTGATAGTGCTACTATGCTGATGTATATGAATAGTGCAAAATCCGGAAAACATTGAATAAAAAGGTGTGCAAATTATTTTTAAAACAGTGCAGTGACACAAAGTGACGGTTACACGATCCAAATTAAAAAAATGAAGGAATAAAAGATTCAGGATAGATTTGGTGGTCAGATTTAAATGATTTATATATAGTGTTTATATATTTGGTACTATGGTAAAGGCACATTAATGCAAATCTACAATCATTATTGAAATAACTATAAATATATAAAACATTACTACAACTCATGAAAAGTATTTAACAAGATAAAAGACCCAAGGATTACGAACATTCCTGGTTAAACAACTGCAATTTAATGTGGTTATTTTGTGGAAATCCTCCATCTGTCTATTTTTAAAACTGACATTCCAACCTCTCTTGGACAGGGGAATGAAGTGATAATTGAATAATCAATATCTGTTTATCCAGATATTATTGATCTCATTGCTTTTTTGATCAGACTGTAATTGTATTTCCGATACTCTGCTAATCTGCGTTTGCAGTGTCTGTTAAAGATGTGTACGTTTGAGGGAGGAGCTTTGGGTTTTGTGGAAGCAGGGTGGTGTGTCCCTCTGTGTGTGTGTGTGTGCGCGCGCGTATGTGTGATGTAGTGAAGCACTAGAGTTGTGGGTAATGAGGATCCACTCTGACAGCTGGCCTAGACTATATGGATGTGTTTGGTTGAAGTATTCAGCTGCATGAGCTGTGTGTGCCCATGGGGGTGTGGGTGTGTGATTTGATGCTTTATGGCTGTGATGCACAAGCTCAGATACACACGCATGCACAGTAGGATGCAGAAGCACACACACACACACACACACACACACATTCTCTCTCTTTCTTTCAGAACAGGGCTCCTTTGGGATTTCACACTTCGCTTCCCTCTTGCACCGCTGAACACACAGACCCAAACGCCTGACCATTCATATCATCCTTTTTATTAAAATGGATCACTCTCGCACACACACACACACACACACACACACGCTGTTTAATCCACATCAACGTTCCCAGAGTTTCCGTGAGCCACGATCAAGATTAAAATAACTCATTTCTACATATTGATATTTTCAATAAATGAATTGATCACGCGATTTGTAGCGATACAGGAACTTATCAAAACTCTGTCACACTTATTTATGTTATCGCTCCCCCGCTGTTATTTGTCGTGTAAAAAAAAAATATCGAGCACATTGTACCCCCAAACAAATGCTTTTCCAATAGTGGAGAAGAGATTGAATAATGCGCCATCATTTATATTTTTTTGTGGTACTGCAGACGTGGCTTTAATTGCATTACTGGGATGTAACGTTCGCTTTGCTTTTGCTTTGGACCACATCTTAATTTAAGAGAATACATTAAGGCCTCAGAAATAATTAATATAAAGTAGGCCTTATTGAGCCACTGAAAGTGCACACGCTAATAAATACATAACAGGAGAATAAATATTGATCGCTCGGCTGTATGCGGACGATACGTGTCGGATTTGATTTTCACACGTCTGTGGGGCCTGATGTAGCTTTAGCTGTAGCTTTATCTGTAACTGTGGGATTGTGTAAGAAGTTGACTATGTTTGTGTGTGTGCGGTTTAGACGGGGTCCAGGTGAACCTTCCTGCTCCTGTCACTCCTTTTCTGTAGTTTTCCCTCGATCCTCTTCAGTTCTTCATTGCCAATAACAAGGATGGGCAGGAAAGGGGATTATTGGTATTGATCCACCCAAGGGGATCATTAGGCATCACTATCAATCCACAGCTTCGAGCTGCACAGTACCGGCTGGCACAGACATTGCCAATTTGTCCCTATTAGAGAGCTCGGTCGAGGGGTGTCTGTTCTGATAGAGCCGGCGTGTGGCCCAGTGAGAGCGGCTGCTCCAAACCCGCAAACAGAGTCATGTGGTGGTCACGTCCTCATTGGCACACGGCCCACGAGCGGCCCGCTGCTGCCATAACAACTGGACGTTACTGTATTTTGCAAAAAGAAACATGGATTTGTAGTACGTACAATACACTTTATTTTACATTAATTTCCCTTTTTATGTTGTAAACATACTACTGGTAAACACAGTAGTTACTCTGCAGTAAATATGGAAATAATTTTGTTACAACAAGTTCCACAACCTAAGTCTAATTGAATACATTTACTAAACAAAATGATTTTACACACATACACACACACACACACACAAATGCAATATTCAATACTATAACTGTTGCAATGTGACCCTGCGAATCTCACAAACAAAAATGTAAAAAGTTGTAGGAATTCACAAAAGTTCAGCTAAGGTAAGGACCAATTTACTCTTGTTTTTGCATGAAGTGTCTAACACAGTACACAGTGTATAGTTGCAGAGACAGAGATACGAGTGCAGTATGATGGTGTCACATTTCGGTGCAGCATTAGTTTCTGTTGGTGTCGATCTTGAGCAGCTACAAAAAAATAACAGTACAAAAAAAACCTTTAATATTGTGTAGCCAAGTGGTGGATTTAATGCACTTAGAGCACTAATGAGGCTCTGTCGCTTTAAGAGGGCTGTCTGAGTGTTAAGATGGGCGGAGTTCTGGCGTGACCATACGCAATGAACCAATTGGGAGAGAGCGTTCTGGGCACGATGAGCATGTGAACTGTGACTGGGGTCCGGATGCTTTGAGTGTTTTATGGAATAAAGGTTCAGATTTATAGTTTGGGTGCTCGAAAATGGCATATAAGAAGTCATGAGAGTATCTGAAACGAGTATAATCGGACTGTGTGCCACATGTGAGCTGGTGAAGCAAACCACTATTTTTATTGGGTTATTTTACTGGGCTATTTTATTTTTATTTATTTTTATTTAGCATTTTATTTTGTAAATTATTTTGTCGGAATAAAGAACCCAAAAAGTATTTTTGTGTTCTGTGTGGTTTAATTACCACTGGCTACAACTAGACCGGTGACTGATGGAAAAAGCACAGTTTCAGTTTTCTGGTGCCAAAAGTTCTGGTACTCTGGTAAGTTGTACAGTGTGTCTCGACGCTGTAAATAAGTAACCTCTCAACACGAGTGTGTTACTAAACTTCCTCTGTTTGGTCCATATCTTTTCTCTTGCTTTATCAACTGCAGATTAGGAACAACATAACTTAAGCCCCCTCCACTCCTAGTAGTAATGCATGTCTATACAGGGCTGTGTCTGCTTAACCCATATCCATTTACTAGTCTGTCAACAGGGAGCGGAGGCTCAAAGAAACACACACTCCTGCCTCCACTTTTTGGAACAGCTCTTAAGGCAATCAAAGAGTGTTTGGCCTTCCAACTCAATAGCATCTAAAAAGGTAATATTGAAAAATCCATGTCAATAGATTTATCCCTTGTACCCACAGAATGTTGGTACGATCTGATGGCAGGGAGCCTTTGAGGTGTTGTACATTTTTTAGCGAGAGAAATTTAAGGAGCAGATTATCGACTGGCATGTGAAACCCACGTCAGGGCTTGTGTATGTACAGTACATGCATACGCACACATGCTGTCCCTCTGTCTAAAGTGGATTTACTAAAGTGGATGTCTGCTTTTCCCATGACCCCTGATCCCAAGGTGACCCCTCTGACCCATACTGGCTGCTCTGATGGAGATGGAGAGATGGTACATTCTCTGTTCTCAGGTCATTATATAGTACATAATAGATATATTTGTTGCACAAAACGTCAGAATCAGACTTTTACACAGGTTTATGTATATAATGTGTATTTATGTAATTGAAAAATGTCTCCATATCAAATATCTCTGATGAAAAATATAAACACTATAGGCTAGGGCTGTCAAATTCTTTTAAAAATGACATTCAAATTTTAAATTGCACATTGAACATTTTGATATTTGAATGCATTTGAATATTAATGAGTCTATAAAGCAGTAGCATAAACGTTATTGTTTAGGAATAAATTGCATTTATTTACCCACTGTAATGTTTCCTGTAGCTGATATTTAGCTCGGTTTTACTCTTCTTACCCGTAATCCACATAAAATCCATAATTTTTTCCTATTCACTATACATGCTCACTACATAAGGGTATAACACAATGCCATTGTAGACCCTACGTAGTGCACTATATTCCCTATGGAAAGCTATTTGAGATTCAGCCACAGGGCAACTTCAATAAGTGCCTGTTGGAAATGAACTAATTACATGTAGCCTAATATCACTTTTAGGACACATACTTTGGCTGTGTTTTATATTTAAATAGTACATTTACACAATTCTAAAATAAGTGAAAATAAAGTATGCTATAAATTGCATGCATTTACTCAGAGCCCTATTTGTACATCAAGCAACACAAAAGTTTAGGAAACAGATTAGGCGAAAAAAAACCCATAGAAAATGGGATTTTAAACATTCGAATGTGAATAATTTTGTCTTTGAAAACTTAAATATGATGAAAATTCGAGTGAAATCAGTTCTGAGAGCCCTGATGGAATTAAATACATTTTCATGATGGATGACAGCAATATTATGTTTTACAAGCAGCAAGTGCTCACCCTGGAACCAAATCATAACGTCGGCTGTAGAAATAAAAAATTGAGATGCATCAAGATGCATAAAGAATTGGCACCCTGAATCAAAACTGAATTGAATCGTGAGGTCCCTAGAGATTCACACCTCTTGAGTAATCAAACATATGAATTGTTGATTATTTTCTTCATTTGAGGATATTCACGTGTACTGATGTTGTTCAGAAAGATGAACCAGGTATTAGGTAATATTTCTGTTTTACTCTCTGCACACTCAATGCTCTGAAATCAGAGCCTTTCACGTAATCGGAACAACATGGACCTCTGTGTTTCAGACCAGTTATTCATATTCAATCTGGCTGAAAAAAAAGATATATCCAAGCCCTCTGCTTTTCAATAACAGCCCTGTCAGGCACACGCCGGCCGCGATGAGACATCGCTGTAGCACATTCCCGAGAGGATCACTTCAAGACGGCCATTTTCTCCCACCTAATCAGACGCGCCCCGCCACGAAGCCGCAAAGAGGAAAGCGTTTTTCATGGACGGGGCAAACACACACGCTTGACTTGCGCTCGGCCCGTGAACAGGCTTTGGTGTAGACCGCAGGGTTTAACATGTGTATACATGCATCAGGTCTGGTAAGGGGATCTGGTGCAGTTGTTCATTGTTTAGAGGGATTCCTGTGATCCTCCTGCTTGGGAAAGTCAGCTGTCGTCCAACAGAGGGCAGTGTGCACCGCCCGGTAGCGCTGGGCTTCAATGCATTATGCATATATAAAAATCTTTCTCCATTCTGTATCATTAATTCTTTGTTAATACACATGAATCTGAAACGCAGAACCTTTGTTTTTTTTTTGTGTGCTAGTTTTGTTTTCCTGATGCTGACTTTAAGCCGGACGTATCCATGAGTCTGTTTCCTTGTTCTTTCTTTCTCTGTATGACATTTTCATCCATTTTTTGGTCAATGGCTTTACAGTAACAATGAACTACGTAGCCTTCCTATGTGATTTTCACAGACGTTGTTGTTTCCTACTGTAATCTGCACAATAATGAATGTGGAATTCTATCTGATGGACCGTCATAAAAGGGGCATGATCTGTGCAGATATATATTTATACTATGTTGTGTTTTTCTGAAGCAGTAGTTTTCTGAGGCAGGCGGTCTGCGTGTAATCAGATAAAAATGGCAGCAATCGCTTCGCTGACAAGCCTCGAAAACACACAAATGAAAACATGCATGCAGGACGTGAAAGCCGCGGGGAGCTTACCGTGCTCGGCTGATGTATTTTTACCCATAGGATCTATGGGCTGCTGTGCTCCCTGACAGATCATCATCATATTAAGAGTGTGTGTGTGTGTATGCATGTGTGTGTGTGTGTGTGCGCGCGCCGTTTCGTCAGGTGGAGGTGAGGGGAAGAAAAGAGAGAGATGGGAGAAGTGAGGAGAGATGGATGAGGGCCGATGTGGAGCTCTGAGCGTTTTAATTATACGGCTGTGCGACGACGTTGGCTGGGCATTTGCTATCTCTTGCTGGCTTTAGCCCCCCGTCTTGTGATTTGAGCCCTACCTTTATCCCTAAGCCCTCAGCTCCTCTGGCCAAACAAAGAAAAAAGAGACGGCTAGGCCGGGGTTTTACAGCCGTGCTTACCATTAATATCCTCCTGTCTCTCCGTTTTTTTTCTCTCCTGCGTCTCAGAGCGCGCACGCTAACCCCTTTAAACTGACCCCTATAACAGATTGCACTGCATGAGAATACGGCTATTAGAGGTACGTCTGAAGCGAGGCCCGTAAGCAGCGAGGCACGTTTCTGATTCTGATTCTGATTCAGCGCTGGAACGAAGCTAAAGACGCAGAGCAAAACATCACTTTCTATTATTTCTTTCCCGTCCCTCATTCTTGCTCTTCCCCTTCTTTCTTTTTTTTTTTTCCTTTGCTTCTCCCCTTCTGTGAAGTAGATCATCGAAATGCCAAGCGTTCCGGCTGCATAGTGTCTCTGACAATACTATTGGCTGGAAATGGCTTCTGTGGATGCGCACGCCGGTCACATGACCTCGCCCCAGAGCCTCGCTGAAATAGACTCCACGAAAGAGTCCACATATAGACATGCCAGAGGATTTAACATTTTTTTTTGCTGTACAGTATTTTGATATTTTCAAGAGGGAAAAAGCCATGATGGAATCATGGACAATATATTTGCAGAAATGTGACTAGACCTGATTCGATTCTTTTTGCAAGACAGCACATAAAGCTGTTTTTTTTTTTTTCTAGAGAGAATCCCAAAAGCAATAGCATTTAGCTCCATTTTTTGCGAAGCTAACAGTATCTGTGTATTTGCTTGTTTTTTATATACATATATATTTTTTAGTATTATTAGATTAGTCAAGACATATTTAAACATTTGAGTTTGAACCATAATCATTATTTCTTTCAGATCCTATCTAGAATAAAAGCACAAGGTAGCATGAATATGAATACTGTCTAAATATTTACCTCTCTGTCTGCACTAATATATTTCAAACTAATACTAAATCAAAATAGAGCAGGATTGTAAATAGCAGATAAAATGTAATACGATTTTTTACATCTTAAAAAAAAAAAAAAATTCCACGACGTTTTCCTTAAATGCATTCGTACTCTCTCTTGCTTGTGTTTTCATGTTCATGTTCTCAGGTGTGTATTTGTGCATGGCCTTGCGTGCAAGTGTGTGTGTATGTGTGTAATATCTGGTCTGTACTGTATCTCCATGACAACATGCTTTTTGATGTGGGTTTCTCTTCCTGACATTTCTCCATTTGGGGAAGATTGTGAATTGCCTCCACTCTCTCCTTCAGCCAGCATGTCAGAGGGGGAAAAAAAGGTGTTGGGGGGCACGAGGAAGAATCTAATGGCCGTCTGGACTGATTGTCCTCAGCCGTGGCAGTAGAGACAAAGCAGATGAATTGTGAAATGTATTCGAAGAGATTGGAGACAAGTGCATGTCAGCACCCCCTCAATCTCCATCCCCTGTAAACCCCCCCTCCCTTCTCTTTTTTTCTCTCTCCTCTTCTCTCCTCTCTCTAGACCCTTCCTTCTCTCTTTCTTTTCTTATCTTAAGATCCTTGCTTCTCCCTCCCCTCTATTTTTCTATTTTTTGACACTCTAATGTTAAAAAAACTGTTTGAGCATAATATTAGAAAAGAAAAAAATGCATGAACACTTTTATGCTCCTCTATTATTAATTAAAGTTCCACATCAAGATTGTGCTTGATTGCATTTTAATGGTCACATATAAAAAATTTCTGTATCGTGTAAAAATTTTATTTCTTCATAGATAAAAAAAAAAGCAGAAATCAGAAATCAGCAGCTGTCATGTGGAGAAAGCAATTAATAATTAGCAGTGTAATAATTATTCATAAGTCATCATGACTCGTTTGTTGTTAGTCAACCTTTCATTAACTAATTACCAATGAATTTGTTCAGTGAACAGAAAAAAAAAACATGAATAATTTTTTTTTTTACCGATGTATAGTTTATTATCCTAAAAATTGGAAAACATATCGTATGCCTCTAAAATTAAATTATTTGGTCATTTGGTCACATGAACGTCCTCCATCCTTTGTTTGAACCTGACTGGCCGAAGTACCGTCTGATCATCGTCTGGCCCTCGTCTGGCCCTCGTCTGGCCCCTTGCCCCAGCCGGTGACCCCACGCAGGGGAGGGACGCAGGCAGTTAGTCAGCACTAAGTCTCTCTGGCCGGTCTGTTGGGGACGCTGGGGAACAGGGCAGATTTGGGTTCAAGCTCATGGTCCTGCTCTATGCAGTCGTCATTTTAGATCGAGTGTATTAGCAGAAAGAGTCGAGATATGATACATTATTTAAAATATTTAGCAGAGCCTATGATGTTTTTGGAAAGGTGGGTTTTTTTTTCGATTAAAAAAATATTAGACTTAGAAGGAGGAGTCTTCTAAAATAATAATTATTTGATTTTATGATTCCTTTTTTCTTTGAAAATAAAGAAACGAATTCATCAGTTTGGAAGTTTGTCACATGTCGTTAAATTTTTTTTGAGTCCGGTCAGTTGTAAAAGATAGCTGATCTCTCTCACTTTTTTGTTTTCAGGTGAATGTATTTATTATTCATTCCTGCATCAATGTGTGTCTGTGGCCCTCCATATTTGACTATGAATAATGCAAGAGCTCATGGTTAAGAGAGGTGGAAGTGTGTGTGTATATATGTGTGTGTGTGTGTGTGTGTGTGTATAAGACAGACCCTATGACTGGCCACTGCTTGGTCCTGCTTGGCCTCGTTGCCCTTAATAACAGTTTATAAATCAAGAGGCTCCTGTCAGCTACGCTGCCTTCATTAAAGTCAAATGGGAAACTGGCCTCTTCGGATCCAATTTTAATAAAACCAGGTAATCAAACGTGGCTTGGAAAAAAATAGGTCATCATTTTCACGGGCTCACAGAGTGTTTTTGTGTACGCGTGATGTTAACCGGGTCAAAGACCTCTTTCTATCATAAGTGCATACATACACTAACCCACCACACACACACACACACACACATACACTAACCCACCACACACACACACACACACACACACACACACACATACACTAACCCACCACATACACACACACGTACACTAACCCACCACACACACATATATTTACACATTCATATATGCAGCAATATGTGATCATATATCACTGCATACACATTATGAAACACACTCAGCATATAAACATATAAAGCATATAAATATATCTCTGTGGATGACATTAAAATGTGCTTGAAATTAAAATTGAAATTGAAATATTTTTTTCCTTTGCTTTTAAAAATGCTGGATACAATTTTATACAAATTTTCTGGGGATGCGTTTTATGCGAATGAAATTAGAGTACCTTGAAATACTAGCAATTACAATACAATGCTCCTTTATTGCAATTGCTTGTATTATTATAATTACAAGCAAGCGCTAGTAATGCTAAGTTTCTTATATTTTGTGTAAAAGCATAAGCATTTTAGCATAACACTGGCTTCATTTTTATGGAAAAAAATGGACAACATATATATATATATATATATATATATATATATAGAACATAATAAAATATACTCACTGTATTCTCAAATTTATTTCAGAGATGAGGTTTGATAAATGTTTGATAAAAACAAAATTCAAAACCTAAAAAAGGAGCTCCATTTGTATTTAAATAATCTGCCTTCTGCATTGAAGCAAGTTGTAGATACACTAGGTGACACATTGTTATTTATTTCGGTTGCATGTTATAGGTTGTTTATAGCGACTGAAAGACCTTTAGACTGGGTTTTAGACCCGCAGGGTAACGCGTGTTCTAGGTTCCGTAGTTTTCCGCGGATTTCAGCTGCAGATGTTTCAGTTCCCAGGCGAAAGCACCTACTGTCTGTCTGTGGCTTCAGGGCATGGATGACTGGTTCAAACCCGGTCAGTTGTATATCACCCACGTGCAGGGACGGTGTCAGAAAATGGGACCAGATCTGACCTATCAGCCCCCATTCAGTCCCCCCCTAAATAACCTTTATCACGCGGTACACTCACACTGCAGCCTGTTTGGGGAAACCACATATGCTTCCTGTGTATAGCACTGTTTTCTTATTAATGACTTCTCTCTAGCAGGACAAAACCACTCCAAAGTGCTATAAACTACGCAAAAAATATGAAATAGCATGCAACTCGATCCACTGATACATATTTGAAGGTGAAATATAGAAATCAAGGTACAGATTTGTAATTGCTAGAATTTAAATATCCAGGATTTTTTTTCAGCACATATACCAAGCTGGATTGCATACATTTTGAGTGAAAACCACATTGTCTCATTTTTTTGATAATGTTCTTTACAAGATGGAGGCTGTAGAAAAAAAAAAGCCCCACTCCAATATACCCAGTGTGCAGAAGAGGGCACTCTCAGTCGCTCAGATGGACGATGGACTTTTTCTCTCTTTCTCTCTGTCCTCCCTCCCATCGTCCTCACTCACCCCATCTCTTTAAAAATGATGACTATTACTGCTTCAGTCACAAATACATATAATATATACTGTATATGACATATGGTAATGTTCTTTTGGAAACCGTTTACGCAGTCTTTGGTATTTTGTTGCAACATTTTAATGGTGAAAGCAATTAAAAAACGGTGTTTATTTTTTCTAGTAATGCAAAACATGACCATCTTCATCTTCATCTCACCTAAATCGGCACTGCAGTTTCGCTTTGCTATATTCGCTTGAATAATATAGTATAGCATTTGTTTCTCTCTTCTTCTTTTTTTTTTTTTAAACAGACCAGCCATGTTCTAATAGACAGACTTTTTTTGAGCACTTTATTTTACGGTATTGTGCAGTCACTAAATGGTATTTAATAGGTAAATACAGAGTAATTATAAGTAATGTCTGGTACACACCTTGCATGTTGAATATTCAAGTATATAGTAACGTATGTGAAAGGTACTTGTACAGCAGTACTTGTGCAAGAATTATTCTGAAATGAATGTGGAATGTGGAATATGTAGTAATTAAGTAATATTTAGTGAACACAGGTTGGAAAGAAATGTAAGTAAATAGTAATTAAGCAGCACTTAATGCCATATTACCACTATGACTATGTACTTGAAAAGTATGCATTGAGTATTACTTGTAATTACTACATTATTACTCATTGAATTCTGATAAATTATTGCAATGACACCAAATACTGTTGTACAAACCTACTAGTTTTCACACAAGTTACTATCCAATATGCAAAGTATGTACAAGAAATGACTTTACCACATACTAACCCTTTAAATACTTAACTGTACTGTAAAATAAAGTACGAGGCCTCTGGCTGTGATCCAATTGAAACAGTAACACTCAAAAGTAAAAACTTTACTATTTTTCTTTTTTATGAACACACAGATTGAATACAAAAATGTGTCAGGTCTCCATTTAATGATCTAGTTCCCGAATATGACGGCTTGATTGTGACATTTAAAAAACGGGAACAACAATAACGTGTCTTTTCTTTAGTACGTGTTAAATCCGAGAGCTGCTTTCCATGGGGACGTCCCATCATTTCATTGCATGTTTATATAAACCCTGCGAGAGTTTAATATGCTGTTACCTCATGCACCAGATGCACACTTCGCTCTCAGATCTTCAGAACAGGAAGGGGTTTTTTTTGCTTTAAAAAAAAAAAATCATATTTTTTGTCTTCTTTTCTTCTCTATTAATCTCAAAGGGCCTATTTTCTGCTTCCTTGAAAAAGATGCAACCCCCCGACACACAGACATACGTACACATGAAAACAGGAGGAAATAAAAATGAAAGCAGTGCAGTGATTACTGCCCCCCAAACACACACACCAAGACAAAGACAAACAATGGCTTCCTGGGTTCAATTGCTCTTTCTTCCCATCTCTCTGACCAGCCGTCGTAGTTCTCGTCTCTTTCCTCGGCTCCTGCTGCTACTCATCCTGCCACCGGTCGAGGCTGTATGCTCGCTCAGGCCCCTGCTGTTCAGAGGGCCTTCATATCTGCTATAGCGAAGGTGCAGGCTCCAGTCGACAGCATCCACCTGCCTCTCTATCAAAGCTTTATCTGGTTTCCCCGGAGCTCTGTGGGGCTGCAGAAGGTCTGAGACCAAGGAGGTGATGATCACGGTCTGGGGGTCGTGGTGTAATATCCAGATATGGGCTGCTCCAAACTTTTTTGATGTTTCTGCTTTTAACGTCAACACTTTCATCTCCGGGATTAAATCTGAAACTCATCAATCACAAAAGACACAAGACAAGTACAAAATTGTCGCTTTACTGCTGAAAAGTTTATATTCATCCATTTCTTCCTTTAAGAATCGACATTGTGATTTCCTCTCTGCACTTTAAAATTGGAGTATATACGGTCGAGTGCAAGAGTTCATCCGCTTTCGTTTCAGGGTGAAAAAAAGCACGTCTATTTTACAGTTTATCTACAAAACAAAATTCCATGTAAATGATGTTTTTCTTCCTGTTGAAACACAACAACAAACAGCGTAAATATCACTGCAACTGAGTCAAAGTCTAATGAGCAGTTATCCTTATTAGCAAGCCAAAAAGTTTGCCATCCTGTTGACATGCTCTAATAAATTCATTTGACTGCATCTCATTAAAGTGTCCAACAATTTAAAACAGTCAACACATGTTCACTTTGTTAAGTCTTATTTAAGTCATGAAGAGTTAAGAGTCAAGTAAGGAGTCAATGAGAATCAGGAAAAAACAGCTCTTACGAACAGTGAAAGCCACCATTCAGAAATGGCAGAAATATAAAGAGTGGAAAAAAAAAAAAGAATTAAGGTTTATACATTTCATATTTCATATCAGTAAAACCGGACTATATATTAAATAAATATATAAATATATTGTTGGTTTCATCCTTATGAAGTAAGGGTGAGCAAACTGTTGTACCCATTGTTGCAAGGGGACAAGGAAGCATCACAGTGGGCTTTTCCACAGTG
>JAOUQW010000004.1:1323834-1348718 GCA_028565825.1 Olivaichthys viedmensis
TGGCCGGCACTTTACAGTCATAAACTCCACCAGCGACGAGCAGTAACTCGAGACTACTACAGCATTCCTGCACCATTTGTTATTAATGTAAACACACAGGCCACCACCGCAAGTCTTACCGCGAGTGCTGCTATCCTGTCGGCGCGATGAGCGGCTACCCCGGCTAGCTGAATTGCCACGTCCGGAATGCTGTCGTTGAGTCAAGTCTCCGTAAAAACAAAAACACAGAAGTCCCCGAGTTCACGCTGGGTAGTTAGCTGAAGTCTGAGGTAGTCCAGCTTATTGTAGAGAGAGCGGACGTTGGAGAGAAGGACAGATGATAAGACTGGGAGGCTAGGGTCAGCTTTTAGCCTAGCACGGATGCCCGCTCGCTTTCCGTCCTTCAGCTTCCTCGCACACCGTTTTCGGCGTCACCGCTTCCGTCTCGAGACCCGGCTCGCGAAGAATTCCATAGCTTCTCCAACAGTCCATGGTTACAAAGAGTAGAGTTTTGATTTCCAATGTCCAGCAGTTTCTGGCGATGATAGAAATGTTCACCGATGTTTCTGATGAACATTACATGTAAGATTATATACTGAAATGGCCTACAAGTAACAAAAGCACAAAATATTCTGGACCCGCAGTGGCCGTTGCGTGCTACCGCACCGCCATCTTGGAATCAAGATGTTCTTTCCCTTCTACATCTATATTTTTATTATTATTTTTAATACACCAAGGTACTAGATAAGTGTACCTAATAAACTGGCAACTTGGTGTACAATGCACAATTGGCCAGTTACCTGTGGCGTTACATTGATTGCACTGGACTGAGTATGTGATTCTGACGCTGATGAGATGTTAAAGGGCCTAAAATCTAAAATTCCACAAGGCCTAAATTGTCAGCTTCAACAGGCATCAGGACTGACACATGGCATCTCCTGTTTGATGGGGTAATATAAATCTATGGAGTAATAGAATTTATTGGAAAAATTGAAAATTAATCAGTTTTCATTGACTATTCTATATATTATGCATACATATTATCTTTTACATGAGGCAGCCATGGAAAAGGCATTGAATCAAGATTTGATGTGATGTCGGAAGAAAACTGCCCTAAGCGATAACATTTCAGTGACAATTAACCCACACATCCATTATTCACATCCAGCTTAAATGTGGAGGTGCACAGAAATATTTGGTAACACTTAAGGGTTTACAGGGCTACATGACACCTACATAAGCCATTTATGACAAATGAGATACTGACATAAAAATTCATAAATGCTTATTTTAACAGGTGTCAGCTGCAATAAAGACTGCTTTTTTCAATTTCAAAGTAAAGTTGACATAAAACTTAAGTCAAGTTACAGATTGTAGGTTGTCATAAGACTCATCATAACACTTTCTGGGCTGACTTCCATGAGAAAATCATGACAACTGACTTTGTAGCCCAGTGCACTTCTGGTATGTCAGTTGCATAATGGTGATGTGACATAGCAGTGTCTCCTGAACTCAACATTTGGTTGAAATATTGCCATGAAAACCTGCTTCATAACACTGTTATTACAGTGTAATGACTGTCAGTGTTATAACCTTCACTACGTAACAGAGTTATGTATATTTTTTCTGGTCTTTAAATGACGTAAATTTCATATTTCTGTTCATAAAATGTTTATGAATACCTATAGCAACACCATGACAGTATATTAACAAAGCCATGTATATTTACTCCGGCCCTCAAGTGTGCTTCATTTTACTATTAAGATTTTTATAAATACTTATGACTATGACATGACACCATAATGACTGAGTAATGTATATCTTCTCTGGCAGAAAATTAGAGTGAGTTTGTATGTGTGCAAGTCTGTGAGCAAGAATACTTTTGGAAGTGCTTACCTTTTTATATTTAATTTTCCCAATTAACCTCACATCACCACCAAGTGTATTGAGCTACAGAGTCTGTTGTCATGACGTTCTAATGTAAGTCCATCTGGAAGGTGTCATAAGACAACCTTATGTCAACGAAAATCTATGTCCATATTTAATGCAAGCCTCCACAAATTTCCCAAGGCATTTTAAACAATATTATGTAAAGAACAATAATCCTGCCACCAAGTTTATTAAAATTTTTATCTACTTGCTCCTTCACTAGATTAAAGGTTTAATGGTCATATCCTGCCCGTTCAGGGTTAGGGTTAGCAGTTAGGGTTCTATGCCAGTGAGCAGAAGGTTGCGAGTTCAAATCCCAGGACTGCACGAGAGCCACCTTGGGGCCCTTGAACAAGACCCTTGACTGTTTTTTGTTTTTTTGTTAGTTATGCATATGAAGCTGGCAAAATAACAGTTTTAGAGGCCTCACTCAGCTATAATAGATTTTAATATTTAGATTTACTGTAATGTGATCATATAGAGTGGCAATGCATTTTAATAATAAATGGCCAGTACAGATATTTGCACGTTATATTTACTAAACCCATGAATGGAAACACAGAAATGAATGATCCACACCGCCGTGTATGTGACGCATGTGAGCAGCGCCCGATATTAAAAGAAAACCGTCGTGGGGAGGTTGCGGCGTGCTGCGTGTGCAGCGTCGGTTCTGGTGTAAAATGGGCTTAATCCGCAAACCCGGGGTACCTGATTTTTGTCCCTTGTAGTTTTAAGACCGTTAATGAAGTTTTACTGAACGTTATTGGAAATGTACTTTTTCTCTCTTTGCCCTGCGAGCTTCATATTTGACCTCCGCATGAGAGTAAAAACCGCCTGCTCCCGCCACTTTTTTTCCTGTGGGATCCCAGTCCCGATGCACACCTCTAATTGAAAGTTCCCAGTTGGTAATTAACTGGGATGTGAATGATATCCTGATGACCAGGGAAGCTATACACTGACTGTAGATATCTATGCACCCATTTACACGTAAGACACCTTGAGGTAATATTGCAAGGCAGAATTGATTCTGTTGTATTGGAAAACAGTTGGTTTCTCTCTCCAGAACTGGGAGTGAAGGTCAATGATCATAAAATGGCTCCTAACTGGACAATCTGCTGTTATTCTTCTTTACTGGGTTTAGGATCCTGAAGACGGCTTCAATACAGCCATAAATAAAAACGGAAACAATACTGTTACGGTTAGTGGTCTGGTCTTGGGTTAATGTAATGTATCAGTATTACACTGTCTTTCAAAGCGCAGTGTTGTTAATGAAATAATACAACAAGCTATTGTTTGAGTTTGTAGTTAAATTTGAGGTAGTTTTGCGTAAACAGAGAATTATACCTCTCGCACTGTCTTGGGTATGTTCGGGTTCGTGTTTGTTGTTAAATGGCCTTGTAGTGGCCTCTTACTGTCAGAGAAAGGCAGAGTTGAAGATTTTATTTTCTTAATCTGTAGTTTGTAATCTGATTTATTTATGATTATATACAGTACTGTGCAAAAGTCTTAGGCACCCAAAATCTTTGATCAAAATTTTGTCTTATGTTTATTTGATGCCTTCTGCATTCGTGTGTCATTAGAACAAAGCTAATTTTAGATTTATGAACATAAGTTTTCCATGAATGTAATTGCTATAGAGAAATGTTTGCAAGTCATTAAATAAAGTTGTTAATAATATTAGTAGTAGTAGTAGTAAAAACCAGAATCAAGGCTGTTCTGGGATTTTACCTGCAGGAACAGAAGCAAGTGAGAGCCAAAGTTCTGCAGAAGAACCGTGGCAAGTTCTCCAAGATTCTTGAAACAAGCTACCAGCCGATTTCCTTATAAAACTGCACAACAGTGTGTCTCAGAGAACTGATGCAGTTTAAAAGGCAAAAGCTACTCATACAAACAAACTGATTTGGTAATTTTTTTTACTGTTTACTGCTTTCATAATACATTTATGTAGAAACTTTAAATTTCATTATTTTTAAAAGCATTTTTGCTATACGTCACGATCCAGACAAGGTGGATGCAAGTGCGGGCTGCTGGCCCGTAGACACGAGACCGCGATTGTCAAGGGGTTTGGAAAAAGAGTAGTCGGGGTGCAGGCTTTAGGTCGAGCGATTGGTAAATGGAATTTTGGAGGCGCAGGCAGGTTCGTGGTCAGGATATCCGGGATCGGGTATGGGAAAGCAATCCAGAAACGCGTTGTAAGTCCTTTAGCATCGGAGCAATACTCTGCGATGTCTGTGTGTTTGCTTGTTTTTTTTTTTAAGGTTAAAGTGAGTGCTTTCAGGTGTGTGTGATTCCATGTTGATGTGATCAGAGGCAGGGGCGAGCGATCAGAAGCTCGGCGATCGGGAACGCGGATGTAAGCCGGCCGGCTAGCAGCGTTAAGCTGGGGAGCGCGAGGGATTCTGGGATGTGTGGTCCAGAGTGGCTTGTGTGTGTGTGACAACACAGAATTTCTTTACATGCCTAAGACTTTTGCACAGTACTGTACATTCATAGTGCAGGGTATTCATAATGCATTCATAATTTACACCCTGTTGGTCTTACTATAAAACTTTATAGCCGCCTGACTACAACTTTATTCAATTACTTAGTTCCTTTTTATGTTTAAACATGACTCACTACAAGCAGTGACACACCAAATGAGCAGGAGGATGAAAAACCGCTGCTGATTTATGTCCAAAACATTAAAAAACCCATTTGGCAGAATGTGAGTTTTTAGCACAGGGTCTCCTCTGTGTTCACACATGAGCTCCTCAATCACACCATCATTTTTTACAGCAATCTTCATCACACTGCTGACCCTTTGATTCACAGAGGTTACACTTGTGTTAAAATCAATTTCTTACTCATTCGCTTTGCCCTTCTTGCTGCTCTCTGGCATTCAATCAGTGAAACTCAGAATTGGATGACCAGAGCATCAAATGTGTCAGTGACTAGGCAGTTAGCAAGTTGGACGCGAGCTCAGCTATTTATTTTTTATTTTTTTCCTTTTTTTCATGATGAGGTTTTTACAGCCCTTCAGTCATTAACACTGAAAGCTCCAGGGCTCAAGGATCCTACTGGGTTTATAAACAAGAAATAATTAAAATGTTACAATGATATTGTCACAAACACACCGGCAGTCCAGAACTACAGCTCCCAGAATCCCTCGTGGAGTTCAGAGAGGGCATTTCCGCGTTCAAGTTCCCCGAGCTTCTGATCAGCGACACCTGTTTTCAATTGCGCAATCACACACACACACACACCTGTCGGCAATCTAATCTAGTCTTCAAATACCCACCGAAAACACTCCTCTGTGCTCAGTATTGCCTGTGATGTTTCTCAGCGTACCAAGCGTTTCTCGGACTGATCTCTCGTTGACGAACTTGAAACAGATTACTCGACTTACGCCTCCGGATTCGCCTTTGATATTCTGCCGATCGCCCGACCTAAAGCCCGTCCCCAGACCACGATCTTGCCTAACCCTCTCATCCTCGCGAGCTCCTGCCTTCTCTGCACAAGCCCGCGCCTGCATCCGCCCCGTCAGAACCCTGACAGAATACTGAGCCTGCACACGGATGCAGCGGGCTTCGCTGCGTTCAGCCAGCTCCTGGCTGATAATCAATGGCAGATCGAAGCGCTCACTGTGGTGGTTGGCCAGCTGACAACACAGCAGCAGCAGTCCCAGCCGGCTAGCCCGCCCGTGGATCATGGAGTTTATTTCCTTCCTCACTGAAAAAGCCCTGAGATGGGCCACCGCTATGTGGAACAGTGGAGGAGAGGACATTACATCATACACTGATCTCAACGATCACTTCCGCGCTGTGTTCGATCATCCCCCGGAAGGTCAGGAAGCCAGGGAGTGGCTCTATGCATTACACCTGGGCTCCGGAACAGCCGCCGAATACGCCCTAGAGTTCCACATCCTTTGCCGTGACAGACAGACATTTAGTCATTCATTTTGTAAGTCCCTTGGAGATTAAGAAATGTTATTGTTTTGTGAAATGTAAAACAGATTTTATGAACCATTTAAAGAAAAATAATTCTGTTTAAAATCACAGAGACACTTTATTTTTTCTTACCACAAGCCAAGACATGTTTGCTCCTTTAGTTTTGCAGTGTAGCTAAAATGCTAATGTAGCTAACAAGTAATGGAAGTCTGTCTCACCCAAAAACTTTTCAGCAAATATGTGCCCTCACGCTGATCTACCTTTAGTCACATCCAGTTGTTCAATGATGTCACACAGACATGCTGATGTGGTTTAGGACAAAATGTGACTGTCATCTATAAACATGAACAAAACTTCAACCTGTAGCTGAATGCTGTAATATTATTGGGGCAGCCATCTTGGACAACCAGAATAACTTCTTTCCATTTGGGGTAAAGGAAAAATTGTGGAAATTTCATCTTTGACCAGTCTATTAGGTAAGAACTAACTGGTAGCCATACAGTTAGTCAACATGGTGTGTGTGTGTGTGTGTGTGTGTGTGTGTGTGTGTGTACGCCCTAAAAAAATATAAACTAAAATAAAAAGAAGAAAATTGGTGCATAGCGCCCCAGGGTAAGACGAAGGCTTGTTGAAATAAACAAAAACAATAAAATCACTTTCCAATATAATTAGGTAATTAGGGTGCATGTGTAAAAGCGGGTGTCATATTTCTCACGCTTGCTGCAGCAGGAAAGAAATGGATTCACTTAGCATTAATGTGTTTTCTGCAGATCCAGGAAATATGAAAAGATCATCTGGTTGTCCGAAACACAGCATGCGTGGCTATGAGATCAAACCCCAGAGGATTTGTATAGTCTATTACAGATGACTAGCATAGAGAATGAGAAATAGAGCGACAGAGAGAGAGAGAAAAACCCACAACAGAAGCAGAAAAAAGAAATTGGGTACCCCAGGCCTATCTGTTTTCACAGGAAAGAGCAATAAAAACAAATGATGTTCCTCTGTTTCCTTTCTCCTACTGCTGGAAAAATGCTAAAGACATGATAAAAGAAGAGAAAGGGAAGCGTAAGCTTATCCATCACGTTCTCCTTTACTCTGGTATCAGGGAAACACTGTGCACTTGTCATTTTAACAGTTCTAGCCACCATTGTCAGTGCTGTGGGTTACAGAGACAATGTTAACATGCAAACTCTGTTCATGTTCCACTTACTGTAGAAGCTGACAGTTGGATGATATGTTTATGTTAGCAAGAGAATGAGGATCAAAGGCTAAACACAGCCAGAGATGTCAACTGATGGTTGAGAGCCTCAAGCCAAATTTCTTCACACGGTGCGGCGTGTTAGAGCAATGGAAAAAGCCTGTCATGTTCTCCATTTAGAAAAGGGTCCGAGCTCAAAGATCATCCATTTTTCAGTCCTCTTCAGAGGAACCCTGAGACTAATCTTACATAGTCCCTGCAGGGTAGCTTTAAGTAATTCCAAAGAGCCAGCATGTCCTATCTATACGCTCAAGCCAACTAACGGCTTCTCGCATGTAATAACAACGTAATAAGCTAATAATAACAACAATGTAGTACATCGGGTTAACGCATACAAAACAGAACCCTTTCTAAACACTGGCTCCGGCGTAAAAAGTAATTCTGGTCTGTATAAAAGTGGCATCAGGCTAGTGTACATGCAGCTTACGGACAAAAAGCCTAAGCTTAAAGCTTTAAGCTTAAACAACACCATGCATTTGTTGATCGATTGATTAAGACAAAATACAGACAACAATCTATTGCCTGCACTCCATTCTCCTGAGATTAATATAACTTAATTAGGGTTGAACTGTGCAACAATATTGCATTAGAAGAAATTCAACCTATACTAATCCAAAAAAGATCGCAGTCGTGTGAAATAATTTTTTGTGCTCGAGTGCATGTGTGACACATGCACTCAAGCACAAAAAACTATTTCACACTACTGCGATCTTTTTTGGATTAGTACAGGAAGAATTTCTTCTAACGTACGTATCTCGATCCAAATATATTTTTTTGTCATAGTGTTGCTTGCAGTAGTTGTGGTCATTTATGTCATTTGTAAACTATTCTCACTATTCCCCAATGCCATGTCCACAAGAAGTTTCATTCCTGCTACAACACTAGCAACTTTTCAAGCACCAAAAGGTTAACATGAAGTTACCTGCTTAAAAAGTCGCAC
Organism: Olivaichthys viedmensis; assembly: GCA_028565825.1. NCBI lineage: Eukaryota > Metazoa > Chordata > Actinopteri > Siluriformes > Diplomystidae > Olivaichthys > Olivaichthys viedmensis. The sequence continues at coordinate 1,331,867 of JAOUQW010000004.1, forward strand.
ACGACATTCAGTCCTGGTGATAATTCAGCACTTAAAGTATCTTTCTGAAACATCTTATACACTAATACACAAAATACATCTACCTGGTAAAAGCCAGGAACTGAAGGACTAGAAGGTTGGCCAGCAGTGGATCGGCCTCCTCTCTCTGGGGGTCAAAGTTTACGGGCTCGTCAGGGTCAAGCAGCTCGGCCACCTGGTTGAGGTCATCGCGGATCTCAGGGAAGCGGGTGGAGAAGAGATGAGCGAGGAATCCTCGAGAACTCGTCCTGCTGGAGCTGAGGAGAGACAAGAGCAACAGTAAACACTCTTTCACAACACTGACTGTATGAGATGGGTTTTTGTTCTAGTTGGATTTTGTTCTATTTCATATGAACGGAGATGTAGGAAAAGGTACTAACCCCAGCCCTAACCCCTAACCTTCGTATGTTTTCATATGACTGAGTCGTGCGTATAGTTACACATTTAAAAAGTGTGATAAGCATGCTGGATAGGTTATGTGTGTATGCGCCATATGATGCATGATGTTGCACATATGTTTAATGGTGCTCCATTTGCCAATTCCAAACCCTGTGTACCCTATACTTTTGGCAAATAGGGAGTTTCTGATTCAGATTTATGGTGATCAGCCAACTTTTTTCGAGGTGATCAGCATCAATATGTCTTACTTCACAAAAGTTTTGAAGGTGAAACACTACGACACAGAGAATCCAAGATGAATGGACCCAAACTCACAGGCTAATTCCTAAAACGTTTGACAACAAACTCTGCAACATAACCCAGACAGTCTCTGCTGTATTCACGCACTGCAATCCGAGTGCAAGTCCAAGATAACAGCTCCTCCGAAACTCCAGCACAGCACTTAAGTGAGCATGGAGAAGCCCACGAGAGTAAAGAAAACAGCCTGAGGGCCACAACGAAGCTCCTGCTTACAATCCAGCTCCACTCAAATCATCAAACTCCTCCTGCATGTCAGAAGCTTGATTTCCAGAAGGCAGAATCAGCTGAACGTGTCACATCACTAAAACTCCCATGCAGAAAGGCGAAGTGCTTCAGAGACTTTTACTGAATAATAAAAAAATAAATAAAAAATACAGAACAGGCACAGGCTGGGATTTTGATTTACTGTCATCTGTCATCTCTTATTCCGGCAGTCAGGGTGAACAGCAGCGATACGTCTCACTGCACTTAGTTTCAAAGTAAAACTTCATCCCACCCAGAACTCAAGATGACTGGATCTGAATAATAATAATAATATTAATAATAATAATAATAACACCTTTCATTTATACAGCACCTTTCACACACTCAGGGCAAGAGCTGTTTGCGGCCGTTGCGTGTTATGTATGAAACCGGCGTTTTCGCAGTTTATGCACTGTTTACATGGCAACATGCAAAGTGCGGTTCTCTCCCTCATGCATTTGAGGGAGGATCATGCAAAAACTGGGGAGTCAGCGCAAAAAAAAGCGTAGCGATATTGAAAGTGCGGCTAATTGCATACTATATTCTGTTTGATTGACTAAAGTTTGGACAATTACCCCTAGCCAGTTTTGCGTGGAATTTTCTCCGCCTCCCAAAACCAGGAGCAAATTTGTGAGGCCTGTGTCGCTCGGAGAAGTATAGCCAGTGTTGCCAGCTGGGCGGTTTTCACACAGAATTGGGCTACTTTTGAACTGCCGTTGGAAATGTACCTTGGGCTGGTTTTGTCACATAGGATCTGGCAACCCTGGCCATATGGCCGTACATATAACATGAACACATCAAATTCCTCATATCTAACAGAAAATTCAACACACTAAAAAAAAAAAAAAAAAAGAATTTTTTGACATTGCCAATTCTCTAAATGTTATAGAAGCCGCACTCGACCACAAGAAAAATTAAATACAGTTTACTTACCCACTTTATTACGACATATTATTATGTACACAGTAGTCTTTTCATTAGGGTCAAACCAACTGTGAATCTAATGGCATATCAGCTGTAACAATATCCCCCTCCCAGTATCTTCATTTACATAGAACAATCATTTATTAACACATTTATCTCTTCGCTACTGAACTTGCATTTTCTCTTTGGTCCTGAGCTTTCTGACAGCTCTATGGTTGATCAATTCTACCGTTTCACAGTAAATTTTAAACCGCAATATGTTCTAAACCGCAAACTTTAGAAAGCGCTCCCAGGCGCAGTATGCGTGATGAGCTACAGCCCTAGAAATTAAACGTTAATGTCAGACTGGCGAGTGCATTTTGTGGCTGCTCTCAATGTCGCTTTACAAAATCAATCACAAAGGAAACAAAAGCAACACCAAAGCAAAAAGCACGTCACAAAAAGGTCAGTAGAGTCCTCTAAAACCTTAGCCGTGCTTATATCGGTATCTTTTGTCAATCACAATCTCTTTGGTGTCCAGTGCTGGCATGCTACAGCATGTCCACAATGCCACCAGATAGCAGCGTGGAGACCGTTGGTGACACAAAGTAAGTGACGCAAAAAAGTTGAGAAAAATTTAACTTTATGAAAATGAGAAGTAAAGCGACGTGGCACCTGCCAATGAGAGTGAGGGACAGTGGTACACTTCCGTGTTTTGAGGTTTCAGATATTCATAGCTCCTAAACCAGCCGGGGATATTTGCCGTGCTGGCTACAAGCTTGAAGTCGGGCTTATGATTTACCCAAATAGAACAGCGCGAGTGTTTTAGCCACAAACAAACAACACCGATTGCCAAGAGCAAATTAGGTTTACGGCTTTGAGCAGGAAGACATCTAATTTGTAGTCAAATGGGTGGTTTTGCATAGGTTCTGTAGCTAGCTATGTAGTTTGTGCGGCCATATCTCACTAGCCAGGCGGTACCAGGGAAACCATGGCAACCGGCAGTAACTCAAGATAGGAACGCGCACTAGCGACCGTCGTAGAGCGACTTACGCGACGCAAAGAGAAAGGAAACAGTGCTGGTGTGACTGTGTGGTAAAAATGACAAACTGCGGCTTTAAATATTATAGTTTAAATATAGCTCTTAAAATACAATCGAGGAATTTAGAGACCTGGACATTTTGTACAAGAAGTTGTACAACATTGCACATTGCCATAACCGCTTAAATGAGTGTTTATGGTTCTGGTATGTCAGTATGTAGCATATCAGTATTTTAGTATCTAGTATCACAGGCAATTTTCTTCTAAATCTCTTAATGCGTTCAGAAATGAGTCTTTCGTGCCCAGTTAAAATCCTCCCACAAGCACCCGATAAATGCATTTTTTTTTTTAAAGAAAAGAAAAAAAGGATGATCCAGAGAGCTGGAGGAAGAGTAGAACACTGCCTTTGGCTGCAGTGATACTGTGCAATAAGCTCTATATGAGATTTATGACGGAGAATTTTTTTATAGAAGTGAGGTTCGTTTTCCAGCGCAGTTGCTGAATACAGATGAATGCGTTGTGCTTCTATACAGCAGCAGAGTGAGGAGCATGCACAGCCTCCAGCAGTAATCTGAGTACCACTACAGCTTGAAACACACACACACACACAACAACTTTCAGCCCAATAGCTAGTGCATTAGAGTGTGAGAGCGTGAGTGAGTTCGTGTCAGCAGTATAATAAGCATGCAATGATCAATAGCATCATTTCCTGGGTTCGTCGTATATAATTATTGGGCTGAAGTCATTATGCCAACTCTTCCATCTGTAGTTTTTAATTTGCTATATACAAAGACAGAAATAATACAACCTATAGATCACTGCAATTTTCTGCAATGTTAAACATTTATAATCCTCACTACTTATTAGTGTCATATCTCCCCATCCCTTGTTTTGAGCACAGTGCTTATGAGGACAGCAATGCATTTCTAGTCATAAGTGACCTTTAAGAAATTGCATTAAAAAAGCTACAGAAGAGAGCACAATGGTCCTTATAGATTTTTATATGAACCAGTGATGTGCAACAATATCCTCAGGAAAACAAACTTTGCTCAATAAACCTTTGTTCCACAATGAAGTGGGGGAAAAATAAAATAAAAATCTGACAGTCTGTCAGTACGAAATAAACCACTCATTCATGGAAAAATGAATACAACAACTTTTTTCCTTATCTAGAAAGTAGTGTCTTAATGCAGTCCAAGTGTATTGCTATTGAGAGTGTGTGTGTGTGCGTGTGTGCTCATCTGTAGGGTGATCATATGTGCTGTGAACGAGAGAGGAACAGAGAAGGATTTGAGTGTATATAGAGCAAGGGTTCCATACACACATAATATGTACATATATACGCTCAGGAATATTTGAAGGCACTGCAGATCTAAATAATATAAACCAAACACCAAAATGGATTTCAGATGTCTTATTTAGCACTTCAAGTATTTTGGAAGGAAACGGCAAACAATAAACAGCAATTGTTTGTGTGTAGTAATTTCTCCATAAAGTATCTGCCTTGAGATTTGAACACCGCTATCCAAATATGAGGCATTCTGGATATTAATTTTATTGTAACATTATTCTCAATGCTGTACCGCTTTCTCAGTCATTTTGGAAATATCTGCAGTGCATCACTCTGAACAAATCAAATCTCTTTTTTTGCCTACAAATAATTGCTGGCACCGTATTACAATCATTTCATATATGCAACTGCAACAAAATGCATTTTATATTATTGTGAACATCGATTCCAAACTTTTGAAGTATATATGGAGAAAAAGGTAAAACAGTAAAACTGCAGGCATCTAAGTGCAGTGTGTATGAGTGTGTGTGTGTGTGTGTTTGCATGTCTGCATACAGCTGTACATGTGGTAATGCTGAATGCTCAGGCTTTCAGAAGGTCTGAACAATGCAGGCATTCCTTTACAACTACCAAAATTTTCTTATGTTTGGATTTCAAAACAGCGTATAATGATAATTTTAGTGCATCCTCTCAGTACACCAGTGTAACACAAGCTCACTGCAGGCTTTTTAGTAATATTAAAATCACTCTAATTTGCACTTAATGTCTCCCTGATTGAGAGGTTTATCCGTGCGGTTCCCCTTTTCCGAAGGCCCTGATGCTTCCCCCTTCCCTCTCCCTGGCTGGAGAGCTTATTATGCGGCCCGTATGAGTGTGTATAAGCGTGGAACCCCATAACGGCCTGCTCGGGAGGTAACCATGCTTGAACAACCTCTCTCATCTGATCAAGAATTATGGTCACAAGTTTGCTTCCTGACTCTCAATAATGGCATGTAACGGCTTCCTCTCTTTTTCTCTCTCCCCTTCTCTCCCTCTTGCTTTCTCCATTTTTTTTATTTTTGTGATTGACTGTGTCTATGAGTTTGGATAAACTAGTGGAGGTGCACTTATTCAACGCGCCATTCAGAGTCCGGCGTGAATTGTTTTAAAGAAACTGTTTATATGGGTGGCAAAATGCTTCTCTTTCCCTCGATCCCTCTCTTTCCCACGTTCTTGTCATTCTTTCCTCCATAGTTGCTCTTTACACGTTTCCGGGTGGGGTACAGCGGACGTTCTCGGGCCTCAACCGTCCACCTGGGCTGTGATGTCACACCATTAGTAAAGTGGTTGGATTTCGTTTGATTTCAAGTCCGAAGAAGGTTACCTTAAACCCCTTACACTCATCTTATTAATCAGTTATTCATCTTAAAGCGTATTATTCAGTAACTACAGTGATTTAATAGGAAAGGTGTGTAGTTACAAGATTGAGGAATGTAAATCTGGACCCACCGACGAGTCCTAAAAGTTTAAGGGGGTTAATAAACCTTTGTAACTTTTCATATGAAAAACTCGAGACCATGTTGCTGAAACAGAAATCTGTGAGTGAAGTGCTCCAAAGTTAACTTCGGTCCAAATTAGAATAAAAATAGCCCTAAAGAATAAAGCTAGTCTGTTATTCATCCTTAAGGAGCTGCGTGGAACTTTCATACTCCGTGACTAATTTAGTGATGTCTCTTGTTTTTTCTTTTTCCCCCATAAACCTTTTGAGAGATGTTTCTAACGTTTCTGAATATTGAGCTTTTTTTCTTCTTCGTCTTTTCCTTCCCCCTTCTCTTTCTTGTGACACAAGTTATTTATGAAATTCTCTGAGCAGCTTAGGATAAATGATAAGAGGCGGCGTCGAGAAGCATGGCCGACTAATATCATTAGAATAAGAGGAGGCCTGGTGTACAGAGTGTTAGCAAGAACAGACGCGCTGGAAATGAACTTGATGGCGTCGCTCGCTCTCGCCCGACAGCAGATGGATTGCCAGATACGAAGCAAGCCTTCTGCCGCCGCCGCGTCCTCTGATTTAAATGTCACTTTTGAAATAAAAAAGGTATCGCTCTAGTGTGACTCTGATAGACATTACTCGGAGAGAGACTGTTTGAGTGGCAAACCTTGTCTTCCCAATGGGGATGAATGGAGGAAATAAAAAACAGACTGGCGAAGCTTGATGAGAAACGGATGATTATTTCACGTCTCAATGATAAACCGATGGGTTTGCAATAATGGCATATTTTTGATATTGTTCAGTGATCTCGAAGGCTTGGATATTGAGCTCATCGAAACTTCTCAGCACATCACTAAGTAGGAAAAAACCTCCAAACTATCAGTGCACGCAGTACAAACAGTATTCCATCACGAAAAAAAATAAAATAAAGTGCACTTTGTTTGTACTTCCAGCAAAAGAAAAAACATGCATTTAATGTGAGAATGGGTTTTCTCATGTACAGTACTTTTTTTTTCTACAGAAAAGCATCAAATGTTTCATCAAAAAGATTATCTGATTATTGCTTATAATGTCTGTGCGTTTACGTTCGTGGTTTACACAGTCGCCACGTTTGCTTTTCGTGTTGTGAATTTTACAGCAGGCCTTTTTCCCAGTCTGGGAAAAGCAGCTCTGTTTCAGAGACGACCAAATGGAGGCAGCATTTTCCACTCGCAGAAACACACCGAAGCACACACAGTGAGAGGCTGAAGAGATGTGCCTGAAAATAGGGTTTAAAAAATGTAGATATATAAAGTCAATGGTGCCATCTGTACACTGCTCGAGCCAGGCACAACAATCATGCATCCCAATCGCAATATTGAGTACACAGTTATTACACCATAGCTTTTTCCCCCCGTTTTCTTTTCCTCTACAGTATGCCTTAAACTGAGCAATAAACACAACAGAGACATTCATGATTACTTTTCATTCATTGTTGGACGCTTTTTACTTTTCTTAAAAGGCTGCCCTTTTAATCAGCGTGAAATTCGTCTGACTGTGTTTTAAATTAAGATGATCGAGTCAGTGTCCAAACAGTGAATAAAAGTAATAACGCACTTTAAATTTGAAACCTTGTTATTGCAAAATTCAAAAATAGCATTTCCGCGATTATACTGCACCAGATTGCGATTGTAATATACCTTGTGATATATTGAAAAATAATAATAATAAGGTTTAACCTGTGATGGGTCATGGTTAAAGATAGACCAGCATTAATTGGAAAGTAATATTTATTTTATATATATAAAAAAAGCACATTAATGTCACGATTTATGAAAAAGAAAATGTGGGGCTCTCTGAGGTTGGCCAATGCTTACAGAACATAAATTTGGGAGTGCTTATTTGCATATTGCAGGCCTTCAAAGCAAAAGCCAACATTGTGATAACAATTAACAAACGATTTATTGTGTGGTCCTGGATTGCATCTATCATTGAGGTCGTAGGCCTAAAAATTTTCCCTCACTGTGACTTTGCATAGTAATGTCTCTTTAATCGACCAATTCAGTACCACATGGCATGCAACATTTACAAAATCCAAACCTGGACTCTGAACATGTAAATCCTGCAACACTACTAACAACATCAGAAATGGACTGAAGGAATCAAACTGCATCCATGGTATTTTGCAGGGCTGAGTGGTGTGTGTGTGTGTGTAAAAAACATCTATGAAAACATTGCTGTAGCACTGAAAGCTCTGTGACCACATGCCACTGCAGTGGAGAATATGATCTGTTCTGAGACCAGGGGTGCACATACATACGCTGACCTTTACGAGAGAAAAGAAATCATCAATCGCTTGGAGGAGGTTTTAAGAATAAAAGAGGGAAAGAAAATCAAGTGGATAGAAGAAGTCACATGTTTGATTAAGGATAATGAATAATATTATACTGTAATCATTTTCATGCTTTCATTTTGTAGCTGCTTGTGTCTTGTGTTCGAGCTTCGTAGGGCTTTCTAATGTCTTTGTTACACGGATGATGGACATCCCAGCTTCTGCTTTTAGTCCAGAACAGAAAATCAAATCTCCGAAGCTTCGGGGGCTGAGCGGCACAGATAAACACACACATACACACACGTACACGCCCGCATTAAAGCGCACGTTGCCTGGATGTGATTGGCTGCTGGTTATTGTTAGCCGGAACAGCGTGTGTGCTGTGCAGAGGGCAGATGTGTGAGGCCAGTATCGTCCCCCCTCCCTCTCCAGAGCTTCATTGTCCTCCCTGCTAGCCACATTTGAACTTAATATTCCATGAAATAAGGCGGCCCATCAAGCCATTGTAATCGCATGAGGTTAATAGAAGTAGTGAAATTATTGGCGCTCGCTCACTTCTTACTCTCTCGTCCATGAGCCTGGCTGATAAAGCACCATGTTGTGTTCTATATTCTTATATATTTACATTTCTTTCTCTGTCTCTCCTCCATAAAAAAAACGCTTTGTTCTTTTTCCTGCTTCTCTAACCGTGCTGACAAGCGCAGGGTCTTTTTCACAAAGCTCCGACAGCTCAGTGTGTTTCCTCTGCCTCGCCTTGTTGTGCAAGCTCACTCGCTCATCTTCCTCTTTTCCTCTACCTCCCTCATCCGATCTCTCGCTTCACAGGGTCGAGGTGATGTTAAATGGAAGTTAAGGGCAGGTAGCTGTGGTGCTCCGCTGTCCTGTAGTGGGTTTCTGCTCAGACACACTGCAGCGTGACGGCCGGGCCTGAAATGCTCTCAATCCCCTCCTCTCCTGCTTCTCCTCTTTCTCCACCCCTCCGCTTCTCTAAAGGCATGTAGTAGCCTCACCAGAGTAGACCAGACCTGAGAACCAATGGTGGCATTTGGATAGGGCACCGTTTGGCTTTGTGTAAGCAATCAGAGAAAATAAACCCTGATTTTAACATGAATAAATAAAAATAAAATAAAATAAAATAAAAATAATATTTCTCACTGTAAAATACATTTCCATTTGATTTCATTTGACTAAATAATGTATCTCTAATCACAAGCAGGCTGATCCACATTTTGCAGCAATACCACACTCACACACATTCACACGAAATTTCAATCAGCCGTTTTTTTAATTAATTTTATTTTATGATCTAATATGACCTAACAATGTTCACCAAATTCTTCCACATATGACAAATGTTATAACTAATAGAAAGTGTTTATTCTACAGTACAAGGTAATTATAATATTTACATTTACAACCAAAAGGGCTAATGGCATGCTCATTAATGCGTTTTTAAATTAATTATATATAAAATGCTGCATTTAGAAAGCTTAGAGAATGCTGCTAAACTATTATATTGTGTAAATAAAACCGATATTTTATGCCAAGCAGTACACAGAGCTGAAGAAATGGAAATAAGCATGTGATTGGCTGATCAATTTGAACTTTGCACACTTCTGTTTTTATTAATTAATTAATTTGTTTAATTTTAATGTGTTTAAGGTGAGGGGGAGAGCCCTCTATCATTTCCCTCACACTTTGAGGAATTGCGCTTTGTTACACTTAACGCTTCCCTTTCTTTTTGTTTTTATGTATTTATTTATTTTGACATAATTTATGTTGGCTGATAGTAAGAGGCAATGACTGGCTTCTGATGTGCTCATATGAAATGTTATTTCTCGTAGCCTGTTGTATGATGCCTATGTAGCAAAGTCGTATCATGACGTCACACTGCCACACTTTGGCTTGTGCTGAAAGGAGACAAAAATACCGTCCTCCTCAAAACTGATCTAGGAGCAGCTTCAGCGCCTTCGCTCGTCACGTCCTTATGAATCTCGTTCTGATCCCGGCTCAGCGCTCATCACTCGGAGAAGTGCATAAAAATGCCAGCACGAAGGCAGACCAGCCGTCTCCCCGACCCGTCTGCACTTAAGAGAGGCTCTCCTCTTACACGGGCCTGTCTTTACAGGAAACCCCTGAACTCCTGAACTTGCTCCCTGAGGTGATCTACATGAGCTGCATACTGAGGAAGAGAGTGTTTGTAAGCCTGGATTTCATCAATTGCATCCATAACCTACTGTGTGTCTTTAATATCATTCATAACACTTGTGTCTTTCTTCTCTTTCCTCTGTGTTTACTTACGTCTCATGTATTTGCACCATCATTTCCTGTAAAATCTCAAATACAGCAATTTTTCTTGTATATTTTTCTTTCAGCCCTGGTTTTACAAAGATTAAAAATGGCTTTTGAATATCAGAAGGATTTTGTTCGAGTGTGTTTACAGGGTGAAACGAGGGGTTTTCCCCCCTCATCATTCACCCCCATTTGCCACGGAAATAACAATTAGAACAAATGATCGACTGATTCAGTGTGTCCAACAATTTTTATTAAATTTTTTGTCAAATGGGAGAAAATTGCCAGGCTGGAATTAAGAATGGGGCTTAAGGAAATATAATCAGTGGTCTCAAAATAGTGATTTTTGAAGGGGGGAAATTATGACTGTAGTGCTATTGAGAGCTAATTTTGAAATAATTACGCGGGGCCGTTCTCATGACAGTTGGGAATAATTTGGTAATTGGCTTCGGGTTCCATAATTTCATCAAATGATTGTCATTATGTGTGTATAATCATATTTCTGGTGGTCAGATGGCATTGAGGAATGTGGCAGGTCATGTGGCGCTGAGCGTGGATGGGACATGTGATTCCGCCAGTCGTGTATATTTTAGCAGTTCTTTTTTTTTTTCTCTTTTTTTTCTCTGTCTCTCTTTCTGTCTAGTCAATTCCCCTGATTTTACTTCCTGCTCTTAATGCATTTGTGCATTATTCTTTCCATCGCTGAATCCCTTGCTCAGCACATACCACATGTCGCGATGCTCCACCTTTTTTTCCCTATGATCATCATGAGGCCACATTTTCACAGGAGGTTGGTGGGCGGGTGGGCATTTCCTGTTGGACTATAGCCGTGTGCATGCCACTTCCTGTCTCCTGCTCTCTTCTCATGGTTCTGTTTCATATTCCACTCGTGCATGTCTTCACATTCCATCCATACCTCGCTACAGACTGACGTTCAGGCCCTAACGGGGAGGGGGGTTAGGTTAGGCCTCCAAAATCCTCCAACACTCCAACCCTTCAACCTCTCCTCACATTCACTGGATGCCGTCCTGCTGATTTGGGCCCCAGTGGCGTGAGAAAGAGCCACCCTTCCTCCAACGGCGCATGCTGAACCAGGAAATCGACACCATGTGCTGGGTGCAGGTGTGCATTCTTCTTCCCAGCCAGACGTCCACCAGTTGGCATTGCATTGCCCTTTCCCTGCTGTTGATCTGAGCTGAACTTTTTTTCATTGCTGTTGTAATTCATTCCTGTGCATTCGCTATTTTTCTAAGGCTATTATGAATTAAAAAAAAAAAACTAATATTTTATTGGGAATCCTGAGAGCGAGAGGAAGACAGAAAGTGAGGGTAAGAAAACAAGAAGCAGCATGCATGTCTATGTGTGTGTGTGTATGTGTATGTGTGTGTGTGTGTGTGTGTGTGTGTATGTGTGTATGCTGATTTATAGTAGGGCCAGAGTGCGGGGCCCTGAAGGTGCGCAGGCAGTGCTTCAAACAGAGATTGCCGGTGGCCTCTGGTGTGATCGTTGACCCAAGGTGAGGCACTTAGTGATTTATCTCTCCCACTATCGGCTCATCTTCTTTTACGCTGCGGACCAGGACGCTGCTGCGGGGCCGGCGAATGGGACGGCCTTTAAACCCATGACTGCACCAAAAAACCTGCACGCTTTGCCGCTGTGCGCAAAAGAAGTCCAAACTTTTAACAGCTCAAGGCTTTTGTAGTGTAGAAACACAAACAGAGCCCTTTGACTCACATCTGAACATAGCGCTGGAGTCAAAAGTCATCATGGTCCTGGTGCTGCTGGTGCGGATATGCTGCGAGTTGAGTTGTGTTGGCCTTATTTAATACTGCAAATCTGATGGGTGACGTTTGTTTATTGCACTGAACAATCACCGCTTCTCTCCGTCTTTCTTTCACTGTCTCATCCTTCCTTTTTTTCTCCATGTCACACACATACACACACTCTTACACATTTCTTGCCTTTCTCCGAGCCCCACAGCTGTCTGAAGCTGAGGCCGCCTAATGAGGAAATGTCTTCTCAGCCGAGTGGATTCAATGCCAAGAGGAAAACTTGCGGAATCAGCCCAACAGCTTCATCTGCCCACTGTGTGTGTGTGTGTGTGTGTATGTGTGCGCTGGCATCTGTGTATAGGGCCGTGTGTGTGTGTGTGTGTGTGCTCCACTCCGAACATATTTCATCGCTTGGGACTGCTCCTGACATCCCCCGTGCCCCGGAATTCTTCCGGAGCAGATTTAGAGTGATTTTCAGTGCAATTATACCTGCCAGTTCTGACTGGTAGAGTTGCCCTCCTCAACGCTCATGTCTTCATGCCGAGGAGGCAGGCAGGCGTGCGGGATTCTCCTGCCCAGACATGAAGTGTGCTGCCGGCCCGCAGACCCCGTGTGCTACCCTGGACCCGCCGGTCATGCCCACACTCCGGCCCTCAACATAATTTGCAGATAGTGTGGTATGATAATTAGCTCCCAGGTCTGTTGTCTGTTTCCAGGCATTCATCTTATTGTATGATGTGTGTGTGTGTGTGTGTGTGTTTGTGTGTGTGTGTGTGTGTGTGTGTGTAAGTGTGTGCGTATGTGTCTCTCTCTCTATCCATATATCAATTCAATGCAATTTTATTTGTATAGCGCTTTTAACATTAGACATTGTCACAAAGCAGCTTTACAGAAATCCGGATGTAGATCTAGATCCCTAATGAACAAGCCAGAGGCTTTATGGCTCAATATCTTAAAATCACAGATTTGTCAGACAGAACCTTATAAATTCCAAGGTCTCTGCATGTCTTATTTTGTTTCTCAGATGATGATGAGCCCTTTTCGAGATGTTACATACATGGGAATCAAATGATAAACCAGCATCTAGGGTTACACCAAGGTCCTTAACTGTAGCTTCTGCTTTCTTTAAGGTGAAATCAGTGATCTTATTTCAGGCAGACTTGGTACCCAATATCAGTATTTCTGTTTTATCAGAATTTAAGAGAAGGAAGTTTCTATTCATCCAAGCTTTTATGTCTTTTATACAGAACGAGGCAGACCAAAATGATAAAATGACACGGAGGTAACAAAAATGACACAATAAAATGATAGTTGTCATTAGAAATGTAACTTGATAATCATCTGAGTTTTTAATTCCACATGCTTTATCATCACTTTTTTTTTTTTTTTTTAAGAATATTTGTTACTTCCACTCTCCTGCATGTTAAGGATAGTTTTGTGGTGTGAATGATGAACACTGAAGGACAGAACGTGGTGATGAATAATAAACACGGCTCATATTTGATCCAGTCTGCTGTTTTAATCAAATTATCCTTTAATTTATCAAATCAAAAGGCTGTTCATCTTTTTTTCTTTTTTCTTTTTTCTTTCACACGCATTTTGATCGGCTCGATTTTTACTTCACATGCATTTTTATCAAATACATTTTTGTTAATTTCTCCCCTCATAAAAAATAAAGGAAGAACAATAGCAGGCCCAGAACAGAACCTTGAGGGACATCATATTGCACTTTTTCAGGATCTGAGGAATCTGCATTAACACTAACAAACTCGTAACTGTAAGATCTGAACCGGGCAAGAACTTGAGAAGGTCTGTCTAAATCAACCATGTTTTCAAGCTTGTCCATTAAAATATCGTTTTTATAGTTTCAAATGCTGCACTTAAGTCCAACAGAAACATATCCACGGCAAGCAGTAGGTCATTGAGCACTTTATCTAGCGCTGAGAAGTGGTTTATGTAATTTATTATTTATTTTTTTCCCCCCAGGCTGTTGCTTTGGAGACCCAGGACTCGGACGAAGGAATGCTTCTACTCTTCACTAAAGGAGATGTGCTCCTTGTATTTGTTGATGAAGAAGAAGAAAAGGTGAGTGAGAGATCGCATGAGCGTGCTGACATTCAATAGTGTGGTGATGTTTTATGAGACAGAGTGAAGCCCATTTTACACCAAATGTGGTAAGCCCTCGCTTTAGCACCACTGTTACGCCGCTTGCAATACGCTTCCATGTTAATCAGTGTAGTGCAGCAAGTGACATTGTGCAAAGGCATATTTTGACAATTTGTGTCTATATTTTGTTGCTTGACGTGAGTAGTGCACAAAATACAATATTCATGCTATATTGTGCAGTCTAGGCCAATGAGCTTTACAATCACAATGGTGCTTTATTGGCCAGTATACTTGTGTTTACACGGAATCTGACTGTGGACATTACAGCAAGATGACAAGGATACAAACAACTTGTATTTTTAATACGCCAGCGTTATACCAGCAACTTACGCTTGCACCTACATGAAAAAAGAGCCCATTGAGTGAACCTCGTAAGGACATAAGTTTGATACATGATGTTGTCTGGATGTTGTGTTTTTAGCCAGAGGGCACCGTGTGGGCAGTGGGAGAACAGGACTGGATCCAGCATAAAGACCTGACGCTCCTCTCGGGCATCGTCATGGAGACCCTGATCCAGCGCATCGACTCTGACTAGACGACGCCTGAAACTCCCGAGTCACGTCTCGCTGTTTCATGACTCGGCTCAGAACTCGGCAGCACGAGCATAGGCCTTTCTGGAGTCAACACTGCAATCCGGAAACTGCCTTTTGTTCAACACAGAACACGTGCTTTCAGTTCTGTAATCGGAGAACCCAAGTTCCTTCTACAGCTTGTTCACTTTTACTCATGCATTCAACGCATTCCAACAAACTACGGCTTTTACATGGACCTTTTTGTGCTGGAATCTTTGTGCTGGCGACACTAAAAGAACAAATTAATATGTTTTTAAAAAAATATATTTTTTGAGTCCTGCCAGTATTTTCAGAGAATTGTTAAAGCTGACAGTATGATTTCAGTGTTCCCTTTTTAGGAATCTATAAAGAAAATCCGTCTTTCGAAAGGGCTTTTCTGTGTCTAAAGTACAATCCTATTTCTAATATAATGCTCTGTGGTGTCTTGCAGATTATTTGGGATTGAAAGTGTCGGCTCTGTCTTTGTCCCACTTGCTTACAAACTTCTTTCCAAAACGAATGTAATGTTGATGGAGGATAACTGTGAAACGTCATAAAGATTTTATACACACATTTTAAAATAAGTACAGCATGTTATGTGTTCAATAAAGATTCAGTGTTGATAATGTTTGAAAGGCCCACCTGTGATGAATTTGCCAGTTTTAATGTTCGTTTATTGTAATTTTGTATTGGGTGGTTGTGCTACACGTGGGCCGAATCGCACCGTGTTCAGAGTTGTGCTGATTCCGTACTTTTCTTGGTCGACACCCATTGGAGAAAAGAAATCGGACCTCCACCCACACCCAACGCCGGATCGTGAGCAGACTACCTGACTCGTGGGTCTAATGGGGTTTATTTCTATAACTGATGGCGCGCTCCATAAGGGTTTCAGAAATGTATGAAGGGATGGTTTATAACGCTATATAACACCTAACTACTGCACTGTGCATTTAGTCATGTAGTTGCAGCGTGTCTTCCAGTGCAACAGGTGGCGCTGTGGCTCCTCTGGAAGATCTGGAAAAGCCCCATCGGCTGTGGCTTGCGTAATAATCGCAGGTTATAACAGCTCGTGCCCAGAACAGCTCGTGCCCAGAACAGCTCGTGCTCAGAACAGCTCGTGCTCGTGCTCGTGCCCAGAACAGCTCGTGCCCAGAACGGCTCGTGCTCAGAACAGCTCGTGCTCGTGCTCGTGCCCAGAACAGCTCGTGCTCGTGCTCGTGCCCAGAACAGCTCGTGCTCGTGCTCGTGCTCAGAACAGCTCGTGCTCGTGCCCAGAACAGCTCGTGCACGAGCCGGAAGCGCTCGGATAGATTGTAGCGAAATGTTTACAGCCGTGTCATTATTTTAGTGGGATACAAAGTTGCTATTTAAGTTGTCATTTTTTAGCGATTTGAAGTCTAATGGCTCGTAAAAGGACGTACCTCAGTGTGGGCTACGCGTGCGTGGGGGTCGTGGTGGGCTTTTCAGCCTTGCTGGTGTGGAACATCGCCTATGAGCAGCCGTGGACCTCCGCCCTTGGAGGCTTTTCAGGTAATTCATCAGCTGTGCGCCCTATACTCGTGCACTACACGGGGGGAAACACTACGCCCTACCTAGCACACTACAGCTGGGATTCAGGGGCGTTTGGGATGCGGCATTTCACTGAGAACTCGAGCTTCCTTTGTGTTTGTCTCAGGTTCTTCAGGTTCTACAGGTTCTACAGGTTCTATTCCCTCAAGCGAAATAATCCCCCCACAGCACCGTGTTCTAGGAAAAGAGACCTTTAGAACCAGAAGCAGCAGGCTGATGGGACGTTCCAGTACTTGTGTGTACCAGTTTCAGTTTGGAAATGCAGCACTGCTGGTTCTGTGTGAGCAGAGCCGAGTACTGAGACTGTGCAGAGGTCTGAGGGCCGTGTCGAGAAATCGTGTCGAGAAATCATGTAAAGAAATCGTGTAAAGAAATCATGTAAAGAAATCGTGTCAAGAAATCGTGTCGAGAAATCGTGTCGAGAAATCATGGAAAGAAATCGTGTAAAGAAATCGTGTAAAGAAATCGTGTAAAGAAATCGTGTAAAGAAATCGTGTCGAGAAATCGTGTCGAGAAATCGTGTCG
>JAOUQW010000004.1:1348818-1360580 GCA_028565825.1 Olivaichthys viedmensis
GTCTTCGTAGTGTGCTGCATTGCACATCAGCCCGTGTGTGTGTGTGTGTGTGTTTGTGTGTGTGTGTGTGTGTGTGTGTGTGTAACTGCCCACTGCATCACACACCTGGACTGGACGTCCTCAGGTCGCTTTAGAAATAATTCCACACTCTGACACTCCCACATGTGATTATATTGGGAATTAATACAAGCTAACGTACATTATTGATATGAGCTAATGTAAAATTTATTATGACTTTAGATATAGTTGGTGGAAATGGGTGGAAAGTAGGAGTAAATCGTTCTTATTTTAATTCATTTTAATCCCAGTTTTTTCCAGCTATTTGACTATGACTATGAAATTTACTTCTTGGACAGCCCAATGGTTCAAACTGTACACCTTTTTAACAATAGTTTTTGGAAAATGTTGTGAAAACATTTTGTGAGAATAAAACGTATTATTCTTGGTTGCAAATGTGACCAGTGGGAAACTAAAGAGAGCCTCTACACGGATTTCCAGATCCGACTCCACTTCAGCCCAGACTTTAACATGTTCACAATCACCTAAACCTGCTCAGCTGAAGTTCATTTCCTCATCATACCTGTGTGTATATACTACCTCCTATTCATCACACTTCGCAAAGTCTTGCTACTGTTTCCCGATGTTCATTACCAAGCCTTATTTCCTACGTCGATTACTTCTTTATCGAGCTGTTGTGTCAGCCTGTTTGTTACACAATTAGTTGATCTATTAAACATTAATGTTTAAAAAAACCATTAAAACCATAAATACAGTAACTTACATTTGAATTAATTGTGCAAATAAGCAATAGTGAAGCAAAGACAATTAAAGCACATTTAATGTATTATTATAAAACAAGTGAAATATGGATAGTTAGGATTATCAACCACCCACTATGTATTTAAACTGAGCCACTGAGTTATCCCAGTGATCACTGTATAACATGTCTTACTTAGTCCCTTTAATAGAGCTCTGGTGCAAAACTTCTTCTTTGTGCGCTGTCGATGAACAAACATACAACTTTTCTATGCATATATGGAGGCTTCAGTTTGTTTAGCAAGCATATAGAAGTGTAAAGGGTCAGGCCAATGCATGGCCAAAGGCGGTATGCATCTCTGACTGTTTTTTATCTCTCTCGCTCTCTGACCCCTAACTCTGTCGATGATCCTGCTCTCTCCGTGCTCAACCAAGGCACATATATATCACACCATATACTAATTTATATACCTCCAGCCATAAAAACATGGACTGCCTATATCTCTGCATCTCAGCTGCTTCCTGAGCTAATGAGTCCCTGCAGTCGCATGCAGAGCAGTGCAGCTAATCCTGGAGCTGTATGGAAAGAAATCTTCATGCCCTCATGTGTATCTCTATTTGAGAGCATCCATGTAGCAGGGAGACAGAAGTAGGCAGGTTATTCAGTCCTCAAAGATTAAGGTGCTAGGGGGGAAGTAGTAGTTATGGGGCTGGGATTTAGAGAGACATGTGTCCCAGCACAGCATGGCAATATTCTCTAGTATTCATGCTGTCACTCCAACAGCCGAGGATGCTGTAATTTCTTTAAGGAGCTCATCCCTCATCTTCTGATTAGCGTCAGCAGTCTGGCCCAGTGTGGAGAATCAGTCTAATTGATGCTCAGCAATGTATTTGTCAACAGGAAGCGGACCCAGCTGGTCCTGCATGGTAACTGTTGCTGGATGCACAGCTGATTGTGATTGGTGGAAGGCGCTATATGCAAATAAGATTCGCCTGGCGCAAAAGCCGATTCACTTGAATGGGGAAGGAAGCGGGAAGTGGAAAAAGGAATTCTCTTCCGGTAGTGGTTCATTTGCGAACCTTGGAAGCGTGAACCAATAGAGAACAAGAGGGGTCAAAGTGCTCAAGGGCTTCTTCTCAACCCCTCTTCTCTTCGGAAAAAAAGGGTCTCACAAGGGTTCTTTGGATGGTTAGTAATTCTAGCTTTCTGAAGCGGTTCTACTTGGAATCTTATATGAAATGGAAACCCTATGTTGTTGGGTTTTACATAGAACCTTTAAGGGTTTCCCCAGAAGGACAAACCAAAAAACCCTTTAGGTTCTAGATCTAACTCTCACTTCTCTCTGGCTGTGCAAATATTTCTATCATCTCATATTCAAAATAAACTGTTTATTTAAAGTATTTAACCCTAAACTCAGAAATCTGCACATTATGAGAGGGTTTGTAACTCCTGTGAGAGTGTAACCATAGATAATGTTAGTTCGACCTGTTATCTGAGGCCTAGTTCCCACTAACCCGGCTAAAATTTCAAAACACAGTTTTTATGTTTTGGCTACACTTTGGTGTTTTCAGTCCATTTCCCAAAAGTTTCCTGTCCACAATAAAATGCGAAATCGATTGAAAACGGCATGCTGGGCATACGCACTGGGTGTCTGACCCATGACCTATACGTCATTTCCTCCATTTTTGTTTGTTTTGATGCTGGTGTCATAAAACAGGCTTTCTTGCAGGCCACATCGTCACTTGTGCACTATACAAAGCAGTTAAACATGAAATTAAAATGCCGCATACAAAAAACAGCATCGCAATGAGGTTCCTCCATCTTGGAATTGTGGAGATCACATGACAATCGTACGTCAGCGTTTTCGAAAAGGTTACATTTTCCCCCTTATCCACACTACAATGCCAAAACGGCCTTATCACATTTATCCACTTTGGAGAGCGGATTCGAAAGACAAAACGAATAAGAAAAGATGTGTTTTCAGATGTGTTTGTTAGTATGAACGGTATGAACAGTTTATTAGCCTGAGTGTTCAACGAGCGTCCTCGAGTGTCCTTACTGACAGTCCGTCTCTCTCTGCACCCAGAGCATCCATACACATTCATAACCACCACACTGAACGTCATGTTTTCCCGTCAAGGTCCTGATTACACTGAACTGTGATCAGGTATGTAAGTGAACCCCCCCTCCCCTCATCTTCCCCCAAAATCTTACTCTGTCACTTTGAAAACCGGAGCAGCCAACAAAACCGTTCAGCTTTGATTCTCCGTCACTATTTATTCTGATGTTTCCCGCGATTACAGCAGTAGCTCATAATGAATTCGGATAAATTAATGGGTTTATTGTTCCGCCGTCATCACTGTCTTTGATCAGCGTGCCAATTATGGAAGGTAATTTTCTCTCCCTTCTGCTCCCTTAAAGGATGGCACACAAAGCGAGTTTCTATCGAGTGCACGGAGTTGACATCAGCGTGACAGATTCTTTTTCCCAAAAAATTTTTTTTTTGTTTCATCATTACCGTTAAGCACACTTGAAATTCTCATTGTCTTTCACCCTTCCCTCGTTTAGGAGGGAAAAAAAAAATCTGTTGACTCAATTGGAGATGTCACAGAGGAATCTTTAACCTGAATAGAAGCGTTTTGACTCTGCTTACAAGAAATGACAGAAGAGGACACCGCCTGTCTTTATCTAAGCAGATGTACACAGACAGGAGTGCCTCTCCCCTAACTAATGCACGAGTCTAAAAATAAGTAAATAAAACAAACTAACGTGCATGCTGAGGGCAGATGAGAGGCGGGAGGGGGAAGTTTGAGATGAGGGGGGTTGCTTTTTTCATAAACAATATATGAGATGCTTTTTGCAAGTCAAATCCTTAAAGATTCACCGCCGGCTTCACCTTTCAGTACCTTTTAAGGAGAAGCATCTCATGTGAGAGGAAATGGCAGTGAAACGTTGGAACTGATGTGCATTTGTGTGTGTGAGTGTGTATGTGTGCATAGGGGGTGTATTAATAAACAGAAAACAACGCATTAAGGAGATAACGGTTGACATGAAGATTGCTGTACTCTTAGTGCACTCTTCTCCCCGAAGTGGTCCCAGAGACATCGGCACACCGAACTTCACTCCTGAGTGAAGCGTCCGTGCCGGCCGACCTCTCCCGCCGCAGTTAGCCCACTCGCCTGGAAGCTTCTAGAATCTGTGTAAAATTGTCTCAGAGAGTGGCTGGTAATTAGTCCTCTCTTCCTGCCAGTTCCTCCTCCTCTCCGTCCTCACCGTTGTGCTTATTGGGGTAAGTGGAGATGGGTTGTGACTGGCAGTTGTGCAGTGACCTGTGCGCATCAAAGTATCCCGTCTTTATTGGGCTGTCTCCTGTCCACACTAATGGCCATGGGGGGCCGAGCCCACCATTCACCTGACCAGCACTCACAAAGCCCGGCCTCTGGAGTCGACAGGCGGAACGGAAATTGCATTAACCTACCCCAAACCATAACACACAAACACATGCACGTACACACGCTCACGCGCACGCACACACACACACGCACGCACCCACAAATACACTTGGGCACTTGTTTTTTTTTTGCCCCAGTATCAGCGGTAAGTGTCAGCTTCGCTTATTGTTGTTTGCTGGCCATCGTTAGGGAGGGTGTATGTCACCTACACAAAGAAGGACAAAGAAAGCTCAATGTGTCCAGTGAGAAAACATTATTTAAAAAGTTTCTTTAATAATTGCCTTTTGACAATCTCTTGGGCTTAAAGAAATACTCCATCGTTTTTCAACACTTATAATGAAAGTCTAAAGGCAGTTGTTGGACTCCATCATTGAATAAACGTTCAAATCTCCAGCTGTTCCACTGGAACAATAAAGGTGTGAGGATGAGACAGACATGAGAGAAAATCTTACCAAAACTCTTCTTATGGACTTTTATCCAACTTTCCAACACAGTAAAAAGTAGTTCCAGTTACTTTACACTTTCCTTAAGGTTTTGTGGTATCCATACGTCATCAGAGCCACACAACTACACTGGTAACGTATCACCAGAAATTCTTCTCTCTGATAAAATAGTCCCATCTACTATTTTTTAAAAGGACCAATTATGCAGATTTACAGCTTAAACATACCTTTGACATCCGTTTATTCAATGCTGGACTTCAACAGCTGCCCTTAGTCTTCCATTATAAGCGAGTTTGGTGCAAACAAGTTTTATGTGCAGGAATTTTTTTGTCTCTGGTAATCACACATACTGTAAATTACAGATGCAGTGGATAGAGATTAGGTTGAAAAACGCTGAAGTATTTCTTTAACATATATGGAGTAGCTGGTGTCTTGCTTTTGCGTGTTCCCCTTATTAAAAATAACAGTCATAAGTAAACACTTCTGGAGGGACAATTATCTGACGAACATGCTTTTTGTTTGCCCTCTCGTTCGCCGCCTCTACAACATGATTGACAGGGAATTTAATTTCAATCAGCTGTTTTAGGGAGCAAAAGCCCACCACCAGTTTAATTTCCCAGCACTTACCAGTTGCTGCGGGGCATGCCACCACGTCTTGATTTATGAGTCTTTAGACACCATTAAAGAGGTCTGGCTGTGTGCCAGGTCTGCTCGACAGCCATGTTATCAGCTGGCCTTGTTAAGACCCGCCCTCACCTATTCATCTGAATGGGCTCGGCGTTAGACAATGAGTGGCCTGGATTACAGCACGTGTGTGTTTGTGTGTGTGTGTGTATGTGTGTGTGTGTGTGTGTGTGTGTGTGTATAGAGGATATCAGAGGCTGCATGGCCTTAATGTCTCTTAAACAGTGGAAATCTAGGCCACTGGAGCTGGCGGAGGGATCGCCCGTGGGCTTAGGCTGAGGAAGGAAGTGAAGAGGAATTAAAAGTACACACAAATACAGTGCGTGGGCACTCATTGTCGCAACCTCTTTGTCTAGTGATGTTGCTCTTTTTCTGTTCGGGGGTTTGAAGGCCTCTGCTAATTTACGTGATTCACTTTGTGCCAGGAGGCATGGCTGCTCATTTCCACGGTGCCTTGCACAATGCACCCACTTAAATCCCTACACATCGACCCCTCGCGTTACTCTGCCATTGATGAGCGCTCAGGCTACGGACCCTCGCGGTGATAGGGGAGCGCTGGGGCTTTGGCTTCGGCCTCGGCCTCGGCCAGTTTGTTGTTTGTATTTATTGTGCCTCTACTTCCATGTCATATTTTCCTGTCTTTAATTGATGCTAGCCCCAGTGCTGGTGCCCAGTGCAGCGTTGAAAGCGTTGCCTCTTACAGACAGGCCCTTATCCTCCCCTAATAGGCGCCTCTCTCCTCCGAGGCCTTCAGCTGTGTCAGGCCACTGCTGCCTCGCTGCACCTCTGCACCGGGACGCCTCTGTGTAGCCCATTAGTTCTCCTTCCAGGCCTCGCTATTCCTCTCGTACACTCCATTTTTTACTTTCTATCACCTCTTCCTCCTCCATACTGGACTTGAGGTCCATCTCTGCTTTCCTCAGACATATTAGGAGAGATGCTTCCACAACAAACATTTTTTTTAATGTCGTCTGTATTTTTCTTTGGTCTCTCACAAACTGGTAGAACTTCTCTCCTGTGTTTTTCATTACTTTTTGATGGTCTTTGGAGACATGGGAATGGTTTAGGCCCTGTTTTGACTCCAAACAGAGTTTGTCGGGAAACACTTCACTTGAACCTAGTGTCAAGCCTCAGAGGCTCCGTCCACAGAGCGTCTGATACATTCTGTACACTAAGCTTCACAATCTTGAAAGTTGCAGTCTGATTGGGTCTCCGCACTTTCGCATATACACATTTCTGTGCACCAGTTTCCAAAAGGAAAACAAACTTTTGAACACTGACTCAAGGAGCTTTTCTTAGTGAAATAGTCACTGGATTGGAAAAGGTCCACAGCATTCGGTCTTTAAAAGTTATTCCAGAGTTTGAGACAGTCAGAGATGGAAAGTAATGAAGTACAATTGCTTCATTACTGTACTTGAGTACATTTTTCAAGTATCTGAACTTTACTTGAGTTTTTACTTTTACTTAAGACTTATGACAGTGGAGTCTGTCCATCTCCACAGTCTAAAGACAGTGGAGATGGTAGTGGATTTCAGGAAGAACCCAGTTCCACACGCCCCCATCACCCTGTTTGACTCCCCAGTCGACACTGTGGAGTCCTTCCGGTTCCTGGGCACCACCATCACCCAGGACCTCAAGTGGGAGCTTAACATCAGCTCCATCACTAAAAAAGCACAGCAGAGGATGTACTTTCTGCGGCAGCTGAAGAAGTTCAACCTGCCAAAGTCAATGATGGTGCACTTCTAAACCGCGATCATTGAGTCCATCCTCATCTCCTCCATCACCATCTGGTATGCTGCTGCCACTGCCAAGAATAAGGGCAGACTGCAGTGTATCATTCGCTCTGCTGAGAGGGTGATTGGTTGCAATCTGCCACCTCTCCAGGACGGGCACGCCTCTAGGACCCTGAGGCGTGCGGGGACGATTGTGGCCAATCCCTCCCACCCTGGACTCTTTGAGACACGCCCCTCTGGCAGGAGGCTGCGGTCCATCAGGACCAAAACCTCATGCCACAAAAACAGTTTCTTCCCGACTGCAGCTGGCCTCATCAACAAGGCCCTGGACCCCCACTGACACGGACTCTCAACCCCCTTCCATGGCCACTACACGTTACATTAACATAAAGCCTCCACATCTGTCTCAACGCATCCCATTAACGCACGTTTTCACATTCCTTGGCTATTTTTTTGCACATCCTGCACAAGCTGTACAGCTTTTATTCTTTCATTTCATTTAATCTCAAAAACATATATATTGTACATATATATATTATTTATTTATTTATACATTTTATATTTTTATTGTACTTTTTCTATATTTATGTTCTTATGGTCCTTGCTTTTTATTTTTTATTTTCCATTCTATGTTTATTGTTACGCACCAACATACCAAGGCAAATTCCTTGTATGTGAAAACCTACTTGGCAATAAACCTGATTCTGAAGTTTATTATTTCAGAAACATAGCATATTTGAGGCCCCAAAACAATATAATTTACCCGATACAGAGGATGTGACGTACAGAGGATTGTCACGGCTGTACCCGACCACACGGACATTACCACCCCGCACCACCAGAGGTCCCGTTTCCCGGAGTTTTAACACTTCCGGGTCATCAGGTCACACGGCTGTTTACCATTAGCATCATTAGCCGTTTAGCATAAAACCGCGCTATGCACTAGGACTCATTGCAAAGTTTTGCCGTTCTGATGATAAGCATTGCCGAGCGTTATCTGGTCTGTTTCCATGGTTATGAACTCTGCCCGTTTCCCGACGTACGAGATTTGGATTACCCATTTGGATACTTCTGCTTATCTCTTTGTTTTTCTGGTAACTGAACCTTTT
Organism: Olivaichthys viedmensis; assembly: GCA_028565825.1. Classification (NCBI taxonomy): domain Eukaryota; kingdom Metazoa; phylum Chordata; class Actinopteri; order Siluriformes; family Diplomystidae; genus Olivaichthys; species Olivaichthys viedmensis. The sequence continues at coordinate 1,356,997 of JAOUQW010000004.1, forward strand.
TGCCTGAATCTTCGACTACGCCTTTGGATTGTCCCAATAAACAAAGCTGTTTATTGGGACAAAGCCACCGTCGTGGCTCCATTCATTGCTACACCGGAGCGATACGACGGTACCCCAAGCCAGTGTCAGGGGTTTCTCATGCAGTGTTCGCTCTACATTCAACACCACCCCGAGATGTTCCGCGTGGAGACGGACAAGATACATTTTGTTATCTCCCTGCTAACGAGTAAAGCACGCGATTGGGCTACTGCATTGGGGTCACAGAGCAATAGCATTCTCAACTCAGAACAGCAGTTCCTTGAGCAATTTCGCGCCGTATTTGACCATCCGGCAGCAGGCCGAGCCGTGGGCACGAGGCTGTGCGAGATTCGCCAGGGCAACCATTCTGCATCGGACTTCGCGGTGGAGTTCCGGACTTTGGCAGCCGGCAGCGGTTGGGGGGAACCCGCGTTATTGACGATGTATTGGCGTGGACTAAACGCGGACATACAAAAGGAGCTACTCTGCAAAAGAGAGGCGCAGTCCCTAGAGCAGTACATCCAGCTGTCCATCGCGCTGGATAATCTGCTCCGGGAGAGTAACCAGTTGATGCCAGGGGTTCCGCTCTCCCCTACTCCCCTCCTGTCGGAGGAGCCCATGCAGATAGGAAGAGTCCGCCTGAGTGAGGAGGAGCGCCGTCGCCGGTTCAGAAAGAACTTATGCCTCTACTGTGGTCAGCCCGGCCATATGAGGAATGCTTGCCCCCGACGCCCCGGTGGTACCAGGGCGACCCAGGTGAGTACTGCTTTCCATTCTTCCTTGGAGATCCATACGTTCAAAATAATGGTGGTTATCTCTTGGGCTAAGCAGTCTTTCTCTGTTCCAGCTATGATAGATTCCGGAGCCGCCGGGAATTTCGTCAGCCTCACCCTGGCCCGTCAGCTCGACATGCCCACAGAAGCGGTCTCACCTCCCCTCAGGATCACAGCTCTGGATGGGAGACCCATCGGAACCGGAGGAGTCCGTCGCCAGACGTCGCCCATCACTCTCCGGGTAGGGGTATGTCACCAGGAATCCTTGTCCCTGCTCATCCTCCCATCATGCGTGGAGTACATCATCCTGGGATACCCGTGGCTGGTGCTCCATGACCCCGTCATCATCTGGAGTAACGGAGAGATCGCACAGTGGAGCCACCACTGTCAGGAGCACTGTCTCCAGCTGCCTTGTCGCGCCACATCAGTGGAAAGCCCCAACGTGACTACGTCTGCCGGAATCCCGCCTCCGTACACCGACCTGGGGGAGGTCTTCAGCCAGCACAGGGCCACCCAGCTGCCGCCCCACCGTAGTTGGGATTGTGCCATCGACCTGCTACCAGGAGCTACGCCTCCCCGGGGACGGATTTACCCACTGTCCGGACCGGAACACACCGCCATGGAGGAGTACATCGAGGAGGCGCTCCGACAAGGATTCATCCGCCCGTCCACCTCACCGGCTGCGGCTAGTTTCTTCTTTGTGCGGAAGAAGGGAGGGGGACTGAGGCCTTGTATCGATTATCGAGGGCTGAATGCCATCACCATAAAGAACCGCTATCCCCTACCCCTGATTCCAGTGGCCATCGAACAGCTGCGTGGAGCTCGAGTTTTCACCCGCCTCGACCTACGCAGCGCCTATAACCTGGTTCGCATCCGGAAGGGGGACAAGTGGAAGACGGCCTTCCAGACCACCCGGGGGCACTACGAGTACCGGGTGATGCCATATGGACTAGCAAACGCCCCCTCGGTCTTCCAGGCGTTGGTGAACGACGTACTTCGGGACATGTTGGATAGATGGGTGGTAGCTTACATCGACGATATTCTGGTGTATTCAGCCACCCTGGAAGGACACGTGTCTCACGTACAAGCAGTCCTACAATGGCTCCTGGAGCACCGTCTGTTTGTAAAGCTGGAGAAATGTGAGTTTCATTGAACGTTCCTTGGATAACAGCAAGGTCCAGGCCGTCTCCGAGTGGCCGCAGCCTATCACCATCAAGGTGGTCCAGCGATTCTTGGGGTTCGCAAACTTTTACCACCGGTTCATCCGGGGTTTCAGCTCCATCGCCGCCCCTATCACACAGCTCCTTAAGGGCAAACCCAGGACCCTGCGCTGGACACCGGAGGCCACTCGGGCTTTCGAACAGTTGAAGTTCCGTATCTGCATGGCACTGCTCCTCCGTCACCCCAATCCGGAGGTACCATTTGTGGTGGAAGTGGACGCTTCAGAGAGTGGGGTGGGGGCAGTCCAGTCTCAGAGGGTTGGCACCCCTCCGCGCCTGGGAGGTCCCATGGTTACGAACTCTGCCTGTTTCTCAACATACGATATTTGGATTCTTCCTCTGGATACTTCTGCCTGACTATTAGCTCATCTGGTAACCAAACCTTTTTGCCTGTACTTTCAACTACACTTTTGGACTGTCCTAATAAACGATACTGCTCTTGGATCCTCTCTGTGTTGTCCGTGGTGTACATTACACCCACTAACTGCGCGCAATTTATGCGATTGCACACGCAAATCAGTACTCGTTATCTGGGATCTTTCAGGGCCTCAGCCTTTAGCTAGCTTCCATGCTCTATGGGTAAATTTCCCAGTTGCCTAGAAACAGTGTTCTCACAACTTTAACCACTTGATTAACAAGCGTATCGTGTGTTTGCCTTCCCATATGTTGTGAGTTTCATTGAAATGTCGGTGTAACTCCATGTGGGTTTTTTTCTCTCTATTTCCAGTATCCATTTTAAATTAAATATCTTCAATCCATCAGTGGAATTGTGTACTGTGAAACGCTTGCAAACAGATCTATGAAAACTCCTGGGAACTTCTGTCATTTCCTCAATATGGAAGTATTTTCTGCTTGCATTATACCTGCAGAAAAACAATATCCCAGCTCATAATCATGTGGAAGTGGTAAGCGATCGATCCACAAGCACCTTCAGCTTTGTTGAATGGAAATATTTTCATGCTTCCGGCTGGAGTAAACAGCGTGTTGAAGAGCAGATTTGCTGTCGGGTGGGATTAGATGGCAGACGGCCTTTCAATTAGCTTTATTTCACATGTCACTTTACATCAGGGCCAGTGAAGCCTGTGCATGTGTGTTTGGGTAAAATAAATAAATAACCACACAGGGCCTGACAAACACACACACACAAACTCTCACACTGACAGAAAAACTGATACCGGTTCTGTGAGTGGCCTCAAGGGCATAGTAGGGTGAAAAACTACCTCAAACATTCCCCTTTTCCAGTGACAAGGTGCCGGTGCTGCTTCAGTGAACCAGTGAACCTTTTAAAGAACCGTCTCAAGTTTGAGAGCTGAACCATTACGGAATCAGATGGGTGCAGGCTTCCTCTTTGGATGACTGTTTCACGGTTGCATTATATTTAATTTTTCTCCTCAAACCCGCACGTACTGTTCACTTTTTTTTAGGTCCTGATTATAGAATAGAATAGAAATAGAAAGTTCCTTTATTGTCACATATACATATACAAGTAAAGTGACATTGATTCTTCGCATATCGGTAAGCTGGGGTCAGAGCGCAGGGTCAGCCATGATACAGCACCCCTGGAGCAGGGAGG
>JAOUQW010000004.1:1360680-1371395 GCA_028565825.1 Olivaichthys viedmensis
CTCCAGCCGCTATAAAGCCTCACTTTATATTAACACACGCCCCGATATCACGATTGTAGAGTTCTAGAAATCAATTCGTCATCCAGTAATGTTGAACACATCACAAACACCCGGCTTCATTAAACACCAGTTAGAAACATCGCTCGTCTTCGTTTATAGACGTCCGGATACGAGAGTTTTTAATCAGAGGAGACGTGCAAATATTTTATTACAGACGTCGTCCTGAAAAACTGATCCCGGCTGGATTAGTTATGTTATATAAAGAAAAACCTTTACAGTTTTTCATAATTCAGCTCTACTGGCATTTTGTTGGCCAAAGGTAAATATCGTGATGCATATCGTGTATCGTAAGTAAAAATGTCTTCAAGTATCGTGATATGATATTTTTGCGATATCGCACACAATACACGATACCACACAATCAAACCCCCTCAAATTTTAAGAGTCTTTGATACCTTGCAGGGAAAGACAGCAGTTGGTTATAGGCCATGTGCAAAACCCGCAGATTCTGATGTCCCACCAGCAGGGCGGCGCAGTTCTCGTTCAGGTTGTTCCCGGTGAGGTAGAGCTCCTGGAGGGTGCTAAGGCTCTCCTCGGATTGGCTACTCGAAGGGATTGTCTCCAGTGCATTGGCGGACACATTCAGATATTTTAAACTGGGAGAGGGGAAAAGAAAGAACAGAGAAACGCACGAGGGTGACGAGTATGTTTTAAAATATCCTCCTAAAAGACGATTGAGATTAATGGATAGACAATTGTTCAAATATACATTGCAGAGTTCCCCGCAATAACAGCTGTGGTATAACGTCTTCTCATCAGCGATCTCAGGATAGAATAGATGAGAGCGGAAATCGATAGGCTTGCATTGCTTAATAGAGTGAAAACACTTATCGAAAAAATATCCTGGCTAAAGACAGGAGATGCTCTAAAAGACCCGACGCTGCTAGACAACATTATTAGAGATTCGGTTCCTTAAAGGCTGACCGACAGATGATTTAGCCCACAGGAAATTGCTTCTCTGTCTCGTATTACACCACCACACCCCGGGCCTGCTTCCTTTCTCCACACAAACGAGGGAGATCCATCTCCAGCGGCTTGGAAGTAGATTAAACATTTCCAATGCCAGATCGGTACTGCGTCCTCCCTCTACTTTCTGTGTGGTATAGTTCTCTCCCCTGTCTCCACAGGAAGCCTGGTGCTGTTTGCTCGGTTTCTGGCTGAGCGTTCTTGTGTTTTGTCGATGCTGCGAAAGGGCATTGGAGTCACGCCGCAGAACCACGAGCCCATGGAGCGACAGAGATAGAGAGAGATATAACTGCAGTTCTCTCAGCACCTGCCATGTACAGAATGAGCGAGAGACAAAAGTAGTGTAGTAGAAGACAGAGAAAGAGAGATAAAAGCAGGCCGATGTGCAGAAACAAAGAGAAAAGCAGCGCGAGGGACAGAGAGGGAATGACCTACTTTAAGGCCTTGGAGAAGAAGCTCTCCGGGAGCTCAGTGAGCTTGTTGTGCTGCAGGTCCAGGGTTTCCAGAGGGATGTGGTCAAGTAGATCAGGCAGACGCTGTAACGAATTACTGCCAGCTAGCAGCTTCCGCAGACTCAGACCACTGAGCAGCCTAATGAAGGAGACAGACGGACTTTTTACATTTTACATTCTTTAGGCTGTTTGTACACGTACATGCAAGCACAGTGTCTCACACCAAAAAGGATGAATTAAAACCAAAAAACATTTTTTGACGGATTTAAAAAAATATACAGTTTTGACCTTTTTTGTCGTTACCTCTCGGTTACCTATTAGCATGCAAGCTAGTTTGTATTGTCAGAGTTGTGATCATGCTAGCTAACAGTTGAGAGATTAGGGATATAACTGTTGATGGTTAGCTTTATTTGATGTTTGCTCATGTTCCTTGGTGAAAGGCGACTAATTTATCATCATAAACGAAAGTCAGTGTGAAATTTGAGGCTCAGACGTATTTTGCATTTGTGACTTTTTCTTGTACTTTTACTTTCATACTTTGAGTAAATTTAGGAGTTTGTACTTTTGCCCTTCAACTTGAGTAAAGAATTGGAAGCTGTACTTTTGCCGGAGTATTGTTTTATGTGAGTATTTCCACTTTTACTTAAGTAAGAAATTTGTACTTCTACCACTTCTGGAAACAGTTGGTGGCGAGTAAAGAACATACCCTCTGCCGACATGCTATGGAAATAGTCTGTAGTTAGTTGTTTGCAATGTCAGTCAAATGGCCTCTTCCTGTGAAAATAGTCGGTTCTTGGCAATGTTTTGTGATGAAAAATAGCAGACTCACTATCGATAGCTAGAAGTCTGGCTTGCGAGACTAACTTGAATTCTGCATAATGTCAAGACTGACATTTCCATGTTATCAAAGTGTCAAGGATGATGTCACATGCTATCCTGAGTTCCCATGACAGCTAACACCCAGTGATGTAAGAGTGTTATGTTACTTTTTAAATCATTACCTGTAATTGTCATGACAGCTTATGTCACATGCAATTTTTTAAAAGTATGCTCTAGTTAGTATATGTTTAATGACAGATTTTATGATACGTATTTAAGGGAAACATAAAATATGTTATACCGTGGCCACAGAAAACACTCGTTTCTGATTTGGCTTTCTATATTGAGGCACCTCTAACAGATCAAAACTTTTCATCCCAGTTCCAAATCAATGCACCTGATGCTTTGGAACCATGTTGGAATGTAACCATGACAATAGGTGTAAATAACAGTTTAGGCTAGCCCTATATTATACCATTTGTTATTGCGCCACTAAGCTAAAATAAGACAAAGTAATGCCATTAATTTACACAGAAAGGAATGATTTATAGGCTACAGTGCATCAATTAAAAGCGTCAAGAACAGAGCAAGATAACGCCCTCCGAGACGTAACCATTGCAACAATCTTATAACGTATGTGTCGTAACATATCTATAAACATCTATAAAGCATGTAATAAAACGTAGGCTAACTAGAGCATGCTTAGAAGAAATAAAAGCTAAGCATTACAGCAGCTATCATGAAAATTACTGGTAATGGTAACATGATAGTCTATGACATCTGCCATGAAATGTTTTTGATGGGGTTATGTCAGTTTTATGACGCAGGGTTCAGGCAAAGTATTTTCGAGCTGCCTTTAGTAGTTTATTGTACTTTATTTTGGGTGAATTTAGCCTTGGAAGTCTGTGCATAAGTGCAGGTGTGTTCGGCACTCAAAATCTCACATGTTTCCAAGGCATCAGAGCAAAGAGAAAAAGCTGGAGAAATGTAGATGAGATGAGAGATAAGAAGTCAGTGCACTCACCCTCCACCGCCTGAATCCTGGCCCCTTTGCGCATTGTTGGATCGACAGAGCATTTTGTTCTACCAAATTTAGCAATGATACGTCATTATTGCAACTTTCGGCTCAGATTTATAAAATCAGTGGCTCCACAGATTGAGCAGGATTAGTATTACTAACGCTCGGAGCGGGTGCTAAAAAGCGCACGGCTATAGATCCAAGTGCCGGCTCAGATCAATGGCATTTGTGGACACTGAGCTCAATAACAAGCCCTTTCCAACATTGTGAGGATGAAGAAGAAAGAAATAGATGTGAAAAGCAAATTTGCCGGGAGCAGAGCTAATATCCTGTACGCGCCTGGCTGAACACGAGCTCAGGGGCATCTGCACACAGTAAAGACTGGTGGAGAATATGGATTTATTTGCTTTAATTATATCAATACAGATCTAGGTGACATTATTGATAGCTTCCTATCATTGATATCGCCAGTTGAGCGGAACAAATTCATTGATCCCGGTCAAGTCAGGAGTCGACCTGTTGTGCCACGTCCCCTCAGTGTTGAGTGAATAGGACACATATAGGCTACAGAAATGCACATTTTCTGCCTGTGTGTGAACGAAAGTAAATGCGCCTGCCTGCAGATTGTTGTTCGCAAAGTCAAAGTGAATGCTAATCATTGACATCTTCCTTTCGTCGTTTTGATCGACTGACATGATTGCAACAGGATGGACATTTCTGTTCATGTGCCTCGTGTGTATGTATCTGGGTACACGTGTGTGTGTGTGTGTGTGTGTGTGTGTGCTCAGAGTAGAGGCTAAGGTAAAGTGAGGATGCCGTAATTGGATCTGTAAAAGTCAAATTTCCTGTTTGGTGCTGGAGTCCTGACAAGATGACAAAGGATGGTGTGTTTAAAGAATGGAGATGTTTGGCCATAGGGATAGCATTAATCGTGAGCTGAATGACAGCTGGTGAAGAGAGAGTGTGCATTTCCCCTCAACTCGGAACAGCAAGGTAAAACAACAAAATAAGCATGCAGTTTATTCCCCTGGCGCTGTTAAAGAACCTCCAGCACCAGACAGGCCTTTAAAAAAAAAAAAAAGAAGCTGCTCGAGATGAGCTTCGGTTGCTTCAAAAAAGCTTCTTTGTACATATATAAAGACCGAAATCAGCTATTTTGCTTGTCAAGGAAAAAAAAAAGAAAAAGCTGTGTTATTTTTTTTTCTTCTTCTTGATGACATTTTCTAACACTTTTGATTAATAATGTTTATCCTGGAAGAAAACGTTGTGAAAGGAAAGAAAAAGTCAAGCCACAGTATAAAAAAAAGCAATCAAAGAGACTTAAATGGTCTCTGATGATCATTTGCTGTAAATTTAGTTTGAGACAAATCTTTGGAGACAGCCAGTTTGTCAAATGTTGAAAAAGAATGAAGAAAACATAGAGCTGCACTTGTGATCCCTAATATGTGATATTTGCCTACAATAGATTATGCTTAAGTCACTGAATTAGTTAAATTAGAGAACTTGACAAGAATGGACAAACTTCTTTCACAATCGAGATGATATTCCTCGGCTCTGAAGGTAACTTGCTTGATTAATTATGATTGTTACGTTTGCCAAGCCCTGGATCAAACACCTGCTCTGAAGTGCAAGTGTCTCCGATTTGCATATAAACTGCCAAGCATTTCTGCAGTCATGAAGAAATGACTTCTCTCATGCACAAGTCTGTGTTGCGTGTGATTGCGTGGGTCGGGTCTATTTGCTTTTTGGTTTCACCTTCAAAACACTGACCATGCTCTTGAAGGAAAAGGTGGCCAATGAAGTGTAGGTAAACATTCTGCCTTCCCGAGGGGACAGCAGGCCCGTCCCTGCGGTAGGCCGCCGCTAATACGACATAACTCAATGGACTGCAGAGGGAAGAAAAATGAGAGAAATGGTGAGATTGCAGGGGAACATGGGAGTGAAAGACACAGCTTGAAGGGAGGAAGAAAGCAAAAGGTGGATGATGCAAAAGTGAGAGAGGGAGTGAAGGACGGGTTCTAATGAGGGCTCTAACTACTTTGAATGGGGCCAGAGTTTTCATCCCTGTTTTGACGGAGATGAGAGATCGAGGGGAGAGAACTGAAAAGGGGGCGTAATTAAGCAGGCCTAATGAGTTTGCGGGCCTTTTGTAAGCACGGCGGGTTCTTGCAGAGAAGGGAGGGCATTTTTATGGCAAGAAAATCTTCTCTTTCAATACTGTCAAAGAAGTTTCTTGCCGAGCAGTTATCACAGCATGTCAAATTGCTCCAGCTCGGGGAAATAATTTGGATTTTTTTCCCCTCGCAGAGTGCTGCGAAACAAAAGGCACCCCTCTGGTCTAATTTGCCTTGGTAGGGTCTCTCCGGGTGGGGGGTCCGTGTGGACAGACAGGGGCCCTGTCTTCTCGCTGGAGGATTAGGGGGGTCGGGCGGGGTAGGCAGGGCTGGCATGAGGGGGTGATAGAACCTGCTAGCAATTTCACCCAAAATGCTGCAATTGTCCCCGAGATTGAACATTGAGAGCGGCAACGCTCATTTTCCCTTCTATTCATTATCTCTCCTGTATTTACTTATCTTTGTCTCAAAAAAAAAAAAAAAAGAACCAACGTGTTTAAAAGGGTCTCTTTTCACGCGGAGAAAGGTTTTTAACAGAGCACTCGGCTCTGACATGGCTGAGTTAAAGCTGTGGGAACGCTCACGTTATGAAGACAGGATGAATAGCAAATGAGTACTTTTCCACTTTTCATTGGTATTATATACTGAATTAGATCCTTGATTTCTTCAAATTGCATTTCCCAAAGGGCTCCCTCGAATGATGTGAACCTCTTCTTTTTTTTCGGGGCTGAGATGTATAATTTTGCAGTGTCAAATTAGCACAAAGAAAATTACACCATTCTTCTCCGAAGAGAAGCCTTACATACTATTTTTACATCATGTGCCATCTCTTTTGATGATTTTATACTTCGTTGAAAATAAATCCCTTCATCAGACGTCCCTGGCACGAGATCATTGCAGCTAATAAAAGTGAGCTCGCCGGCGCTGAATTTACATGCTAATAAATGCAGACGTAGAGAGGAAAAAATATAACCTGCTCTGTTTACAATAAAGTAAACTTCATTGACGCTGTCATTTCAAATAAACAATGGGGCTGAATTATTCTTTCATAGTCCATGCCGGCCCTTTATTCTTAGTTTTTTTTATATTTTTCAAATGATTTACTAGACATTATATCTGCCAGTCCTGCTTATCTGCTAGCAAAATTAAAAGCACATTTTTCTGTGGCGTTACACTTGTGGAAACATTATCTTACAATTGGAAAGAAACTTGACTGTAAGATAACGAGAAAGTGACACTTTCTGTTTTTCTGTTTTTCAGTCCTGGGAAAACTTTTACCATCATGCATTTCCTTAGACCTGCTTTCAAAGTTTTGGGAAAGCACTTGTGAATTAATTCAGATGGAAAGGACTGAATGCACACTTAACAGCACCAATGCAGAGACTCTACATTTTTTTATTTTATACATTTTTACCACTTTTTCAGTGCATATATGTGTTTTCCAAATGTCCCCAGGGTGGTACTGCCACCTTCTTAACTGAAACTCTGTCATAATAATATACAACAGTTAAAAAATATATTTATTAGCCCAATCTCCCATTTAAGACCTCTACGATAAATTCTTTCTATATACGTTTTTCTGAATATTTAATGTTATTCAGTTGTATTTCATGTTTTTTTTTGTTGTTTTTTTGTCTGTCCCCAATAGTACTGTCCACCCTGTTAATATGTAGTACTTTTTCTTTAAGAAATTAATCCCGCCCACTCTGACGTCACATTTGGCGGGTGTTTTAATTTGCTAAACTGGTTAAATCCTAACACTCCTCTTCTTTTTGTATTATTTTTGATGTTTTATGATGACAGTCTGCATGTTCCACTCACACACACGTTCCACCCTGTTAGGCAAAATTACACAGTAAATCAATTCAATGTAATCATTATTAAATATGTGAGATATAGTTATTTAAAAGCATGATCAAGATTGACCATTATTCTACCACAGGGACTAATTTAGCTGATACCGTAGCTAATCTTGCCTCCGTATTTCCACCCTGTAAGGTTCCACCATGTTAGTCCTGAGCTTCCTGACAGAGTGAAATAAACACATAACATGTTCTTCTGAAGAATAGTGTAAAATATATTCGGGTTAAGTGCATGCACAATAATGACCAAAAACAGACCACATACAAGGAATGACCTGTGTGCAGTTTAAAGGGTCTTCATTTAGCTACACATACAGAAAGGAATTATGGATTTTATTTTAATGTTTTTAAATAATGGATCAATATTTCATTTACCGAGGAATGTGTTTGCTGTTCTAGTGAACTGAAGAGGCTGGATTTGTCAAAGATGATCCTTGAAATTGAACGGTGGATAGGGCTCATTGCTTGAACAATGTCTAACTCTATAAAGACGAGGTTTAATGACAAAATACCTATGTGAGGGAGACTAAAGAACAAGGCAGTAAAGAGTTAAAAGAACATCTGTCTTTTATTAAAATATTCCTCACATAGGAAATGCACTGCCATCCTTCATTACCCGTGACCGGCCCTCTTTGGTTTGGCCTTAAAACACAAAAGTGGTTGGATATTGTTGAACTGTGGGAACATCATGCTTTTACTGGTGCACGAGTTAAACTAAGACTCCATCTTATCACGTGCTTAACTAACGGACTATACTTACTAACTGAACCATGGAGGGTTCAAGTCACCTTAAGGAATACTTCTCAGAACTTCTTTACCCTAATCTCTAATCTCCACAGACAAGAATTTGTAAAACAGAAAGCCTGTTTACTCCAAACTTACTTATAATGGAAGTCTAAGGGCAGCTGTTAAACTCCATCAATAAATGTGTAAAATGCACGACTCTATAGCGTAAATGCAAACCTCCAGCCGTTCCACTGGAACAATAAAAGTGTGAGGATGAGACAGACATGAGAGAAAATCTTACCAAAGCTGTTCTTATGGACTTTTATCCAACTTTTCAACACTGGAGCAATACAGTAAAAAGTAGTTCCGGTTACTTTACACTATCCTGAAGATTCATGCGCCATCAGTGCCACATAACTACACTGGTAATGTTAGCATAACCGCATATTCTTCCCTCTGAAAAAGTAGTTCCAGCTCGGAAAGGGCCAGTTCTACAGATTTAGAGCTTCATTTACAAAATACCTTTAGACATTTCACATGAACCTTTAATGACAGAGTTCATCAACTGCCCTTCCATTATAACTTCCATTATAATTGAGTTTGGAGTAAACAGGTTTTCTGTTCTTTTCTCAGTGCAGGGAAACGTGTCCAAATTCTTGTCTGTGGTAATCACACATACGCTACAGATACAGTGGATAGAGATTAGGTTGAAAAATGTTGCAGTACCCCTTTAAGCAGCATAAAAGTGTAGTAATCAAATTCATGAGCCACTGTTAGTTTGCTTAGTGAGTACAAGATGTCAAAACTTCCAACATCTCTCCAGACCTTCAGTGTTGAGTTCTGAATTACATTTTTTTGAAACACTTAATGATTGCTATTTCTGTCGTAATATAAGGCTGATTTAGTAGAGATAATTAGACAGGATATTAAAGGGGAAGCGCTAGCAAAAAGACAGACAGACAGAAGGACAGACAGAGACACACCATCTTCTCAAATTATTCTGGGGGGTGAGAGCTCCCGGGCAGCTTATGCAGCTAAGGCCTGGTAATTAAATTATAATTTAACCTGCTGACTCTGAGGCGAAAAGGCCCGACCGGCTTGGGGGTGGAGGGGCACTGACAGGATTTACAATTAATGAAATAATAAAGCAAGCAGTGAAGGCAGTGCTGCTCACAAAAGTCAGGACAGACGCAGTGTTTATCCAGCACCAGCTAACCTGTGCGTGTGTGTGTGTGTGTGTGTGTGTGTGTGTGTGTGTGTATGGCCATTCGGTTTAGACGTCTCTGCATGTAATTGCACACAGGTATGTGTGTACCGTGTTCATGACGTGCTCTTTTAATTGCTCATAGATGCACCATGTTTTTAAATGTGCATGCCATTTTTAGTCCTTACTTGTTGTCTATTACATATTACATCCTGAATGTTGTAGGTTTTTTAAAGTTAAAATCTTTTTTTTTCTTTTTTTTAACCAAAATATGAGTAGAAAGCATGTTTTTTTTAGCGGTCAGTCAGCCTGGGTAAGGTGCCACAAGGCATCAGGACTAGAAGTAAGCGAAAATGATATTAGGACTGAAAACACGAGAGAGAGAGAGAGAGAGAGGGAGAGAGAGAGAGGGGCACAGTTTAAATTGCGTGCACTGAGCGCCATTTCGAGGCGACGCCTCCTCAGCCAAGGCTGGTAAGATGGACGCCCTTCTCTTAGTTAGCATGCATTAGCCTCCGGATCATTTAGCCCCCATCCTGCCCACGCACCCCCATCTAACCACATCACCCCGATATGAGCCCACCTGATGGACAGCTCTGGTTAGCTCTGGCTGTCAGTACAGCGACAGAGTTGAGTCGAGAGTCGAGCACAGATGACAGGTGGAGTTAAAATGGCGAGGCAGAGAAAGGCTTGAGGACAGCGCGACCGGGCGACTGGACAGCAGCCAGAACTGACAGAACGACAGGGAGCTCACTGTTCTTTTTTTTAATTTATTGTTTTGTTTTGTTTTGTTTATTGGGTTTTTCAGAATAGAATTTTTTTACAAAAGGATACACAAATAACAAGCATTTGTTCTCTTTTGTCCAATAAAACTTACAAGTACATGTATATCATGGATCATGAATCATGGACTTATGCCCAGCCCATGTACCTAGCCCTAAATTCAAATATAAATTTGTTTTTTTAAATCCCCCAAAATATCCATATACGTATATCAATATGCTATATTATACATCATAAGTCCAGCTCATACACAGGGAGTGGGGAGGGCTTAGAGCCTCAAGTTTCAGGGAAAAAAACGTTAGCTCACAAATTTTTTATTCCCTTTTATTTTTTTAATCTTATAAACAAAAATGAAAGTCCCTTTGGCCCTTATGATGTGTAGTTTTATACCTGTTTTTAAAAATTGTGTGCAGTTATTAGAGGAGCAATTGCAATTATTACTGGGGTTTTTTTGTATACTTTTGCATGTGCTTGGCTACTGAAAGTCACAAAATCACCTAAACATGTCATTTTAAACCCTTAAAAATAATTTTTGTGTCACGCGCGCGGCTGAGCACAACAGGACATAGCGTGGCGGTCGCCGTGGCGACGGCCACGCGCCCTCTGTTTATGTTTTGTTCCCTCGTCTGTGTCCCGTGAGTCATGTTAAATGTTCCCCGCTGTTCCTTGTTCGTCCTTAATTTCTAAGTGTTTAAATACCCGCCTGTGTCC
>JAOUQW010000004.1:1372022-1390815 GCA_028565825.1 Olivaichthys viedmensis
ATTTCTAAGTGTTTAAATACCCGCCTGTGTCCGTCCTGTATTGTCTCCGGTTGTTTGTGTGTTGATCACGCCTGTCGTGGCGTGTTTTGTGTAGTATATGTTTAAACCCCGTGTGATTAGTCCAAATAAATATGTTGTTTGATGCACCCTGCGGCTTTGTGCATGTGTCCGCGCACCCCTGGAAGCACTACGTGACACTATGTAGGAAAATACATAGTTTAATATGTTTAATATGGCTTTGGAACATATCTACACCTTTACCCTCGTTAAATATGCCAGGATCTATTAAATATACATTAATATGCGAATCGGAAACGCCCCCATGTCCTTCTGCCATCCCTAATAGCCTAATATCACTAGCTATTAACATTAGCTAGCTACCAGTAAACTAGCTCACGTTAGTCACAGGTGGACACGAGTGGGATTTCAATATCAGCGTCTCGATTTGCATCCTCCTTTTCCCAAAACCTGTCAGAATATAACGTTACCATAACAACCACTATTTTTTACATCTATAATATTAGCTAAGTGAGGTAGACAGGTTCTGCATCTTAAAAGTTTCCTGGTACAACATCATCATCCTTTATTAATTTGCATGTCGAACGTGATTATTTTGATGACATCACAAATTGAGCTCATACGTAGCTCCGCCCCCGAATCAGTTTTGATACAGAAGTACTGAGAAAGTCTCTGTTGTAAATAGAAAAACGTGACTTTAGTGGTGTGTTAACAAATTTAACCCAAACATCCAAAACTATATGATCAGAATCAGCACCAGGAGGAGAGCAGGGCACCTTTAAGAAGTTTTAGAAGCCATTTTTGTTTATCATGTGACTATAGATAGATGGCCTCTCAGTTCCTGCTCCTCTACTGCTGATCTGCATCTCTCTTTTTTCCCCCTGCTCCTCAAACCCGCTCATCCAATCTTCCTCCCGCCTTTTTATCCGTGCCTCCCATCACCTCCTCATCCCATCACCAGCCTCATGTTTAAAGTAATCAGATTATTTCCAGCAGCTCCTGGATGGAGAGAGAGATGGATATGAGAAAGAGATGACACACAGGGGGAGAAAAAGAGCTTGACTAGATCCTGGCTGCTGGTGGGTGGCGCTGGATCTGACCAAGGCCCTTCTTCTTCTTCTTCTTCTTCTTCTTCTTCTTCTCTTTCTCTTCCTCTGTGCATCTCATATATTAGTTGAAGAAGTTGAAGTTTGTTGACAGGAAGCTTCTCAACAGGCCGTCTTTGAGCTCAATGCACTGTTGTTTTTGTGGGATTTTTCATATGTGCAAATAAATAGCATGTGTGAATGTGTTAAGGAGGTGAAGCATGTCATGGCTACTGACAGGTAGACAAACACAAAACACACACACACACACACACACACACACACATATATAATCGAGTGCTGAGTTTATGCAGCCATTGTTCTTAGCTGTCTTCGTGCATATCTTCATGCACTGCTTTAATTTCTCGTTGGCTTACCACACTCCAATCTGACGATTATTAAAAGGATTAGCAATGCCGGAGATATAATTAGTAGTAATGAAGGAATAGCGCTAGCCTCTGTCGACGTAATTATCGATGCAGATCAGGGGGGGATTAAAATTCATAATGTAGAGATTGCTCGCAGGCAAATTGACGATCCGCTTTTTTTTAATCTTTCGGAATTTGCGGAGTTCTCCGAGAAACGTGGCGGAGCAAAGTAACGCATTACACTCTCCTTATCTCCACTTGACTATTTGAACTGGTGAGAATTGAGCAGTCAGGCAGCTTGTCTTCAGGCCAACAACGTAACAGTGAAAACACTTGCTCCAGGGCCCTTCTTTATGAGAGAGAGACTACTTGAATGGCAAACGGCTTTAAAGGCCCTCTGCCAGCCATTTTGGCTCTGCATAAAGGGACATTTTCATTGTGCAAAATCACAAAATTTGTGACAAGGCCCCTGGGTAATGCTCACTCTCATAATAATAATAATAATAATAATAATAATAATAATAATAAAATTCATAGTAGTTACTGAATAATATGCTTTAGGATGAATAACTGGATAATAAGCCAAGATTTTAAGCAGTTAATAATCAGTTAATACTCCTACACTGACACCGTTGACAGACTTATGACCATTAATATTGCACTTACAAGAGATACTATGTCAATACAAAAACAGTTGATTGGTGTACCAATTGTATGCAGTGATGTAGTTGTATGCCACTATTTGTATAGTTGTAGGACAGATGAGTTTGACTTGTCAAAAAAACAACAACAACTAAATAATAATAATAAATAAATAAATAAAAATAACCAAAGTACATGCAACATCTTGTAAGGAATGTCAGCAGAATAAAATTGCACCTTTTGTTTAGCCGTTTCATTTACATTTTCAATAAGCAAAGTAAACTGGAACCAGTGAAATATGGTGAAGTAAAACAACACAAATGAAATATTTTTATCCAGTGCTTGGTACTAGTTTGGCTTTCTCTTCATTTTTTTATTTGACATCTGCATGTGACATCATTATCATTTAATCCTGCCTGTTATAATTATGACGGCAGTTTTGTTTTTCAGTTTGTAAAGCTCTAAAAGGGTTGTTGTTACTGAAATGCAAGCTATAAATTATATGTTGTCTTGTATACGAACATTTTATGTGGGTGGTTTGATGTCATTGGTGACCAAAGCCACTTACCTTAAGCACCTGAGAAAGAAGACGTTTTTGCATCAGAGCTCTATGAAAGGAAGTAGTGTTATAACACCTGTTATAATACAGATACAACTACTTTATTTAGTACACATAATCTGTAAAGGGTGTATTATTGCTCTTTTAATAATATATTAATAAAAGCCACATCTACTGTATATCATCATATCACACATGTGAACGATCACTGGGACCACAGTGTCTCAGTGTAAATACATAATTGGCTGTTGATCCTAACTATATTATTATCTATATTGCACTTTACAATACTTTATATGGAACAAAAGGTATGTTAGAAAGTTATATGAGATTAAAAACAAATCCTGTTTGTTATTTTTGCTTCACTATTGTTTGCTTGCACAATTAATTAAAATGTAAGTCATTGTATTTATGGTTGTAAATATTTTGAGTCTAAAAGACTAACCAATGCAACTTTTGTCTCTGTAGTTTCACAATTTTGTGACCCAGAATAAAACTTATATTTACACTAAAGGCATGCAGTTTGTTGCATAGAGCTGTCCAAAGAGTAAAATCCATCTACTCAGTAAGAAAGCTACTGAAAGATCTCAAACCACGGCTTGTTGACTAGTGGATTGGTGTTTAAATTTGTATGAGGTGGTCTCGTATGGAGAACATCTGCCTTTAACAGAAATGTTTTACCAGACTCTTGAAACCTTGGACATGTTAACATGTTAGTTCTGCAATATTTAGATATCTAAACCACTCTACTGGACTGGTGTGTGTGTGTGTGTGTGTGTATGCCGGTGTGCATGTGGGAGGGAGATGATCTGATATCTCCCAGTGTCAGCGCGATGAACTCCTACCTCCAGACACACCATACACAGTCTCAGACTGATGATGTCACTGTCACCATAGGAGCATATATGGGGAGAACTCTAGCTGTGTCTGAAATCCCTCCCTATTCACTACATAGTGCACTATTTGGGGTGCACCCATTTTGTAGCGTTGTCCGAATTCTCAGTGGACAAATTATATTTCCCTGGATAGTGCACTACATTATTACCCATGGTGCACTGTAAATCCAGTGTACAACCGATGTACACTACTTCCGCACTAAAGTAGCACAATGCATCGCAATTTCTTTTAGCTCGAAATGTACTTTGTCTGGATTTTTTAGAGGATCTCGGACCCTTCTCCATACAGGACATTTTATTCCCTCCTCAAACTGAGCCCTGATTGTAAATGTGAGTGATTGTAAGTGTACATGTTTAAAAAGCGCTCATTGTTTTGGCCTGATTATTGAGCCTGATTATGTTCCAGTATCTGAATGTTGGGCCCATGTGAAGCAGAATTTAAATGAGCATTGGTGGAGTCAGTGTCGATACATTTGAAGTGGCATTCCTGAAGTGTTGAGGAGCACGTCGTCTCCGATCCGCTGTGTTCACCCGTCTGAATGAATTTCACTGGGTTTTTTGTTTGTTTGATTGGAATCGAGCAGGAAAAGGAGTGACGTGCACCAAAATAACTCAACCACTGTTTTCACGTTAAGAAATGTTGTTCCTTTTTGTTTGTACTGGATGCAGTGGGAACACATATAGCTGTGCATGCGCCTTGTGTGTGCTTTTTATTGGTTTACTTTCTCTGTCTGTTTTAACCCTCACCACCCTTTATTCAAAGCTGGGGTTTGTTTTTCGGCAGTCTCGTGTCTCAGCCTTTGCTACATCACATCTCTGGAGTTGCGCTTGGGCAAAAACAAAGTCTGGGCTTGCTAAACAAACCATCTGTGGCTCCTTCAGCATTCAGATATTACACACACCTCCCCGGTTCCTCTTGCTCACCATGCTAACAGGACTCTCTTACCTTAAAAAGGGGAAATAGAGAATGGTGCACCTGATGCTAAAGTGCGAGCTGCATGTGTGTGTGTGCATTTCCTAAACTTGTGTGCCTGTCAGTAGCAATGCATCTTTTATTGCATGTCGAACCTGATGAATTTACTGTAGCTACTGTAAGCCATTAGGGCACACCTCAGACTCTCCCTGGACTAATTTTCTCATGTCACCGACACCTCAAAGAACACCTTGTGCTCAATACTGCTGGCTCGAGCACTCCAACACTCCAGCACTCCACATTTCTCTCTCTCTCTGGTTCTCACTATCCTTCTTTTTCTCCATTCCGTGGCAGCAACATTGCTCTGATGACCTTCCTCGTTTACCTCTAAATGCCTGGATTGCCAGAACATTAGCAATTCCCCACAAAAGACGTTTGAACACAAAAGACCATTGTGTATTGCAAGCAAGCTATTATGATAACTACACATAATGGTTGTGGTAATTTTTCATCAAACTGGTCCAATATTCCCTGACTAGCACTGTGAAAGCAAAGCTTATTAGGCCAGTCACGTGCACACACACACACACACACACACACACACACACAAACAGATGCACCATAATGATGCTTTTCTAATAACTTAAAGATGAAAAACGACAATGGTGTCGGGTTGTGCCCTTGTCCATGTGTGTTTTTCTTTTCTTAAGTGATACGCTGTTGTATGAGAAGTGGCCTCCGCCCTGAAACATAACGTATTTAGAAATAAAGCCAAGTGGCATTAATAACGTGTTAAGAAAAAAATTGTGTACATTTGTAAAAACGTTGGACGGATGGCTGTCTCGGGGGGGGCCGGGAATGAAAATGGCCCCCGGTGCTTTTGCCCTAAACGCAAGCTGAGAGGAATATTTCAAATAATAATAATGTCATCATAGAACAATTTGCAACCTTATAGCACCATAACGCACACACACACACACACACACACACACATCTCCTAGGTCTTCGGATGACACAATATAAATGCCCTGTCCCTCATGCCTGGCAGATGATGTCTGATATTTCATCCCTGTCGTTTTATTAAAGATTTAAACAGTTTTGCATCTCCAACAAATACACGCTGGACAATTTCCCTGATACCAAGCTTTGATCCTGCTGCATGGATTCTGCTCAGGAGGAAGATGTGTGTGTCTGTGTGTGTGTGTGTGTATATGTGTGTGTGTGTGTGGGGGGGGGTCTGGGTGATTACATTTCCACATGTGAATTTAATAAATGTAAAGAATGCATTATTTTATATTATCAGCTCTAAAGGGCCCCGGTGTTAGATTCAGAAGAATATGACTCCTGTCAGATGAACGAGTGGATAGAAATAAAACGGATGCAGAAGATATGATGAGCAGGGGAAAGAAAAAAAATGAATCTCATGACATTACTATTATGAGTCGCGTGACTATTAGCATGCGCCGCAGCGGCGGCTGTTCGTCACGATGTGATCTCTCCTTATTAGTATTAATAATAATGAGAATGTGCCGCTTTAATATATCTGTATGTTCGGGGCTCATATTAACTGCTTTTGTAAGGGAATGAAAGGATGACATCTAATGACATCCCTCGCTTTTATTTCTTTGCCTTTCATCTCCAGTCTCTCTCAGCTATATCAGTGTTTTATCAGCTGCCTTTGCTCTATTTCGTCTCTCCGTCTCTATTCTTTTCCTTATACCTCCACCTGCTGTCTCCAGTCTTACTGAATCGATGACATTCATGACTCCTGTGTTAGTCTTATGCATTTTTTGTATTTTTTTTGGGCCTCCTCCAGCCCCATGAGGAGTGTCCTGACTCTGACAGGTCACATCAATATCCATGTCACCAGCCTGACACCGGCCATCCTATATCAATAAATGTTTTGCAAAGTCCCGATTTTGCTGCGTCTGAATAATTTATCGTGCGTGATTAGCATCTATGTTTTGTCGAAACCCAAGCCTGAACGGTGGATCTGGTTTCTGGTGTGTTTGTCTCGGATCTTTAAGAGCATACAGGAGAGGATGAAGCGAGGCTCAGCCTTCAGACAGAAGAGGAACCAGGATGTATAGAGGTGTTGGACAGCTGTCAGGTCCAACATCTCCTCTTTAAACAGGCACCCACAGAGTCAGGGACGGAGAAGGCCCCGGCTCTCCAGACGTCTCCAGATTTAAAGGCATGTCATCCATCTTCCCCCAGCCACTAGGCAGCATGTCACTGCACCCAACACCTCACCACAAGTCTGTCACCACGACAGCAAAGTGCTCTAGTTTTGCCACACTTCAAGGTCGAGGCATGCTGTGGATGCACTGCAACTGCATTTTTTTATTTTTTTATTTTGGCTCTCCAAACCCAGCACAAATCTTTACTTCTGTTGCTATTCATGGATAATACAGTCCAGATTTTATACCGTTTACAAAAGCACAAGTGTTTTGTGGTGAGAGCACTCAGCCGTAGAGCTCCAATCAAGTTCTTGAATGATAGATATAGACAAGAGAATGCCATCTCGAGCTTCTCGGCATCGCCATACAAAACACGATTAGAGATTTGGTCTTGTGGTCTCGTGGGTTGAAGTTGATTGTCAGCGATTGGCCCAAGTTGTCCAAAGAACCCACAATAGACACTGCATAATAGCGGTGTTTGTTTGTCTGAAAGCTGATCGAGAACTTGGTGTAGTGAAAACAGTTTGTTACATTAGTGACACATGCCAGAGGGGGCTGCACTTGAGTGACAAAACTCCATCACAGAGAAATGCAAAGAGTCTTCAGTTAAGTGTTGTCAGAAGTCTTGTCATTCGTTGAGGGCATTTTCAGACTTTTTTTCTAGACTCGAGGCCATTTTCATGGAGACTTTGGTTCGTACGGTCAAATGTAAACACTGTCTTTGAATCTGGGTGCGGTCCAGAAGACTGATCTTTGGTGTACTTGAAAACACTGATCTGGGTTTCACTTCAACTGAACTCGGGTGTGACCGCACCATGTGTGAAAGCGATCTGCTCCCGGACTGGACTTTAAATCACGTGATTGGTTGAACTTGTCAGGTTGCTTCCTGTTCTAAGTTTCACAATGGCAAGGAAAGGCATGTTGTGGTCAGCAGCGGAGACAGGATGCCTACTCGAATGCCTTATCTGAAGCGAAGAGAAGGCATTCATAAAGCTCATAAAAACGCTGAATTATTTTTGTATGTAAGCGAGCAGCTTCGACTGGAAGGCTTCACTCAATTAAATAGACATTAATAGGAACAAAGGGATGTACCTACTGTCTTCCAATTTGCTAAATTCTGTGTGCACAGCAGAATCAATTTGTGGCTCAGAATGAATTTTTTTTACCCCAAAAAAGCCCTAAAACGAGTCCTAAACATTTCAAGGCTATTGGACTCACTTGTGTTTGTTTCCACCAGGGGCACATAGTTGACTTGGAACAACAATTTTCCCCCACAACATTATCCAAAGTAGAAATTACCTCATGCTAGTTAAATGACTCATCATTTCTTCTGGTGACCAAATGCATTTCCTCCCAAAATCCGAGTGTAGCTGAAGCTGAGTGAATTTATAACGGAGAGGCAGAGGTATAAGACGAATGTGTCAGCAGTCAAGACTGTCTGAATTGTCAAAGCCTTTTTACTCAGATATTTTCTGATCATTCATGTTCTGTGTTCTGCATTATGAGCTAAAGTTAAAATCTCTTTTTAAATATAAAATCTGTTTTATATTTCCTGAAAGCATATGGAGCATAATCCTTGACTCAACAGAAATTAGATTAATATACTCAAACACTCTGAAATTGGTACTCTGATACACAGATTGTGCTTCTTTTCATTTTTAATAATGTTTAATGTAAAAGTTTAACGAGGTGAAATTTCTTTCCACAATGTGACGTATTTCCGAGTGAAACGGCATATTTGCGTGTACGGTACTTTGGTTTTATTCATCGTGATTTTTTGATTGGCTTTTGAAAAGTTAATCGGTATCGCTGCGAGCGCGAGCTAACTCGGGGGGGGGAGGTGAAATGTGACATAAAATGATTGGTTATTATGTTTTTTTGTCCCGCCCGCAATTCTACCGTGACGTAATAAAAAAAAAAATCTGAATCCGTTTAGAGGCGGGAAAAAGTTGCTCACTTTAGTGAAAGATTACGGATCTTTAAATGATTAGTACAGATGAATCGTGAACAAGCTGATCAAGGACACGAGCTAACGAGGTATAAAAGGTCTTTAATGAGTGACGTTTCTAAGATAAATCGTCGTGCAGTCAATGATCGGGATCAAACAATAGTCAGGCATGTTGATTTTAAAGTGGAACATTTTGAGTGGTTTTGTGGATTTTATACGGGGAGAAAAGTAGACAAAAGGGGACTAAAGGACTTGACTTATGGGGGAATGATCAAGCGATAAAGGGTCAAGTCGATGTTGTTGTGGCTCACTCGCTCTCTTTGTGTTTGAAACGCAAGTGGAGAGCGCATCACGAACTTCTCATCACGGGTAGAAGTATGGGGGGGGGGGTAATGTGTGTTAGCTGCTGTTCATTAGCACTGCCAAAATGCCTGCAGGCACGAGAAAGAAGGAAAGAGCGAGCAGAGGTGGTGGTGGTGGGGTGGTGGAGGGTGTGTGTGTATGTGTGTTTATGGAAATTGACCAGTGTGCTGTAACTGTTCGCCTGGTGCAGGCCTTTGAAGTGGAGATGTTCAACACCGCCGCCGTCTTTGTTCTTGGTAATTGCCTAAATAATCTCCATGGAGTGCGGGGCCACGCTACAACTGAACTAATCCAGGGCATGCCCACTGATTTGACAGAGACTCTCCATCTCTGTATGCCAGTCCATACACACACACACACACACACACACACACAGCCCTTCCCAACAAATCTGCCATTCTGTTTCTTCTCTTTATTAGCCTAACGCAGTAGGGGATCTGTAAAAGATGCTGGGTGTTGGAAGGGGGAGGCGATGTGTTTGTTGTTGGATGAGGGTCTTGTGTGTGTGTTCTGAGCTTAGCCACATGCTCGCGCCCTTGATTCGTTCCCTCCCCTTGCTGCCTTTCCCCGTGCATTGATATGATAATAGGCCGCAGCTCCATTTGCAAACCGGGGTGGAATATTTAGTCCGGAGTACTTAGCAACAACAACAATAATACACGCCTCTGATGCATCCTAAGCTCACCCTCTCTTTGTCGTTTAACCCGCCGCTGGCAATCGGACAAGGCCTGCCGCGTTGGAGCCTCCCGCAAGAGTGGTGGGGGGTGTGTAAGTGGTGGTCCAGGAGCACGGCTAGAGTTCAGGAGACCACCAGAGCATGAAGCACTGATGGAGGATGGAGGATGGAGGATGGAGTCAGGCCTGGCCTGCAGCCTGCAACACCCAGAACCCATGCTGGGGTCACGAGTGCTTTTTCTCACCAGCCGAGGCCACATGCTACACAGGCGCTAGGCTAATATGAGGGGAGTACATGGAGCTCTCAGATCCTGCAAGGAAGAAAGCTCTTGACGCTCTTGGCTGGATAAACATGGCACCATGGGTCTTTCTTCTGAGCCTGACATGTTAAGAGTTCAGACCCAGAGAGCAAGAGCAAGGAATGAAGAGAGTAAAAAAATATATAGAAAAGAAGGAAAGAAGCATGGGAGGGGGATGTAGACAACGCCAGACTGAATGTTTATTGATACAAAGAGTCTACACACGTATACCAAACCTGCACCATGATATCATTGAACCAGTGTACACGGCAGGAGCGATCGTTAGGGTCAATCTAGATAACAGTGCCATCACTCCGGAGTGGTCGGTGTCATCAGTACCGGTGTGGCTCCCGAGTAATGAAGAGAACACACCACCACCACCACCACCCCCATCACCCCACCCGCTCACTCCCTCCCCGTCCCGGGACATGGCTGGTGGAAGGGTATCAGGTAGACCAAGGTCCCATATAAAAGCGGCCTCTATGAATTATAAATTATAGGCCACTGGAGCCAGAGCCTGTGGGATGCAGAGAGAGCGATGGTGCACATGTTCCCGGAACAAAGGACAGCCACGGGAGGGGTTATTTTCAGAGGGTGGGGATGGGAGATGGGGGGGTAAGAAGCAAGCAAGAAGACGGGGTGTCATTCGGAGAAAGATGATGAAGGACAGTGTGCTGAATCTGTTTGTGTCCGTTTGTACATACACAAGACTCATCTATAAATCTATGCTCAGGTTGTGTTTCTCACATCATGCCCATGTTTTGATACTGTTTTGATATTCAAACGAAAGCAACATCTTTGGTCTTGCAAAAACGTACAAATGCAGAGGTGTTCATTACTTTTGCTTGAGCAGTTGGATAATTTTAATACATGTATCTGTATATACATACAGACCTGTAATACATGTATCTGTATATATGGTGCGTGCAAATGCTTGCAAAAAAAAAAAAAAAACAGCCTCATAAAATTGAGAAGAAATATTTCGTCTCGGTTGCACTGCTGAAATGTCTGTGGTGAGATTTCTGTCTCTGGAGTGTGCGTGTGTAAGTATGTGTGTGTGTCAGTTTTGAAAAGGCACACCATAGGGCGGTTCTGCTGAGTCCGGTTTGGTTCAGTCCGGTCTGTCTGGGCCGGTGGGGCTCCTTCTTCCTCCCTCTGGTCAGCGGGGGGCTCGCTCACTGGCTGCAGGATGGAAATATAGTTTTTTTGGGGGGGGGGGGCAGCGCTGATGAAAGCTTGATTGATATGGTGTCAGGAGCTCCATGATGGATTAAATTGTGTGTGCAGATGGCTGTGGCCCCGGCCAGTCATGGCTGTTGCTGCCTTCACCGCGAACCGCCGCCGTGGCAGCTTTAAGAAAATTTGATTTTCGCAGCTCAAAAACACACGGCAGCCCTCTTTTCTCTCCGCTGCCTGACTTCCATTTAGTTTGAGAGTGCACAAGTGATTTTTTATTGGATGAAATCTGTGCTGGATTGGATAAAGTGTTAGAGCGCTGAGCCATCTATCACTAGCGCAGCCCCAGCTCCTGTTTCGTCTTAAAAATAAAAGAAAAAAAATATAATGCAAAAGAAGAAGCCTCTGGGAGAATTTTTTTTTTAGATAGCTCTAGGATGTTGGAGATTTGAAAATTAACTCTGGGGTAAAGGAATATATAAGTTAATCCAGTTGTCTGTTCAGAAGATGTCAAACCATTTTGTCATAGGGCCCAAACTTTTAATCTTAGCTCCTTTCACACATGCACTTTTACATGAGAATTGAACAGCAATTAATCAGGAAAGGGTTTCGTGTGAAATCGAAGGGAGATTAATGCAACAAAACCAAGTCTAATTCCCGGTAAATTATTGGGAGACTCATGTGTGAACAGAAGCCGTTAAATTACTGCAAAAATGCGACAACAGGAGGAAAAGCCTAAAGTCAACAAAGAAGAAGAAGAACAAGAAAAATGTCTGTAAATTGGAGCAATTCAGAAATAAAGTTAGAGATGTTGGCTGGTCATGCCGAAGACAAAATCCTTGGTCAGATTCTTGGAAAGTAAATTCCACCAAATCTATTATTACATCCTGTGTATGGGGACTTTTGTGGAAATGTGAATGTGTGCATCCCAGTAAAATACAGAAGTGTGACTGACTCAAAGCTTGAACATTAACGGTAAAAGGTATGAAGATAAAGATAAAGTCCTGAATTTTGAGTAAAAAAAAACACTACTTGTGTGATGAAGGGCTACTCTGTGCCGCTGTGCCTGTGGAGACACCCCAGTGAGCTGCTCTCTGGAGAAAGGGGCTTTGGCTGGAGTGAAAACTCTGAGCGGTGTGTAGCGAGTTTGCACTTCCGTCAGTGCCAGCACCTTTAAAGCTTGATGTGAGCGCCTGCAGCCATTTCCTGCCTCCACGCTCAGATAAACATCCCCCCAGGTCCGAGCAGAGATGGCCACAGCAGCGGCCCTAACAAACAAACACACACACACACACACACACACCATGTGTCTCTCTCTCTATCTTTCGCTCTCACTGTCCTTCAGACAAACCAATTAGCCACTGATGTTTGTTTGCGCTGATCTGACCATATCGCTGCCATCCATTTTTAAACAGAAGGCCTTCTGTCCTCTCTTCTCCATTAGTGCTGCGCTCGGAAGAGCAAACGGCTTTCGCTCAGGGCAATGTCGCTGATGTGCTTGATGCAGTCTCACACACATACACACTCACAAACATAAGCATCCATAATGGCAGGCAAAAAACAAACCCAAAATGCAAAAGGAGGCAACGACGGAGTGCAGAGTGAAGGGAGAATTATTTAAGAGGCAGAAACTGTGTATTTCATTTACCCATCTATAATTTATCTTTAAACAAGCTAAAATGTAAATCCGTGGAGTTTTTTTTTTTTTTTTGGTTTGCTTTTTTGTTTTTCCACACACAGTCCATGAGTAACTGAGGATCTATGGCAGTGTGGACCTGACTACACCCCTCCCATCTTCTCCCCTCCATCTCAATAAATCATGACTAGTCCCGAGCAGCAGCACTTACAAGTCCGGCCAGCAATTTCTGATGAGCCGACGGAGACAGGACACCAGGCCTCACCGGAAATGTTTTGTTAAGACTAGTTAAACACGCCACGAACGCTCTTCCGTGTACAAGCAAATCCGAGGACCACCGAACATCGACCGCGAGCAGACAGTGGGGTGGACTGAGACTTGCTTAGACATAAATGCAAGTGTATTAACCAAACCATATCAGATTTTCATACCACCTCCATGAACCGTGTCCATGCTGCGGGCTTCCTGTCGGCTTTAATAACCAAAAAAATGTGGTCATATTTTTTGGAATACCATTTTCTAAATCTAAAGAGATCTTTGTTGAATCAGTGCACTGATTTTAGTAGTGAGCCAGTATAAACTGCTTACTAATGGTCTTCACATACCAGGCCTGACATTTATTAACACTTCAAGGAAGTAGAAATCAGCCACATCTTTTTGCAAGTAATGAAAAATACACAGAAATATTTTTTTTTAGAAGATTCGCCACCAGTGACCACATTAATCTTTTTGACCACACTTTTTTTTTTTTTTTGCAGACTATTACATTTATTTATCTTTTTCTCATATATTAAAATTGGGTAAGGCCCATTCTCTCCTGGTTAGCTAAAGAGAAAGATGAATACCTAAGGTGTTAGGGCTAAAATCCCTTTGATATCGCACAGACTATCATTAAAGTGTTGCTCAGGCCCTTAGCGAAAAATCCATTATTCTCAAACATCTGACCTGGGATAATGGTGAGTACATTTTTAATGCATCTTTTTTTTAATAAGTTCGAAAATTGCCAAGACCTTCGCACAATGGAAAGTAGTTGCACGGGAGCCCTGACAGTAATAATAAAAGGTAAGAAAAGTCTTTTCTCTTTGGCGCCTTTTAAGTTGCCAACATCCAAAGACCGCAGCAAACTACGAGAAGAAAGAAAATCATTACATGCTTGTTTCATCTGACTCTTTCTTCCTGCATATGGAGGCAGTGGACTGGATTAAAAGTGACTAAAAATCTAAAACTCACCGAGCTGCCACTGCGGCTGTCGCTTCTCCTTCCTCCTTCTCTTCCAACTTTGATTTTTAATGGAAGATCTGCTCTGAGCTCGTTTACTCAGGAACAGAGCGATATAAATGTTTTAAAAAAAAAAAGATTTTGAGCCAAAAAACAAAAGGGAAAAGGGAATGGAAGGAAGAAAGAGAGGGTAATCGGAGAAAGATTTTAGATTTTAATCTTAATAATTCATCATGCATTCCTTCAATCTGCCCCCCTGTTCTGACTGATGTTTAATGAAGACTCAGAGGTTGTGTTTTGGAGCTCAAGCGCTGGGTAAATAAAGCGACATGCCGGTCGCTCTGTCGATGGCTAACTGATAAGCGCTGTAACACAGCAGTGGACCCAAACAGTGTTACACAGTAGGAGTGATGCCAGCCGTGAACACAAACAAGGTTAGCATGTCGCTAGAGGCCCAGGGGAAGAAGAAAGGAGAGAGACACGCCGGGGTATCTGGCAGATCACACACTAACTGTGCACCTATAGGACCAGAGGAAGGGAGGATTTCAATTTAAAGGAGTGAAGATTGTATCTGTGGGATCATGTGCATTATGTAGAACGTGGTTAATGCTGCCTTTGCGTGCTCATCACTCAGATGGTCCTGTTTCCCACTTGAAAAGTCATAATTACGTTCTTTGCGTTTAAGTGCATCGCTAACGTTAGCTACACTGTAAAAATACAGTAAAATTTGCCTGGAGAGAACTAATAACAGCACGAAAGACATAATCCTGTACTTTTGTAAATGCAATTGCAAAAAAACACCTTAAATGTACAATTATGTTTTCATTCTTCCAAGCCCAGGGATCTTTAACCTGAAACATCTGGGAATGTATAGAAGTATTAAAATATGAAATGGCAAATAACTGTTAATGTAATGGCGTTCATTGCAATTGCATTTACAGAAGTTTAGGCTAATGTCATTTACACAACTCATTGTTACACAACTTTTACTGTATTTTTACAGGATGCTTTTTTTTTTCTTTTTTTTACAGTGTAGTTAGCTAGCCTGATCTATTTTGGTATCGTCCTAGCATTTTAACATTTTCTTTACTGCAAAAATGTACAATACTGTGCAAAAGTCAGAGAGCACCCTTTTTGTTTATTCAGTTTTCAATCAAATGGCCATTCAGTACTTATTGTTAATGATTTGGTGGTAAACAATAATGATGGGAAAAATGTATTTAACATAAGATCACACAAAAGCTTGATTGAAAACTGAATGAACAAAAGGGTGCTCTCTGACCTTTTTGAACAGTACTGTATAACGAACTCTCACAGATCCCTTCATATAAAACATCAACACTGATGTTGTTTCAGCTCTTTTGGGGGTTTAA
The DNA here is from genome assembly GCA_028565825.1 of Olivaichthys viedmensis. NCBI lineage: Eukaryota > Metazoa > Chordata > Actinopteri > Siluriformes > Diplomystidae > Olivaichthys > Olivaichthys viedmensis. The sequence goes on from JAOUQW010000004.1 coordinate 1,387,372, forward strand.
TCTTTGGTAACATCTCGTCCCAGTTGTGCAAACACACAGCCTCACAACTTAAATAACTCAGCGTGGGAACAAATAATCGATTCTCAAATTCATCGCGATTCTCTCTTTCATGCACAAAACATCATAATCAGACTTTCACACAGGTTTGTGTCTACAGCACCAAATACTTCTGATAAATAAAATAAACACTAAATACATTTAGGCCTGCCACAATTCATAAATAATGGCCTAATCGCAATATTTGAGCCGATCAGAATTATTTGACATGATCACGATCAACCTTTAGATTCTAAACTCTCATGTTTTCATTTGATAAAATCAAATCGCTGCACCATCATATTCGAATAATGTTTCTCAGTCAAGGGCTTTGAACTGTGAACTATTCATAACCACGTTTTGTCGTGTAACACAGTAATAATTATCACTAAAACCTGTTGTAGACAACAAGGATATAGTTTTTGCCGTAGTGCATTACTCATTAATATATGTAGTTTTTACAATAGTAAATTATTTCTTTTTGAGAAAGCCCTTTTCATATTTCAGTAATCGGTTTGATATATTTCCGTTATTATTTGTGTCATGGCTTCCCTTTGCAGTTTCTTAACAATCTAAAAGGCAAACGGAAATTTAATTTACTTACATGTTCAATATCGATAAATGGCTGTTCTTTATAAGGTGCTTGTGCGTTATTACACTAGTATTAATCTTACATTACAAGAGTGGCATAAAATCAACAAAAAAGCCAATTTGTTTGTATGACAATGAATCGTCAGCCAAAACTTCATAACTGTGACCGCGCTAAATACATGAAGCCCTTTTTTTAAATAATAATATTATGTTTGAAAGCAGCAAGTAGTCATCCGGAAAAAATCATAATGCAACATGCATAAGGAATCGTTTTATAATCTTTTTTATAATCTTTCAAATTAAATCGTGAGGTGCCTCGAGATTTCCCTTCTACAAATTACACACTGTATCGTTGATGTGTGTGTGTTTGCCTTAGTAAAGTGGCGAAAGCTCTGTAAAAGGCTTTTCTTCGTCACCCTGCTCCCTCTTCTTCGTTGCGGCTCTTGAACCGGACATGCGAGAGACCAGAAATGCGTTTTCTCATTAAATATTTAAACAGACAGAGACAGCTGGGTTGGAATCTTCCAGTCCACCCACCGCCTTTAATATACCCTCCTCTCTCCTTCCTTTTCCCTTTTTTTCTCTCCTGTCTTTCGGTTAGAGAAGGGCGATGAAGCAAAAAAAATTATATCACAATACTTGATGATTGTTTTCACGATACACAATGTGTATCATGATATTTAGTTTTGCTGTGGTTAAACTTGGAACGAGCGCAACAGCAGTACCACAATATGAAGCTACAATATTACCACCAAAACTAAATGACTAGAAAGGAACAAGAGGGGAAAAATGTAACCTCCAATCAGCATGGTTGTAACAATGGAGCTGGTTGATGGTGTAAAAGTACTAACGATACCCTTGATACTATGAGAAAGGCACAGTGACGTAATTTATCACGATATCAATATCATATCATCATACTCTCACTTCGTGTTCCGCCGGCTCTCTTTATCTTATCTGCATCTCTGTGTCCTTTGGTTGACACTGAGGAGTGTGTCAGTCCTGCGTGTTTCTGTGTGTGTCAGAGTGGTGATGGTGTTGAGAGCAGTTGTCCCAGTGGACAGACCCTCATCACACCACACACACTACACACCCATTCTGGAGGCATACACACAAGAATAACTGTTCTTAACAGTAGAAAGATGTCTGGGTGAAATACACACTGTGGTGTCAGAGCGTATTTCAGCGAGACATCTCATGGCACGCCGCGACAGAACTTTCCACACAAAAATGGTTTATTACCCAGTGACACGCCAAGGGCGCAGCGCCTTTTTGGCCGTCATTGTCGCTGGCTGATATAATATCTGCTTTTAGTTTTCACCATGTGGGAAACCAAACCCACTCTGTCCAAGCCGCTGCGGGATCGGCGAATAGCCGTGAGTGATTGCTGACCCGCGCTGTTTGTGGGTAATCATCCAGCTGGAGGAAAATTCCTTCCTATCAGCGCACTTCAATGTTATCAGACTTCCTCAACAGCAAGGCATGGACAGGACTGCTTTCCTTTAGAGCACAATGAGTCCTACACACATACACACACATACACACACTGTGCGTGTTTTGTGAGAAGATAAATTAAGGCACTACTAGGAAAAGAGGAAGAGTCCGTCAATGGAAAGTCCTTGATGGTTCGCATTTAAAGCCGAGTGTATGAGCTCTGTGAAAACAAACACACGCGTTAATCAGCCAAGCGTAGCACACGCTTCTCAGTTCTCGGATCGCCCATATTTGCCATTCCTCTACTGGACGCAAATGAAATAATAAATAATACATCTGTGAAAGAAACTCTTTCTCATGTTTCCTTCTCCCAGGGTGGGGTTTCCTGTTTTCAGTGAAACCCCACCCAACAAATGAATTGTATCAGTGATGTAATACTTCAGACAGAAAGCTAACTACTGGATGGTCTTGGGCATTATTTCTAATAATACATATTTGTGGCATACACCACAGCCTTCTCTCCATTCCATCCACAGCATAAGGACCAAATTTGGTTATGGTCATGAGCCCTTAAACTTTGGAAACAATTGGTGGTTCTGGTTGTCCAAGATGGCCACCACCCATAACGTTTCAGCACGCCAGTTTTGTCCATGTTTCTAGATGACAGGAAGTCCCACTGTGTCCTAAACCACACCAGCACGTCTGTGTGACATCACTGAAGAACTGGATGTGGTTTGAATCAGAGATTTACAGAATTATTTTGGGGTGAGACAGACTTCCATTACTTGTTAGCTACATTAGCCTCACAGCTCCAGTGCCACCATCTCCCCTCTGCAGAGAACCCGTGAAACTTTGTTAGCAATGTACATTTGCATGGATTGATTAGGCCACTCCTAAAAGAGAAGGATAACCAAACAAAGTGAAAAAAAAAATACAAATACATTTTTTAAAATTATTAAAAATGGGAAGTGGGACTACATTAACAAGAATACCAATTACACCAACAATAATAACATAACTGACTGAAGAAACTATAGCCAGACATACAAGCACAGAAACAACAATTCTAAGAAAAACGAACTATGGAAAGGAAAATAGTGCATTGTGTGTAAAGGAAAAAATTAAAAGGACTGACTTGTCAATAATAAAATGCTTTTTCATTACCTTGTATTTATATAAAAAGCAAAATAAATTACTAAATTAAATTATTGTTTCCCTTCCTGAGAAGTGCTTTAGAGACGCTACTCGTCCTTTGAGACCACTACTAGCCAGCCTTGTTTTGACACGACTTTTGCTGATTGGAGTGTCTCGTTCTTTGTTCAGCACATTCTGTATCTGTGATGAAGTTGCTGTTCTCTCTCTCAGTGAACAAAGCTTTATGTA
>JAOUQW010000004.1:1407142-1419617 GCA_028565825.1 Olivaichthys viedmensis
CCTGGAGCAGGGAGGGTTAAGGGCCTTGCTCAAGGGCCCAACAGTGGCAGCTTGGTGGTGCTGAGGCTTGAACCCACAACCTTCTGATCAGTAGTCCAGTGCCCCAACCACTGAGCTACCACTGCTCTTGGATAGCTGATTCTGATTATGTAGATTTGCGTGTTGGGGTTCAATTTGTTAACACTAAAGACTTTTTCAATTCTCCTGTGGAAAACTGATTTGGGGGCGGGACAACGTATGAGCTCAGTTTGTGATGTCACTAAATAAGCTCCACGGCTTTGGACCAATCACGTTCGATATGCAAATTATTAGAGGATTGCAATGCGGAATTGCCACAGAACCTGCGTGTTATGCTAGCTAGCTAACTTAGCTAATGTTAGTGATGAACAGATGGTGGTTGTCATGGTAACATTATATTCTGACAGGTTATAGCTGCTGTTAAATAAATCACTAAGAAAATGACGATGCAAATCAAGATACTGAAATCCCACTCGTGTCCACCTGTGACAAATGTGAGCTAGTTTACGAGCAGTTAGCTAAACGGCTAGCTAAGTTATCTAATGTTAGTGATATTAGGCTATTTGGAAATGCAGGAGGACATGTGGGCGTTCCCTAATTTGCATATTCATGTAATTCATAGAGCCTGGCATTTTTAATGAGGGTAAAGGTGTAGAGGTGCTCCTAGTACATTTTTAGTCGTTTCTCTGGCTTTTTTTTTAATGACATGTTTACAGGGACTTTAAGACAATATCGATTATATTCAAAAGAGTCTCATTTTTATTTTTTATAATCTGTAAATTTAGACAGCATGTAACAGCGTGTATATTTTAATCCTTTTGCGACATATTCAAGAAATTGCTCTGTTTCCTAGAGTTATGCTAAAACCTGACTGTTCTAGCGTGCTTTATTTTGTTTTTCTTCTATTTTTTGGCTCAGTCAGGGCTAGACTTCATCCCGAGTGTCGACAGGCCGTAACTGCCCACGTAAATGTCTGCACACTGTGTGTGTGTGTCTGAAAGTTCCTTGACTGTGTGAAGAAGGCACAGTGTGTGAGCCGTGGACTGTGCACTGATCAGGTGTGTGTTACTGAGAGTCCGACTCTGCTCTGTGTGTGTGTGTGTGTGTGTGTGTGTGTGTGTGATCCTGGCCTTCCTCCACTGGGTCACTGTGGCTCTCACCCTCAGGCGTCGTCTAGCTGCAGGCTCTTTTAATGGAGAATCTCCTCCAGGGCGCGCCGTGCTCTTCTCCCTGGTGTACGGCAAGAACACGGCCATTTAAACTGGCTCTGGTGCCACTGACCCGGCCTGTGAACACAGCCGGAGTGAGGGTCAGCTGGCTCGGGGCTTCACACCTCCTCCTTTAACCTAAAACACACAGTCGTCCCACCTGTGTGTGTGTGTGTGTGTGTGTGTGTTTTGGGAGAGACGGCGAAAAAGATGCACTTTACCTGACTTACACCTGCGCCTCAGTATAACTCTTTTCCATCCTCTCATCTTTTTTTATCGTCCTTTCATTCTTAATTTATTTTTCCTTTTATTCTTCCTTTTATTCGTTATTTTATACAGTGATTACAGTGTGATGGTGATGCATTGCCTTGCACTGACAGTGATGATGCTTTGATGGAAAAGAGAACTATCTTTGTTGTGTTGTATGCTGAGCTTAAATGCTAAAATGTGCAAATTACAAAGTGCAAACTGTCTGAAAATTATTACTAAGGTGTCATTATAATGACATATTGTCCTCATTTAAATACAACTAGTTTTCTAGTCATAGTTTTCTTATCATATATGCATGCCTATGATTTTTTTCTGTCATATCATATTAAATAATGTAATGTTATTATATATCATGCGCTATATACACTGCATTTCACTGTATGTGATGCTTCTTTCACACCATATCCGAAAACTAGGAGCTTTCTGATGATTATTTCTTTGACCATGTGCATGTGGACGTTGTTCAGAGCAGAGCCGATGTTCTAGTGCATGTGTTTCCTATTGGCGGCTGGAGCTGGTGATCAGGAGAGGGCTTCTTTCAGTAATGATCCCCTTATTATTTAGCTTTTTTCTCTTCAAATGGAGAAAAAAGGGCATTCATCATTCTGTTGACCCGCAAGATCACGCCAGCCGAACGTGCCTTTGAAAAGTAAAACCGAATCTCGCTTTTTAAATAAGATAAATAGTAAACAAATCCAGGCCAACCCTTTGAAAGAGCTTGCCAAGAGATTTACCTCGCCCTCTGGCAAATGATATTTCTTGAACCGGGTTTAAATTTCAAGTGTCTTGGGCTTAAAGAAATCTGGAACAAAAGAAAACGGGTCTCCGAACAGCAAATATTATCTGCTGCCGGGGAAAGATGTCAAGATTGCATTTTTTTTTCTTTTTTCGTTTGTCTCAAATGTAGGAGCGAGGCTGGTGCTTTGGCAAATCCCAGAATAAAACTCCAGGAGCTGGAGTGCTGCTTTGCCACATTCGTGCATAGTGTACTGTGTACATCTGCTTCCAGTATTATCAACTTTTTTATCAACTTTTTATTTTTTGGTGCGTGTGATCCTGAAAACATAATGTATTTATCATGTTTATTATCATCCGTGTATTTATCAGTGTATGTTCATTTTACAGAATCTCAGTGATGGCTTAGGTGCTGTTTTTTTTATATGCATACACTTAAAGCAAACACATTATATTAAATTATTACGCAGTAACACAAAGAAATCGGATGACACTCAGATTATAGTATTTGTAGTACTATATTCATATTCCAGAGTCCCGGTCCATTTTCGTGCGTTTATTCATTTGACTTCAAAACATCCAACATGTTGATGAAACACATTATATTAGTTTATCTCTAATGTAGTTTTATATAAACCTTGCATTTATAAACAGCACACTGAAAGATAAAAGGATAACTATTGTCTACTCGGGAGTACCGTGTCCATTTGAGGCCAATTACAGTGATGACTGCAATAACTGCATGTTTCATAATAACAGTGCATGCACCCTCGGTAATGACTTTGTCCCTTGATCAGGCTCAAAAAGGGGATAAGATGAAAGCACACAAAATCATTTATTTACCCTCATCAAGGGGTTTGTGTCCGAGTTGTCCTTTCAATCTCCATCCTGTCCACAGAGTGTGGGTTAGTTAGGTTAGTTACTTTGCGCCTTTGGTCTTTTATAAAAAGGCATCACGTTGTAAGAAAACTTGTATAAGAAGTTAAAGTATAAGATGTAAAAATTAAATGCGAGCAGAGGACTATATAAGGTGTAAAGTATAACTCATGTTTCTCTGATTTTTTTCCTAGGATTATTACAACATTGATACTGATTCTTCTTATGAATCTTGAACGGACATCTAAAAAAGCCTAAACTTCCAAATTTATCCAAAATATCGATTTCAAAATCGCATTTCTCATTTTCTCTATTTAGAGAAAATTAAGGACTTAATTTGTGGATCTAAGTTTGCCAGACAGACGTCCTCTGTAAATTGATCGGTAGAGCTGCAGCACCGTGTGATAAATAAATAAGAGGCCTGTTTTAAAAATGGAAGTTATATTTATACCTCCTATAAATTACTGATCATTGATAGATCTTGTGTGTACACTCATGAACCCGACCCTCAGTATAAGGCCTCTGTTTTGTGATCAGAGTGTGTAACAGTGTACGGCCGGTCCGTCCCGTCCCATTCGGAAGACCACCTCGCCTCCAGCACACAGCCGAAACCCACCGAGAGAAGCCTCTCTTTCATCTCGGGGCCCTTCTTGTTAAAAGTGAGCATGAGGAAGGGTGAGAGAGACAGAGAGTGACAGAAACACAGACAGCCCGAGAGAAGGAGGCACCTAAGCCCTGGCCCCACTATCATTATATTTTGATTCCCCCCCTCTTTCTTTAATCCCACTGATGAAGTCTGGACAGGCAGAAGCATGCTCTCGCAGACAGCAATTTCGGCGCACCATATGCGGCTCACACGTCCGCCCTCGCGGGGAGAGGAGAGGAGAGAGAGAAAGAGAGAGAGAGAGAGAGAGAGAGAGAGAGGGAAACGAGGAGAGGGACCAGGAAAGAGCTCTGAAATACAGCCGTGGCTTAAGGGAGCGAGGGGAGGACCAGAGCCCAGATGAAATAGGAATGGTGAACGAAAGAGGAAAGAGGAAGGAGGGAGGTGGTTGGTGGGGGATGTAGAGTAGCTGAGCCTGCTGGCTACTGATCTCTTCTGATTCCCCCCTCGCTCACTCCGGACCACGGCGCACTATCCATCAACCCTCCACCGCATCCCAGTCCCGGACCGACATGCCTCAATAAAAACACCCACCACCTTCCCTCGGAAAGAATATATATATATATATATACATACGATCAGATCAGAGCAATGAAAGATGCACATGCAGAGCGATTGCAGGTAAACAAATGAGACAGGTACTCACACAAAATGGAGGCGCGTCGGTTCTCCAACCCCCTCGCTGCATTGAGGCTGGTCACGTGACACCACTGAGTGTGTGCACCTCAGTAATTCCTCCCCTGCCAACTCTGTTTTCTGCATGGGTTTTCTGCAGACCCCGGACCTGCGATCTATAGGTTAGCTACTGTATATGTTCACCCACAGAGGACGAACATCAAATGGGTTTATCAAATCAGCAGAAAAAAAAAGACTTTGATCTTGATTCTGGACTAATGCTGGTCCATTCTGAATATTTCATCACAGCCGAGTGTGGTGTTATTGTGATGTTGTACTCAGTGCTTTTAGTCGTCTTTATGTTTATGCTGTATTACTAGTTTTTATTTTTGTACCTTATCACCGGTGAAAATGAGGGCTTACCTGAAAAGAAAAAAAAAAGCAATACTTGGGAATGAGACAACAATTTCAACCCTGTCTTAAGGGTCACCACTGGTAAAACATTATGCAGATAAACTAATATCCTTCAGAATGTAGAAAAAAAAGGTACTAAACTAGGCTTTTAAGGTTCTAACGCTTGTCACTTGTGTGAGATTTGTACCTTTTAGTTAGAAGAACATAACTGCATAATTGTAGAGGAACGTCATTAAGGTACTTGCACGTAATTATAAATTAAAGACCACTGTTCTACCCCCGAGGAGACATTTGCACATTCGGGAACAAAAACGAACCGTACCTTTTTTTTTTTTTTTTTCCTGAGATATCTGTTTTCATGTCAGACCATCCCGCTTGGAGAAAGAGAGAAGCTCCTGCAAAAGGAGAGAAGGAGAGGCTTAGACTTGTGGTGAGCTAAAATAATTAAATTGAGCTCAATAGACCTTGCTCGGTTACATACAAGGAGAGATCCATAATCCCGCATGTAGTCTGTCTGCTTGCATTTCCAGTTTGCCTGATGCTGACCAAGCAGCTTCCTGCTTAAAGCCTGCCTCGGCTTCCCATATACATAATATATCCATCGCAGCAACCCCCGTCCCCCATCCCCGTCACCCGCACCGCCGCCTCGTTTTGGGCCTCGGCTGAAATACACAGTTAGCTCAGAAGCAGTGCTCTTCATTTGTACCTCTCTCCGGGCGAGAGACACCCAGAGAAGGTTAGATTTAAACAGCAATCGCGGAGTATATAATTAAGGCCAGGGAGAGCGGCTCACTCTTTTAGGTGAGAATTGAAGGGGAATGAGAATGACTCTATGTCTATTACAGGTCCTAAAGTGAGAGCGCTGTGGGAGACTGGATCACTTTCTCTCTCTCTCTCTCTCTCTCTCTCTCTCTCTCTCTCTCTCTCTTTCTCTCTCTCTCTGAACACATTAGCTGTACTGTGTGAAAGATTGTCTGAGTTTTGCTGCAGAAATCAAGGAGTATAATTATAACTAATGGTGATTATTGTGTTTGCGTAACATACTCCAAAAGCTAGTCCCCGATTCCTCAAAGTGCACAGTTGTATATCCAGACTTCTGCATGAATGGGCCCTAAATGTAATCTGGTCTTCACCTAAATCAAAATAAGCCATAAAGACGAATGGCATACATAAAATTTTACCCTGCCATATCTGCACTGAACAAGTGTTTTAAGGTTTTAATGGACAAATTATGTGAACCTCTAGGAAAATGACCTCTTGAAAACAGGGCAGTTGAAGTCAGTTGCTTCAATCGATTCAGTTTTGGCTTTGACTTGCCGTCACATATTTTAAAAAACAAACAATTTATCTGCTTTTCAATACCGTTCAAATTCAATATGGTCAAAAGAGATTTCACAGGATCTCAGAAAAAAGCTATTGGGGCAAATAAAGCCTCTAACGGGTTACTAAAGGATCTTTAAAGATGTGTGTCTCCATCAGTTAGGCAGATAGTTTACAAACGGAAGAAATTCAGCATCGTTATTGCTATCCATTACTCTCCTTACCTAAAAAGAACAGTGTCAGTGCATGATGTAGAATCCTAAAAGAGGTGAACCTTAGGATGACAGTGAAGAGAGATTTGCAGGAATCTCTTGTACACGTCTTGTATAATGTGTTCATGAATCTACCATGAGGACAAAACTTAACAAGAGTGGGGTTCTGTTACCTATAAAAAATAATAATCTGCCTGTCTTATGTTTCTAATAAGATCTAACAAAATTTGAAATGCAAATAAACTAGTAATGTGCATGGTTATTTGAATATCCAGGTCAGTTTAAAGCCGTTACAGTTACACATAATAAACAATATTAAACTTTTTGTTATCATCTTTTATTTTATATATATATATATATATATTTATTATTATTATTATTATTATTATTATTATTATTATTATTATTATTAATATAATTTTTTATAATATATATATATTTTTGAGAGACAGATTTAAATTTACAGATATTCAAAAAGCACCAAAACACCCCAGTTGTGAAGCATTGGCAAGGACATATAATGGTGTATGGCTTGATATTGCTAAGGGGCCAATGAATACCAAGTTGTATCAGGAAATTCTACATCAGTCTATGGGGTCTAAAATACAAAAGACATTTGGTTAGGCAACATGACAATGATTCAAAACACAGGAATAAAAATGAACAGAGGAAATTCCACATTTAAAGCCCCTTTCACACATGCACGTTTATGCAGGAATTCAATGGTAATTAGTAGGACATGAGTTCAGTGTGAAGCAGGTCAGAGTCAAAATCCTGTAAAGATCTAATACAGTTTCAGAGGGAATTATCAGGAGGCTCATGTGTGAACAGAAACTAATACATTACCAGGAAAGAAGACAACGTATTGATGGCCATTTATCTGACGTCGCAATGAAACCTTTTGAGGCGGCTGATTTGAAAACATTAGCTCAGGAGAAAAAGCCAAAAGTCAATGCAAAAGAAGAAGGACATCGTAAAGAGAGAGAAGATGCTAGTAGATGTCACGGTAAATGTAAAATAGGTCTGCATCCTAGTAAAATACAGCCTGTGTCAATGACACAAAGCCTGAACATTAAAAGTAAATATATGACCATAATGTAAGGATTTGAATGTAAAACCACTATTAAAGTGGGAATATCAGAGGGAACGGAAACAGTTTGTATTTAGGAGTGGGTCAGAATATCTTCTGATGTGCAGGGCTGTTTAGTTATTGCCAATCAGGAAGGTCACATTTTTCCATCAATGACTTGTTTTATCTTTATTTGTTCACAAATATCTTCTTATTATGACATAGACGATGGTCACATTTTAGCAGCCATTCATGCAGAAACCCAGATATTTCCAAAAGGTGCATAAACACTTTTTTTTCCCCCACAGCTGTAGAAAAATTCAGCTCAGCACTTGAGTCGAATAAAATGATATTTAGACTATTAATGTGGAACACTCAGTACATTACCTAGACGAGAACAACAAAGTGAATAAGAAAACTGTGTCCTTCTGTGAGCGAATAGACAGCCCCATCACATGCAGGCAGTGTCATTTCCCTATGAAATGTGGTTGGACAGTGGAGAGGGACCTCTTTAATGGTACATGCAGCTGGCTTAAATGTCTTTCAGATGACACAGATGGAGCATGCTGGGAGATTGATGACATTTATGGGCACACACCTATGCAGTCCTGCCCCCAGCAGTCTCACATCAGGCCACATCACCACCACATTAGACAGAGGGAAATGTTGCATGCACAGAGAGACAGATTGAGAGAGAGAATCTCACACGTCCCTGACACTAACGTAGCTCTTAGTCACTAGCCTGGGGTCCATCTGTATAATTCACTTCATTTGGTCCTGGTATTGACATCATTTGGCATTGACGATCTACTGCATCTGTAAGCGTGTGTATGATTACCACGGACAAGAATTTGGACCCTGTAATAATAAAAGAACAGAAAACCTGTTTACTCCAAACTCACTTATAATGGAAGTCTAAGGGCAGCTGTTGAACGCCGTTAATAAACATTTATGTGAAACACATATTGTTGTTGAACGTTCATAACGTCTTCAGTCAAATGTGTTTGTAAATGAGGCTCTAAATCTGTGTAATTCGTAGAAGGAACTATGTTTTTAGAGGGAAGAATTTGTGGTGGTGTTATCAGTGTAGTTATGAGGCTCTGATGGCGTATGGATACCACAAAACCGCAACTACTTTTTACTGTATATTTTACTCTAACAACCTTTTACTGTGTTGCTCCAGTGTTGGAAACTTACAGATAAAAGTCTATAAGAACAGCTTTGGCAAGATTTTTTCTCACGTCTGTCTCATCCTCACACCTTTATTGTTCCAGTGGAACGGCTTTAGCTTTAAATTTGCGTTATTTTTACATTTTAAATGTTTTAAATGTTTATTAACAAGAGTTCAACAGCTGCCTTTAGACTTTCATTATAAGTGAGTTTGGAGTAAACAGGTTTCCTGTTCTTTTCTCACTGCAGGGAAACGTATCCAAATTCATGTCTGTGGTAATTTCACACACACTACAGATGCAGGGGATAGAGATTAGGTTGAAAGGTGTATTCCTTTTGTTTTAAGAATTTTAAGAAATTCCACAATTCACTTATGTGCATCTTCAATAATAAATACGAAGCACTGGCTGAGGAAGCTCTGTTAGAATATCATCATTCTGCTATGGAAGTGAGACATGCCCTTGACTTTGGAGGTCTCGGCCTCAGTGGGGACATCTGCTTGTGCTTGTGTGTGTGTGTGTGTGTGTGTGTGTGTGTGTGTGTGGTGTGTGTGTGTGTGTGTGTTTTAAAGAGCCAGAGATGAAGAGCACAGCAGATGCTCTTCTCTGCATTTGTATGGGTGGGTGGGATCACCGTGACCTGGCCGGACTCGACCTTTGCCCCAGAGAGCTCTCTGTCTCGGCGAAGGTCAAGGCCGGTGCACACATGTTCACTCCCTGCTTACTGCATGTCCACGAAACCACGAAGATGCCCATCATTAGGAACAGCCTATTAAAATCTTGAACTTCACTCTGTAATGCAATAACTGTGGTGAAAAGTGTGTAGAGAATTCAGCTCTAAATTACCGGCTTGTGCCTTCATTTGCCTACTGAAATCATACATTAAAAAATACGAATTGTACGAATTGCACGAATTGAAAACTATTTGTCGATTGTCTTGGTTAGAGTGGAATGAATGGCTGCTTTTAATTCAAACCTTCGATTAATTAGAATTGTGGAAATCATTTTTACAGAGACAGGGTTGAAATTAATAAAAATATTTTGATGGATTTCCCTTGACGTTAACTCATATAACACAGATGAGTTTAGTAAATGAGGTGTTTGCATGTTCCTTTAAACAATTTAAACATATTTAAACAAAAGTTACATTTTCATTCACTACACTAACTTTTTGTCTTCTTAAAATTGCTCTTAAATAAATGTAATCTTATTTACATTTATTTATAATGGCAGCAGATTAAAATATCACAAATGTGTTTTAAAAGTATGGGAAATTTCTGTGCTGTTGGTTGACTTTTTTTTCCTGCTGGCCTTATTTCAGGACATTCCACAGAGGACAGAACTACGTAGTCACATTTTTCAGCTGTCTTTCATATGGTTAAATTGAGTTGCTGCATAATTTCCCAGCTACATTTCATACCACCTTAAAACTGCCAGTAATGATGTTATATACTACGATACAGGAGCTTTTTGCTACATATGAGGAAAGAAGGGACATTTTATTTTTAACAGAGTATAAAGCTCACTGTATAAGAGAATGGAGGTAAAGTAAATGTTCTAATTCATTATTTGAACTGTATGATGAAATGTTAGGTGATGTTAGCTTAATCTACTTTAGTGTAGGATTTAATTTGATAAGAAAAAATGTGGACAAGTTTTACTAACACGCAAGGCGAGTTTTCTTGTCAAAAGATGAAACCTTGTCATGAATGTGATCGTAATCTTATTTTGCTCATGATGTTAATAATCTAAACTTTAGCTGTATGGCTTAATCAGAAGGATGCTGCTCTTTTATAAGGAAAAAGGAGATCATGTATTGTGTATTTGACAAGGAATTAGCCTGGCATTTTATATAGGAAATCTGTGCATCGCTTTTTAAATATGAAACAATGAAATATTTGTCCCAAATGCAGCCCTGGAATCATGCAAATTGCCTCTGCTTCTGTAATTCACTGGTGTATAAGTGGTGTCATTTTATCACATGAAAGAACCGTTAACATCAATAAAGGTGAGCTGGCAATATTTTATCTCTGTGTCTGCGCGTATCAATCACCGGTGATACTCAGAATGACTGCGTGTCAACAACTGTTTACCAACTGTTGTGTTTTTTTCTTTTTTCTATAAATCAACAGAAAATAGGTGAGAAACTGACAAATGACGGACACGCATGGAGCTTTTTTACACCTCTGAAAAACTTCCTCCCTTAAGTGACGCAGCTTTTTAAGGAAAGGAGCTTGGTGAGGCTCTCCGATCTCCACGACACCCGTTGATAACGGGGTGTGCCTCTGCACCTTGCCTTTGAAAGTTTTCCTCGCGAATCAAAGCAGCACTCCTGTGCATTAATAAAAGCTGTTTTGTGTGAGCTTGATTAGCCATAATGTGCCTGTCTGCTTGTCCGAGCCTGATGGGAACGTCAGATGTACAAGAGCAAGATGGAGCGGCGGGGAGGGGGGGAGCAGACAGTGTTGTATTTCAATATTGCTGCCTTTTAAGGGCGCTGGGGCTAGATTTGTATTGATTTGAATTTGATAATGATTCTATTTGCTCTATTAAATTTGTATATATTCGAGGGGCTCGGTTACACCCGGACAGAGGGGGGAAAAAAAGGAGCTTGAGAAAAACAAATTAGTGCGTGAGGGGTGGATTGGGTTGCATGTAATCTTAGAGGAGGGCCATTGGTTTAAAATTATAGGAAGTGTCTGTTAAGTTACTGAGGGGCAGACACAAAGGCTCGGAGTGTGTGTAATGCATGAGGCTATGAAGATGCACGTGTGTGTGTGTGTGTGTGTGTGTGTGCTTTAGCTTGTGAGTTTGTCAGAGTACTCTCCTGTGTTTGGTTTGTTTTTTTGTCCTCTCAGTCAATAGTCACACCTATTTTCTTGCTCATCTCTGGAAAGTTCATGTACATTTACACACACACACACACACACGTGTGTCTGGTCAGCGTGAAGAGGCCAACGGATCACCTGTTATTAACAGACTTGCCACTTGTAGGCGTCTCATTGGCAGCGGTCAGCGGGCCTGTCGATACCTGTCCTCCCTCATCAGCCGCATACGGAGGTCATTATCAGAGAGGGCCAGGGGGGCTTCAGGGTTGCAGCACACACACACACACACTTCTGGGAGTGACCGGCAGCTTGGGTCAGTGGTCCTCCAGCCAGTCTGGACCCCTCCCTCTTCACACACTCACTCACGTTCACACTCACACACTCCTTACGGTCCTGAACTCGACCGTATTCACACACACACACACACACACACACACACACACAAGCAGATGTCCCCACTGAGGCTGAGACCTCCAAAGTCAAGGGCAAGTCTCGGCCTGCCTTCGCACTGACAGGAAATGCTGTGATTCTCAATCTTAAACTTCTGCACTTCTTCTTCAGTCTGTAATTGTGCAATCTAAGTTTTGGACTTTCACGGTTTGTATTTGGCAAATTCTTTTTTAGAAGTTTTGGCCCCGGCAGAAACTCAGTTAACCCCTTAAAATCTTGTCTTATTATTCAGTTTTTCATTTTAACCCTTTAATGGTCTGCATAATCATTTGGTAGAACATCTATTTAGACAAGTATAACTTGTTAAGAAATGTGTTGAGCCTCTCAACCACTTGGCTTAGGTTTGTTAAGACTTTTTTTTGTGTTATTTTTAAAAAAAATCCTTTTAATTGTATATTTTATACGAATACACAAAAAGCTTTTTGTGCTTTTGCACCACAAAAGTTTGATTGCTTCTAAAAGAGATTCTACAAACACATTGTTGATAACTTTATAGAATTATTATTTATATTTATTTATTTTTTTATTATTACTTATTCTTTTTTCAAGAAAAGTTTATTTATTTATTTCTTTGTTTATTTATTTATTTATTATGTTTTATACATTATATATATATATATATATGAA
>JAOUQW010000004.1:1450124-1463653 GCA_028565825.1 Olivaichthys viedmensis
TTTTTGCTAATTCCAAGCTTGAAATTTGTTTTCACTATTGAAATTCGACTATATTCAAGATATTTTCATTTGCTAAGATATCTTTTTTTTTTGCAGCCAGGGACCCCTTCTAGCATAAAAACAAACAAATCATGGACCCTCTTATGATCACAGCACAGATTTATTTTATGACCACAATCCAACTATTCAAACATGAGACACATACGTATGTACGATCATACAGCTTTTTATTTGTGAACTTTTCCCCCATAGAAACCCTGTATTGAGCCGAAACATTTTGAATCACACTGCATTAACAGCACTTTCTCCGAGTTTAAGTAAAATTGCAGTTGGATTCAAGTTTATTGTTTTTAAGAGCTTTTAGATCATGAAATTAACAACCTCCAATAATAAACACATTAGCGTAACTGGCACCATTTAAACCAATGCAATTCAAGGGACCAGTCAATTAGACATAGAACTATAATAACCAAATAATAACTGTAATAACTTTGGTCGTAGATGATAGTGATCTCCAGCACCGTTATGTCATTAAAAAACATAATAATAAAATCAAAGACCCCTGGTGGTCCACGAACCCCAATTTGCGAACCACAAGCACTAGAGAATCATTGTGGTCTATGACTTCATTTACTGTCAGAATCGGAGATCGACTCCAGACTCAACCTTTTTGCTCTTTACAAGATCAGATTTGGCTGCTCATAATCCTAATGGTTCCGTACTCCATAAAATGCTTTACGCATTATTCATTTTTTTTTTTGTTTTGTATGAGAGGTGTCATACACTGACATACATTGCTAATAATAATATATGGAGCTTTTAAAATGTAATATTAGTTTATGATCCTTTCTCTAGATTAGGGGCAGGCCACGCGTGCCTTTTTCATGGGTATAAATTTCTACGCGCTGGCCGTAAAGCATGTGATGTCATACATTAGCTACATTAGCTACATTAGCGTAATGGCATTGTTGGAACATTGTTGTGTCAGGACGCTGGGATGCAATGCTCATATAGCTTATGCAGTACTGGGGATATTTCTCCTTTCCCTCCCTTCCCCTTTTTTTCTCCCATGCCTGTCTTTTTTTTCTTGCCACCCCCCACCCACCATATTAATTTTATTTATTATTTTTTGCTTCTCCCCCTTCTCACTATCTCATATTCCTCTTGTCCCCACATCTTGGACAGTAGTTTCTATCTCTCTCGCTCTCGCCCCAACCCCTCCCCAACACCATCAACCCCCCCTCCAACTTCCAATTTCAATAGTGGACCTCAGAGCGGTTGCCATGTCGACCAGGCAGCATATTGCTATGGCAACCGGTCTGTGTGCGGCGAGCCTGCTGATTAGGAAGAGATGTCTAGTGCAGCCTGGCCAATGGAAGGATGCAGAGAAACAGAGAGAGAGACATGTGGATGGATGGAGAAAGAGAAGAAAAGAGGGTATTGGAGAGAGGAAGGTGGTTTTTGGATGTCTGACCATTATGTGTGAGAGTTTTTGTGCTTGCTTTGATCATTTAAAACAGGGAAAACATTTTAAGCAGTCCAAATCACATTCCTCTAAAGCCACATATAGTAATAGGCCAATGTGGTCTCGTACCTCAAACCCGAATGTGGCGTAGTCGGCAGAATTCACCTGAGGCACTCAAACAGTCTGTCTGTCATCATGTCTGTCTGTGTGTCTGACTTTTTTTGTCTGTCTGAGGGTGTCTTTAGGCATTTTGTGCATCCCTATTCCATCTGTTGTGAGAATAAATTTTTTCTAGTCTAGAGCTCGTCTGTCTGCATTTCGTTTGGCTGCAGGATGTGCTGATGGTTGTTTTAAGCCTAGCACTGAACATTTGTAGGTATAACTGTATTCGAAACCAAATTTCAAACGGAGATGTCCATGTAAATGTTAAGGTGCTCCACCTGCCATCATTTAGAACCCCTTTTAGAAAGCCTTTCTTTCTAACAGTGTAGAAGGAGCAGGAAGGGGAGGTGCGCCCAACAGCAAGTGAACTAATGAACCCCCGTGCAGGGGGTCGTGCTAAATTGTCTTGAACCCTTACACACACTTACCAGGCCCCCCAGATTGTCCTGATCCACCAGAAAAAGCTAATTACATGATCTAATTAGTAGTGAAGAGAGAAAGTGAAAGAGGGAGAGAGAGAGAGAGAGAGAGAGAGAGAGAGAGAAAGAAAGAGAAAGAAAGAGTGACCCATACAGTTTGTCGGCTCGTTTAGGACAGTAATTACAGACTATTTATGATTCATCCTCGGCTAAATAAGAGCCTGACATTTCAATAAAAATAATAAGGACGTGGTAAAAAAAAAAAAAGCCCAACTTCCTAATTATGCAGCTCATCAACTAAACGGCAAGGGGCGGGGATGGGATGGGATAGGGGGGGGACTATATCCTCATTTGTACCTTTCATTTGGGCGCAGCATAGCATCACCTACAAGTTCGAGGTGAAAAGAAAAAAAAAAGAATTGCGGAGCGAGAGCAAGACGAGGTTCGCCGTTATCGCTCACCGTCCGTTACTTTTCAGTGTCCGCGCATTTATTAGGCACCCCGGTTTTAATGGTTTTAGAAGGAGTCTCTCCCCATCTTGCCCTCTGCTCTCTGCATCTTGACTAGTTTTTTGTCTGCAGACGGGGTCAAAACAATGACTAATAACGCAGCCGGAAATGATGACCTGGTAACGTTTTGCTGTATTTATCATCTTCATGTCTTGCCACTTTATAGCTTTGTACCAGTGTCCTCTGTACTCCTTTTCTCTTCTTCTATTTATTCTCTCTGCTACTCTCTTTTTTATTATTCTCTCTCTCGCTCTGTCCCTCTCCATTGCCCCCATCCTGAACTCTGCAGCACCTCATTAAGACTGTGTATGGCCGCCGGTCTCATTGGCTGAGCTGGAGGTGGAGGAATAGCACGTAATTATTAAGTGGAGATGGCATTACGCTCATCGGGAATTATGGATCAGTCTCTGAGCATAGGTATTGCATGGGCCTATGCAGCCAAAGCTAAACGAAAAGGGAGGTATAGGTAGAGGTGGAGAGGTCACTCGGTCAATCGCAACCGCTGCCATATTTCCTTATCTGATTTTAATTATAGTCAATTTAAAATACTAACAATAACATCTCCAAACTGTCACAAAACAAAACACTTATTTTTCTTCTCTTTAAGGCGCTTTCTCACCTATTTGAGCCTTTCGGTTCATTTTCTCATTTTGGGATGATTGGATGTCACATTATTAAACAAGATCAGAAAACAAAAACAAAAAAACATTCGCAGAGGGGAACGTGGGAAAAACCGGGGCTGGAAACACACTCGCAAAAGTGTTTCAGTCATTGCTCAGAAATACGACGATGGAACGCGTAAAACAAATCTTTCGCCAGCGTGCATAAAAATCACAGGAATCAACCAAGCCCGGAGCACACAACGCCTTTGCTGAATAATAATTAAAGAATGAAATAATAATATACATACATTTTTAACAACATCAGTATCTTTGAGAAGTGTATCCACCATTTCTTTTTGTGTTTGTCGGCCCAGATATCCAGAATACATCGTACTTCTGCAGAACTTCAGCACTGTCCTCTGGCTCAGTTTGTCAAAACAATGCGTCCCAAAACCCATAATACACAACATGTTTGCTTCCCTTCCTGTAATTATGTTGAATCGCAGGTGCTCTCGGAACCGGGTGTGTGACCACGTGCTCAAAAAAAGGCGGCCATTATTGAGGCATTTGATTCAAATGGACTAAATACTGCAGATGTGAAAGTGACCATACTGGTCACCCAGTCCAACAAACTTTATTCTGTCTTGTCTAACACTTTTGGATTGATGAGGCCAAACCTCAAACACGTGGCCTTCAAGATGACTGGAAATAAAGGTTACTATCCAAGTAACCAAGGTTCTCTTTGTTCATGTCAGTGTGAATGAGTAATTTTGCAATGTTTTGTCAAGCACGTGGTAGACAGCAGGATTGATTAGACAGTCATCAAGGTTTAATCATGACTTTATTGACTTTGGATTTGTTGAGTAAACAATCTAGGGTCGTTTAACATGCGAAAGCTAGTCGAGACTAATAGTTAAGGCTGATGAAAATAACTTCCTTTAATCCATGGGCTCTTGTTGAAGCTCATGAGACCAGTCTCATCAGAGAGGACCTGCTAAGGGAACAAACGGAAGAACTTAAGAGCAGAAATTTGCAATCAGTGACCTGCACTTGATTCAGCCCATTTGCAGTGCATTGCCCACTGCAGGCAGCCAAGAACCCTCACAGAGCAAACAGGCCCAATTAGAACATACATCCATGCGCATGCCTCTATTACTGCCTTCCACTGACTGTCCTTGAAGGAGCCTTGCTAATGTAGCTTGATTAGATGAGTCAGGAGGACACAGACAACTCGGCCAGACAGCAGCGAATGAATAGTCAATATTTGGGATTTGGGCCATAGGTCTGTCTCTGGTTCATCTATGGAAAAGTTTTTCCTCTAAGAAGAATTTGTGGTTGGGACAGTGTGTAGTTGTTTGTCTGTATTTCTTTTCTACATAAACACTACTATTAAAGGAATATTTCAAGTATTAAAGTTTTTTCAGCCTCAGACAAGAATTTGGACACGTTTTCCTGTACTGAGAAAATGACAGGAAACCAGTTTATTTAAAAAACTCACTGAGGGCAGTTGTTAAACTTTTATGCAAAAACATGAATTTCTCTTAAAGATGTTTGTAAAGGCTCTAAAGCTGTATAATTTATCCTTTCGAAAAAGTAGATGGGACTACTTTTTCAGAGAGAAGAATTTGTGGTGATGTTACCAGTGTAGTTGTGTGGCTCTGATGACGTATGGATACCACACAACCTTCAGGAAAGTGTAAAGTAACTGGAACTACTTTTTACTGTGTTGGAAAGTTGGATAAAAGTCCAGAAGAACAACTTTGGTAAGATTTTCACTCATATCTGTCTCATCCTCACACCTTTATTGTTCCAGTGGAACGACTGGAGTTTTAAGTCGTGTATTTTAAACGTTTATTCAATGATTGACTTTAACAATTGCCCTTAGACTTCTATTATAAGTGCGTTTGAAGTAAAACAGGTTTTCTGTTTACAGGGACACATTTCCAAATTCTTGTCAGTGGTAATCAAACATGTGCTGCAGATGCAGTAGATAGAGGTTAGGTTGAAAAACATTGGAGTTGTCCTTTAAAGGCTGAGAACTGAAATGTGTAATAAGTCAAGTCATGTGTGAATAAAGGTGACATATGCATTTATTTATTTATTAAAAACTGATTCTGGAATGCTTTATGATTACTCAGTGATGTGACCTCTTATGATCTCCATCTTGTGCACGCACACACACACACACACACACACACAATCATTCTGCTAGGGACTTGGTTGGTGACCTTGCGAACGTGAGAGGAAGGCTTGCAGCTTAGTGACCCATTAAGGCTGGAGGTCTTCTCTTGTCTTCTTCCCTTCCCTCTTCACCTTTCCATCTCTCTCTCTCTCTCTCTTTCTCTGTCGACGCCTCTCTTTCCAGTCCAGTTATCAGACCAGAAGATGGGATTGATAACTGTGTGCCATCTATTGCATTATTGAAGCCTGCAATGGAAAGATTCAGCTTTAGTGATCTAGGATTTGCTTGTCTACGCCACAGACTAGAAATTTGCAAACCAGGCGTGACCAAGGTGGGATGGGAAGGGAAAAAAAAAAAAAGTACTCAATTTAGCCAATATTTTGGTGAGAATGAGGAAACATTTGGAGTTTCACCAGCTTTGTAAATGCAATTAAACTTCCTTGAATAAAATTTGGCGATGCTAAATCGAATCCGACATATACACCAAGTTCTGTACATTTAGAGTTATCATTTTCAATGTACTTTGCTTGCTAACCTCTACTAAGCTACTAAGTTGGTTGCTAGTAAGCTAGCTAACTCGCTCAACCATAAACATTAAAAAACACGAAAGTAAAAGATAGTTATAATATCTAATACAGCCTTCCAACTGACTGCATGCTGCTGCTGCTTTTTTATGGAATAATTCATAATCAGGTCGGGAAGTATTATATAAAACCTCCTGCTACCATCTCACACTGCTGAAATTAGCGCTCCCTCCATTTTGGGTCTTCCGCGATCTTCTGCAATATGAAGACCCGAGAATTCAACGCAGCCAAAACAATTGAACTTGACGCAAAGTTTTGCTTTATACTGGAAGTCTGTGGCGCAAAACCAGCAATCGGTTCAAATTCAAAATTGCATTAATGAATATAATACAAATTTTTTGCTGACAAAAAGCTAGTGTGGCTGAGCGGTAAGTCCTGGAGGTGGTGGCCCCAGATTGTATCTGCACCAGAGAGGTATTTCCAGAACGCTCTGTCTGCAGGGCTTCTTCTTCCCCCAATCTGTCTCCCAGAGGATGCAAAGAAAAGGAAACGGTTATCCTTTGACATTTGGCTACACTTTTGTTTCACAGAAACCCCAAGTTACGCCTTTGAACAGCCACAAGACATATGTAGTGGGAAAACAGATGCACAGCCAGACAGAGAGACAGACAGAGAGACAGAGAGAGAGTGGGCTCCTCACCTCAGGGCTGTGGGGCAGGACTTGAGCGATGCCTCCCCAGGGGGGTGATATTTTATAGTTTGTGTCCATCAGTGGCGTGGCCCGGGGCGCTGGGGTTGACAGTAAGTGCTCTCAACATCGCTGACGCTGATTCATCTGAGCCATGACATACATGAGAGAGAAAGGAGGAGGGGGTGAAGGTGCAGGACGGAGGACACAACAAAAGAGGACGAAATGAAGGAAAAAAAGAGTGAATGACAAAAATATAAAGAAACAAAACAAAAGAAAGAGAGAAAGAAATCAAAAAGATAAAACAATTCAAATTAACTTTAAAATTAACTCCATATCCACATTACAGGTTGGTCAAGACCTTGTTGTTGTGTGTGTGTGTGTGCATGTGGCCATGTATTTGTTTCTTTGTGAGGGCCAAATGCCCCTGTGATGATGGTGGGGATACAGGATACTTATAAGGATATTTGGCTGGTCCACTGCAGCTTTTATTTCAAGAACTAAAAGAGTCAACAGTAAGAGGCTTTTTGGGGCGGGATGTACCAATCCGATACTTGGTATCAGGGCCAATACAGACCTGAAACATTGGATCAGTATCGGATTGGATTTGACACATTTTCCTATCCGATCCACTGTTTTTTTATGGCATTAACGCGTGTGTTATTGACTGACAAGTGAACACAGGACACAATTCACTCACTTAAAGCACACCGCCATCATGTTTCGCAAAACTCAGCAACAGAAACTTGCAGATTCTTGGCTTGGGTTCTAAGAGGACGCCAGTATCGGATCAGTATCGGATATTGGCCGATATTCAGAGCTCTGATATCGGCATTGTATTAAAAATGGGAAAAGTGGCATCGGTACATCCGTACTTTGGGTATTGAGGTTAAGGTTAGGATTAGGTGTTAGGTGTAGCACCATAACTCGGTATTTAGCTACAGAAAGTAAACAGAAGTACGTCACAAAGATGGCAACACAAGTGTGTGTGTGTGTGTGTGTGTGTGTGTGTGTATGTGTGTGTGTGCACGTGCCTGGCTTGAGAGGGAGGCCCCCCAATATAATGTGGCATTTCAATTTCTCATCTTCCCACTACGTTTTTGCGCTGCCCTGCTCCTCTTCTACATATATATAGAGGAGGAAGAGAATGGCGGCCAGTCTGCAGGATGCGCATACTAAGCAATCAATGTGTCACCTCTTCTTGACAATCCTGCTGCTTTTTCTTTTTTTTTCCATACAGGGGCCTCTCTCATTTTTTCTTGTCAGCAGAAGGTAATTTGCCGTATTGTGATTCAGTCCGAAAGCTCTGTGACGAGGGGAATATTTGATAGCTCTGCCCCCCCCCCATACATCCACGCACACGCACACACACGCGCCCTGTATAAGGTCTGCTTTGCCAGCGAGATGGAATAAAGATGCACCCCTCCCTCCCTAACTCGCAGTCCGGGCCCCATCTCCATCCGAGGCTAGCTGTTAAAAGTGATAAGCGTGGAGAGTGGCGTGGGGTCCCCTGATTAATAAAAGATGGGGGTCGCTCCCAGCTTCGATCTCCCAAAGGGGTGGCCTTTCGGAGCAGCAGAGACGCTACACACAATGCACCCTGCGCCGGCACAATGGACAGGAAATGGGGAGAAAGAACCAATCATGGAAATATAGTATATAAAGCAGCCAGCGTCCCGCGACCTCTCGTCAGCACAATGCACGCATTATAATGCATAACACCAGACTGATATATACTGTATAGAGGTACAAATGCCTCGTGTCATTTCCTGCTGCTTTAGACGACTGTAAATGTTACATTTTTATTTTATATTCAGATGCAGTGTGTAAAAATGGGGCATGCATGATTATAAATTTACTATATCTACTCAAACCCTGACTCAAGCTCGCACCAGTTATACGTTGTTGTTTTTTGGGTTTTTTTATTAGTTCTGATTTTTATATTATTTTCAGTCTTCGTTTGAAATGTATATTTATTTAGTTTTTATATATTTTAGTTTCAGTTTTAGGTTTAGTAACGTTAGATCTTGGGACAGATTGAAAGATGTGGCACTATTTTTTGTGTCTGATCTTTAGAGATGCCTGAATACTGCATTGTCAAACACATACTGCACTGCCAAAAATAGTGAAGAACAAATATACATCTGTTTTTAAATGTGTGTGTGTGTGTGTGTGTGTGTGTGGTGTGGAATGTTGCCGGAGCTCCCTTGCAGAGAGCCATCAGTCAGACTCCTCACTGCCGTGTAAATGGCTTTGTTACCATCTGGAGCTCTGCTCTTTTCGACTGCTTACACGAAAATACAACATACCGCTGGTTTCCTATAGAGACCAGACCGAGGGGCTCTATCTCTCCATCTCTCTCTCTCTCTCTCTCTCTCTCCCTTTCTCTCTCTCTCACACATAGATTGTTGTTTATAGCAGTCATTTCTTCGGCATAGATAAACAAGTGTATGAGAATTATGAAGGCATTGCTATTCTAAATATACTCATACCCTAACTCTGAAATTGAGTTAGCACTGGTGTTTTTATGGTTGTAATTTTATTTTTTTTAATTAGGATTTTTTTAAATACAATTTTTAGTCTGCATTTGAAATTCAGTTTTTATTTAGTTTGTATTGTGCTTGGGTTAGTTTATATTCTATTTTTAAAAAAAAGACTTTTTTTTTACATTTTATTTCGTTTTTATATCTTTTAGTTTCAGTTTTTTGTTTGAGTAATGTTAGTTCTGGGTTCAGACTTAACGTGGTGGTGCTATTTTTTCGTGTCTGATCTTTACAGATGGATGCATGAATACACACCACATTGTATGGAAAGTTAGGTTCGGGTTAGGAAAGGTTAAGGTCAGGGTTAAGGTTAGGGGTGGGGTTAGACTTTGTACCTTTTCTTAACACTTCAGTTGTATGAAATCAAATGAAATCCAACCACATCGCCTTCGCTCGTTCAAATTTTAAGAGCTTATGAAATCAGGTTTTGTGAAACATCCTCAGAATGGATTGGCAGTCTCAAGTCATGCGAATGTTGTGTGGGAAAATGAAAAAACATTTAAAAACAAAAACAAATTCACGCCCGCTTTTTATTTTATTTCAGTTCATTTCTAAGGCCATATTTTTTTTGTCTAGTTGAATTTTTTATTCATTTAATTTTCTTATATTATTTTAATTTATGAAAATGTTTGTGTAGTTTTACTTTTACTTTTCGTTAACTATAATAACCCTGGCTAGAACAGTACAAGACATAACCTTTAGAGTGCTAGATTGAACCTTTTTTTAGTGTACTTTTTATGCAAAGGTATACTGTGTAGGTACACACACACACAGACACACACAGACACACACATACAGAAACAGACACACACACACACACACTCACATGCACTTGCAGTCTCAGTCAGACACCTTTTTGAGACATAGAGTGTCTCAGTTGGACTCTTGTGTCGAGGCTGATTGCTACTCTCCACACGGACACCGCAGCATTTATCTTTAAATAACCTCAGTCCCCCTCCCGGGCCCAGACAATAGTGGGATGCTTCTAATTTTCGGCAGCATAATGGCAGTCATATTGAGATGAACAGGTCAAAGGTGAGCTCGGGGGGTCTCACGATTGGCTGGGGACAGAGCTCCTGTCTTCCAGATAAAATTGAGGTGCTGTAGCCACTTTAATTCGATTCTTCTGAATGCCATCTTTCTCTCGCGAGGCAGGCAGACAGGCGAAGAATATTCCAGTTTGTGTAATTGCTTATGAATATGAAATCACAATATCGAAAGATCCCAAAATCAAATTCAGCTTTATGTTACAGTGGTGAATAAAATCTTTATTTTACATGCAATTAGCAAATAGGGAAAAAACCCTCTATATTTAGCAAAATTAAAATCTGGCTTAAACGTCATATTTTATATATACTTTGTATTGTCTTTGTCCCTTTTGACCCTGTAACTGGTGTCCTCCTCCTCCTCCTCCTCCTTGGTCTGAATGAAACAGATTGATGTGGCTGTTGGATGAATATTAATGTGATATGCACACGGTGTCCTGAACTTGCCTTTGACCTTGCTTTCATAAACAGTAAAGCACACGTGCTACTGATTAAGCACACATTGCTACAGTCGCTGCACTAAACCTTTAGAAACATATATAAACGTTTTTTTTATTTGTCACACTACATATTAAATGCAATACTGACATAAAGGTAAACCAAAATGGTCACATTTGCAACAATGTACAAATTTGAACAAGCGAAGACGATACGGATTTCGCTCAACATCATGCGAATGAAGTCGTAAGAAAAAGTATGAACCCTAACCACGCCGCTAACCTTAAACTTTGTACCTTTTCATACGAATTGTGAACATCCTGCAAATTGTTGCATATTTTCAAGTGTGACAAATACATATGCATGCATAATTTCAAATTGTTACATATGCATATTTTCAAGCGTACGTACACTTGAAAAAATTGTACAATTTGCATGACGTTCACAATTCGTCTGAAAAGATACAAAGGTTAATTAAGGTTCGGGCAAGCGGCGGGTTTAGGGTTCATACTTTTTCTTATGCTCGTATGCTATCGAACGAAATCTGCATCGTCTTCGCGTGTTCAAATTTGCACACATTTTTTTACGATGCCAGGTTCCAAAAGTCCTTACTTAAGTAAATGTACTGTTAGTAAGAATTAGTAACTAGTAAAGTAAAAAAAACTACTCAAGAAGTTACCGTTACACAGGATCAGATTCAGATTTCAGAACATGAAGTGATGATTTTTGAGAACTGATGATTTTTGGGTACTTTTGAACCTCTGATTAAGAGACATTTGTTTGAGCATTTTGGCATTTTGCATCCTTCAACGTTTCAGTTCTACGCGTGCTAGCAGCGAAAAGTGCAGCCAGTCTCCATTTCCCAGCATGCATTGCCGTGTTAGTGGAGCCAGGGCTGTGGTGGGGCACTGTCTCTAACAGCCACCCTCTGAGGTCATTGCTCACCGTCATGTGAGGGTCCGGTGCGGCCCCCTGAGCCCGATGACAAACAAGGCTGCAGTGCTGAGGTGTGTGTCAGGGGTGTTTTTTCCACAAAGCATTTCTATAAAAGCGTAACAGCCCTTCGTTTGCCCTTTTCCTCCCCGTACGAACGAACCGCTCAGCCAACAGGCCCCTGAAGATCTCTTAAAAAGTGCTGATCCACAAAAGCCTGCACCTCTAGTCATTCTCCTCCCTCCCTGTTCCCTCCATCCCTTCCTCCGGTGGTGCCTTGCTTCTGCTGAATCACCGCCGGCCTGCGACTGGCACCGAGTGTGAGAGCACATGTCTATGTGTACGAGGCAGAGAGAGAGGAAGGGGGCGGGGCTTGTTTGAGGCCTGGAGGTAATTATGGCGCATTAGAGCAGGACTAAATAAATCTGTAGTGCTGCTAATTGTGTGGCAGTGAAAACAATAACTCCAAGCATATGGCATGGGGTGTCAGGGGGGGCGTCAGGGGGGCATTGAGGCGGGTGAGCATTGCTGGCTCAGGGCCCTGGCACAGGGCCAACAGCAGGCACCGCAGCAATCAGTCAAACCCACTACACCTTTGTAACACATCCGACCTGACAGAGCCCTAACCACTGTCACACACAGCGTCCATCCATCGCCATACATCTCCATCCGTCTTCGTCACCTTCATACATCAGTGTGTTAATAAACATGAATTAGTAATAGCACAATTAGGGTGCATGGTGATACCGAGGGTGAAAACGAATAAAGAAAAGTGGGAAATACTTTACTTAAGGCCAATATTCATAAGGCTACATAACACCTACATAAGTCCTTCATGATAACTGACATTAACCTAGATAAACATTTATAAAAGCTTATTCCAACAGCTGTCATAAAAACTGCTTTCGCTAATTTTGACGTCAAGTTGACAACATTTGAGTCAAGTGATATATATTCTTGTTGACGTAAGGTTGTGTTATAACATTTGCATTAAAATGTCATAACAACTGATTTTGTAGCTCAGTGGACTTCTGGTATGTCAGTCACATAATGATAATGATGATAACTCTAATTTAGGGTCAGGGAAAATGTATATAACTCTGTCATTACAGTGTCATGACATAGTCGTATATTTTCATAAAATGCTTATAAATAGTAAAATTAAACTAATTTTAATTGAGGGCCAGATCAAATATACACTCTCATGACAGTGTCAAAGCATTGACGTAAGTATTTTAAAAAATCTCGGCAAGCTAAGCTATTTCCCTTCATCACCATTATGTGACATACCAGAAGTACACTGAGCTACAATGTCAGTTGTTATGACGTTCAAACATACAGTCCCAGAAAGTGTCATAACACAATCTTATGTCAACATTTGTCAACGTGACATAAAAAATTAAGAAAGCAGTCTTTATGACAGCTGATGCCTATTGGAATTATAAATGTTTACATAGGTGTATGAGATTTGTCATGAAGCACTTATGTAGATGTTATGTAGCCCTATGAACACCACTAAGTGAAGTGTTACAGAAAAAATGCTTGTACACACATGGAGCTTCGCAGAGGCCTCTTTCACTCATATGATATAATAAAAGTGTATGACATTGACATTACTCTTCCTCTCTCTCTCTCTCTCTCTCTCTCTCTCTGTGGGTCTGTGTGTGTTTTTTAGGACTGGATCTGAGAGAGGAGACCTTTCAGCGGCGTGGGATTTCGGATCTCTTGTGGCCTGCCGGTATGTAGTCTTTCCCTCTGCACTGAGTTCACAGGCACACGTCCTGACTGCGTGGTGCTACCAGGGATGGGCAATATTTCTAATATAATAATAATAATATTTATTTATATAGCACTTTTCATTTTGAGTTCAAAATCTGAAAGTGCTTTATATATAAAAGATTAGAAAGTCGAAACAAAGTATTTATGGTAAAGCCCCTCTAAAGCTATAAAGCGTTCCTAACGTTCTCTGGAGCACTGTTCCAGAGTTTAGGGGCGATATAAGAAAAACATCTTCCACC
>JAOUQW010000004.1:1463753-1478130 GCA_028565825.1 Olivaichthys viedmensis
GGCTATTGTGTGTAGATGTTTGAGGCAAAAAATTAACTCAATATACTGTAGAATAAGTCTGTAATGTAATGAAACGTGGAGAAGGTGAAAGGGGTGTGCAGACTTTCCAGGTTGACTGTATATATATATATTTATTTATTTATTTATTTAGGACACGATAACAAAACTAAACAACGGGAAAAAGCAGACAGCATGACAGAGTGGCCCTATCAAAACCAAGCTCTGGGTCTGTGTTTGCTTACAAGCTAGCCAGGCTAGGTGTGTGTGTGTGTGTGTGTGTGTGTGTGTACCTGCTCCTTCTGGATGCACTGCCTATGAGCTGCCTCTAGTTGTGCCTCCAGTTCGGTGGCCCTGAGCTCCAGAGCGCCCACCTCGGCCTGTCTGCTCTGAGCCTCGCGCACGGCATCGGCTTGGAGCTTCCTCATCAACTCCTGCTGCCTTAGCACCTCTGAGCCACACACACACACACACACTAAAGTTCTGTTTTTGACCGCAGTGGTCCAGCACTTACGGCTTTGAGTCTCTGAGTGAGAATAGTGACATCATCGCTGATGCAGGTTCACCAAATGGAAAAGTAAGGATTAATTTCCTTACCACTAAAATACCCTTTTTAATCATATTTTCATTACTCTTATTTATTTACATCATTTAAAAAAACATATTTGCTTGATTATTTTTGTTTTGTTCATTGGTAAACTTTTAGTTTCCCCATTGAATGTACTGGAAAGGAAAATGTGTTGATAACCATTAGGGGGTAATGAAAAAAAGTCAATGAATGATATTTCTGTGTTGCACTAATTCTGTATTCTTTGTCATTAGTAAGCCATATTATGTCCCACCATCAAAGTTTCTCAAGACGACAGACACTTCAACCATTCCTCAAGACTACCTCTCGTGAAATTAGGACTTTCTGATATCCATGCAGAAATGCACACATTTCAAGACGTGCAAAATTTACTATTCATAAAAAGTATGTTCATAAATACTCATAAAGTTACGAAATACCAAAATGGCTGGGAAAAAAAAAACCTCTTAGAAAAGGGGTTCTTTGGATGGTTAATGGTTCTAGCTTCCTGAAGGAGTTTTACTTGGAACAGGGCCGGATTAAGAGGTAGAGTTTTAACCCTAGAGCTGATTGGTAATCATAAAATATTGCAACAGGCCAATTAAAATGACAACAAAGGTTTGTTGTCAGTGGCCATAAAGATTTTTGCAAACCAAAAAGTGCTTTCTGTTTCGTTCCCTCTGTTGTATGGTTCTACATAGAACCTTTAAGAGCTCCCCCAGAGAGACAAACTGAAAAACCCTTTAGGGTGCTAGATTTATTAATTTATTTTTCCCTAAGAGTGGATGTATGGGTGCCTCTTGGAGTTATCAAGTTAAAAGCCTACAATAAAGGTCGTACAAAAAGCTCAAGAGTTAATAAACCTTCTCCTTGACCCACACCACATCCATACGAGAAAAGAAGATATGGGCTTTAGTGCTCTGGGGATCTGAACAAGAGACGGAAAAGTGTTCGGAAAGGGATTAGTGGGCGAAGAGCAGGAAGTGCCAGTCACCCGCCAGGCTGCCATCTTTGAGCTGCCTCTGCTTCTGTGCTTCCTCTTTGAGCTTCTCCAGTTGTGAGTGACAGGTACTGAGTTCCTGCGCCTCCTCGCCACAGCGCTCCAAAGCCTGGGACAGCACCTGGATACACACACACACACACACACACACACGGCCATCACGCACCTGTCACATATCTGTGCCCGTGCCTCAGGGGAGCAGCAGAGATGCTCCGGGCACTAAAGCGTTCCACCTGAGCAGTGAAACCCCAAGCTCCCACCTCGCTGCCCTCAGGCCATCACTCCACCTCTCCTCGCTGCCCTCAGGCCATCACTCCATCTCTCCTCTCCTCTCCAGCCTCATTTAGCGTCCACTGCACATGCAAAATGTGCCCTGCATACACACTCCGATTTCCTGACAGGTGTCACCTCCAATCTGACGACAAGGCCAGGAAGTGCACGGGTTCCATCTACTAATTACCAGGGCAACCTGGAGCACACATGCGTCAAGTAACACGTCAGATGTGTGTAGAACCCGTCATCTCTCTTTCCATTTATTGCATCTCCTTTTTTAAAACTGAGCCAAAAGCGTTCCTGTTCTCTGAACACTTCCTCTTATTCGTTTTTTATTTATTTCTTTCTTTTTCCTTTTGGGAAACGTTAGTTTCCGTTCAGTTTTTTTGCCGCAAATAATAGTTTTCATACGATGTCTGGTTGTCTGTTCCTTCTGTAAAAAACACTCAGGTTTGAGAAATAAGCTATATAAATTAAATGTAATATTATTATTCTTATTATAGTTTGTGTGTGTGTGTGTGTGTGTGGTTTCACTATTACTGATGTGGGAAAATGCATCTGAATAAATGGAACTCATTTATGGCATACCTTTCACATATTTCAAAATTTTCTAATGACGTTTAAAAAAACATGGCTCCTTCTCTGGGGCTGAATCTCAAATGGTGTTGTGTTGAACATAAAGACACTATGTAGGGTCTATGTTATACCCTATGTAGTGAGCATATATAGTGAATAGGAAGTGATAAAATCGAATTACAGTAAATATCAGCAAGAAGAAAACATTACTGTGGGTAAATAAACAAATGCATTCAAATAGTCAATATTTTAGGTGATTGGAAATTTAAAATGAATATTTAAAGGAATGTGTGCGTGTGTGTGTATGTGAGACTAGACCACTCACAATCTGCACTTTTGACACCTGCAGATAAAATGACAACGCCAACCAAAAAAAACAACAACAACAAAAAGGAGTGTAAAAAAAGAAAAGAAGGTGAAACCGGCAGCAGGCCTGTTAGGGGCCGAAGCTGATGCCTAACCTCGCTCATTTTGCCCCATTAAAATAACGAGGTGTCACAAGGCAGTGGTTTGGCGGCTGACACACGTCAGGACAAATCTATATTTCATGGCCATTTACAGATGTATAAATAGCCAAATGAGGGGCTCTAACGGTCTGTAAAATGCCACTAAAAGGTTGCTGGTAGATGACGGGCACTGTCAGCGCGGCCAGCGGGTAATCAATCAGGTGCCGGTGGCGGGAGAGGGGCCACTAAATCATGGTGATGCTAACGCGGAGCTGCAGTGAGATGCTACCACTTCAGCCCATGCGACAGCCTGACAGATCGCTCCACTACAGTCCATTAAAGCTTAACGACACTGCCATAACAAACTATTAGTCACAAAGGCACTCACGGAGCTGAGCCAAGACTGTCTGGATGGGCCGAGTACATTTGGACAATCCAAAGTTCAGTTTGTGGCATTCGTGGAAGTCGTTCTCACCTGTTCCAGTTCGGGGATGCGAGACAGCTGGGATTCGTAGTCTGAATCGGAGTGCATGTGAGTCGCTCTGTAAACAGAGAGATCGGACTGAAGCTTCACCGCAGCCTCCTCCTTCTCCTCCGCCTGGAAAAATGATAGAAGCTCTGATTTATGATTTATGATGCACCACGGTTCTTGTTTGGAAACTAAACCATTAAGGTAGAGTGTGTATTATTATAAACACGTGATCATGGCAAATATATTAAAATAATACCACAATGAGTGTCAACCTAACCTCCATCCACTGCACCTGTAGTGTATGATGAACAGAAAACCTGTTTACTCCTAACTCACTTGTAATGGAAATCTAAGGGCAATCGTTAGGGCAGTTGTTAAATTCTCTCAGTAAACGTTTTAAATACACAACTATATACTCCAGCCATTCCACTGGAACAATAAAGGTGTGAGGATGAGACAGACATGAGAGAAAATCTTACCAAAGCTGTTCTTATGGACTTTTATCCAACTTTCCAACACTGGAGCAGTAAAGTAGTTCTGGTTACTTTACACTTTCCTGAAGGTTTTGTGGTATCCATACGCCATCAGAGCCTCATAACTACACTGTAACATAACCACAAATTCCTCCCTCTGAAAAAGTAGTCCCATCTCTGAAAGGAGCAATTCTACAGATTTACGGCATCATTGGAGTAAATAGCTTTTCTGTTCTTAAGTGGATAGACAGTAGGTGAGAAAAATGTAGAGTCTTCCTTTAAGTACATTTTAAAATCAGTTTTATTATATTTGTAAAGATTATAATGTTTGATGACTCAGGCTCTAAAATCATAAGAACAGTGTTATGAAATGTACACAGTGATACACACAAAATGTATTCACTCTGATATTACAGGTGTAAATGCGAAGTATCGCATTGAGATACTGTAGACAGTCTTCCAGTCTTGCACACACACACACACACACACACACACACACACACACACATGACTCAGAGCTATTGTTTACTTTCCGAATGATAACCGACTTCCTTGCCTAAAGTCTTTTTTTAAACACTACTCTCTCTTTAGTCGTTTTTTTACTCTTCTTTCACCCTCTCTGTCTCCCTTTCTGTTTTCTCTGCTAAGTGTTCGTGGCACAATCCCAGCCTGCGTACAGCCGCTGTCTTTTGAAGCATGTATGCGCTCGTGTCTCAAGGGAGCCTCGTGTTGTCTTCTCCTTTTTGTTCGTACTAATTGCCCTAATTTATTGACTAGTTAAGGTTTATGAAACAATTAATTGATTTCCCAGTACTCATTATTCAGCCCTTAGATACTAAATCTGCCGCGGACCTTTTTAGCAGCAGCATTAATGGTCTGTCAACTCAACTATGTGAAACGCAATTGAGTTTAACGAATCCAGACAACAGAGACACACAGTTGAAACAATTATCTTTAAGAAAGTCTTTGTATATAAATAAATTTTATAAAAATACAAAAAAATAAATGTCTTAATTACTCTACCAGAGAGTTAATGGTTGCCAGACACCCTGTGCCACATCCAGGATATAAATACTCATAGCCCTGATAATAGCTAATGGCCAGTAATCTGTAGTAAACATGATTGTTATTAACATGCATTCTTTGTCAAATTGCCAGCATGATACATTAAGCATGTAGCTCAGGCTGAATTTGTTTGCTGCATGTAAATAATTATCTAAGTCTTTTTTCCTTATTACTAGCTCCACCATGCTACATGATGTTCATGGGATTGAATTCATAAGCTGCAGTTACTGTGGCCTGTGCTGCTGCCATTGCGCCAACTTTAGCTCATCCAAAAGCCCCTTGCATCTCAGCTTGATATATTTTTTCTGTATATCTGTCACACTGATGCACAGTTTAGTGCGTATGTGTTCATGTGCATGTGTATGTATGTAGTATCATAGGCCACACTGCTCTTGTTAAGCCGTCACATGATGGAATCCTTTCGCTGCCCAATCAGAGATTATTTCCAAGTCTTATCCTTGTTATGTCCAGGCCTGGTCCCAGGATGCTTGAACTCTTCACAAAGCGTGATGAAGCAGGACTACTCCGAGAGCCGGATCGATACAGGCCCTCCCATGGGCTCTCCGGCGTGACTCCCTCCCTCTGCTCAGCCATGTGATGGCAAGAGTGGCAGGCAGGCCAGGCCCGATCCCCCTGATCATGAGATCTATTGTTTGCTGCCTTCCTGCCCAGCAATTCCTGCACCTTATATCCGTCATATCCAAACGTTTCCCCTCCGAATTTCCCCCGAATACTGGGATAGAATACTCCACACATCTTGTTGTGTCCACTGATTTCATATCGATATCCAAATTTTTGGGGTTCCGTCATGGTCCACGGGTAGGTTTGCGTTAGAGGCAGTTGTACAAAATCCCACACACGAGTCGCTTGCGATGTCAGCGTATCCTTAGCACAATAGTCTTAATTTACAAACATGGCAAAATTCCGTTATGAATTAAGTCCCTTTCAAAGCGATAGCTGTTAGGCCTTCTCGTACGCGGGCCATCGTCGTCTGACATTTTCGGAACAAGGCTGTGTCTCCGCCAACCGCAGGCATTTTCCTGGAGAGAATAGATTATAATTATAATTACAAAGCAATCAGAATTAATCGCGCCGCGCCATCTCCTCTCAGCGGTGCATGTTACTCACCTGCACCTCCCCCCATGCACATGCATTCGCATACACACGTTACGTACATGCACACGCACATGCACATTAACTTACCAGGCCAGACCTGTGTTCATCTCCATTAGCTGAGACATTAGCTCTCTCGCCCATTCTCTCTCTTTCTCTTTCCCTCCATCAATTACCTCGCATATTTACGGCGAAACTCATTAGCCGCCCCTCCCTCTGCTCGCTTAACGAGAAAGCGATTAGAACGTGGGTTTCGGCGCGAACGCAGTTTCCGCCGCCGCTCCCGCTCCTCGCGTCCACTTGCTCACCTTCAGCTCTCTCTTTCCATCTGGCTCTCCCCTTCTCTCCCCTCTACCTCTTTCTCTATCTGTGGCTACAGCCTCTCTCTCTCTCTCTCTTTTCCTCTCTCTCTCTCTTGCGCTCTCTCTGACTCTTTCCCTTTCTTCGTCCTCTCTGCAGCCTCTCTCTCTCTTTCGCTCCTCCCTCTCTTGGAGCTGCAGGCTGCTGGGGGGGTTTAGACAGATCACTCTCACAATGGTTGATCAATACGGCTATTGATCCGCTGGCAAAATGTTTATAAAATCATCCCGGGCAGCTGCGGAGCGGTGGCGGTGGAGGGAAAAGGGGAGAGCGAGCAGAGAGCGAGGGGAGGGCCGATGCCATTCAGCCGGAGTTGAGGAGGTAGCACGTCCCTGATTGGCTGCCCGTGTGCCCGCCTTGCCAGCAGCAAGCATTGTTCCGGCATGGCTCCCAGCTTCCCGAGCCACTCTACCAAACTTCCTCGCCCGGCAAAGCAGCACCAGTGCGGCGGCGGCGGCGGTTTAACCTTTTTCACTGCTCGCTGTTTGGCTGCCGGCCAAACTGTGACAACACCCGTCCGCCTCCTCATCCACCCCCCGTCTTCCCATGAGCCTGCAATCCTCATTTGCATAAATTAGCAAGCGGCAGGCAGTGCCAGGTTCTTAACGAGCCTCTGTCATGTTGCTTCCTCCCCGCCTGCTCCTGCTTGCTGCACACAACGCTACACACAACGCTGCTGTGTGGCATCGGTGCTGCTGGCCCATGTGGCCCTCTGGAGCGCAGTGCTACAATACCCAGCAGGCCTGTTCACATTTCCCCTGGCTCTCCTTATGGTCCCTGGGAGCCTGCTTTTGCTTCCTTACTAGCAGACAGTACTTCCTTATAAAGAGCCATGGACTGCTGCTATATGTGTGCCTATGCCAGGAGATTTTTCACACACATGCACACTGCTTTCTCTTACCTCCTCACATTTTTGAAGCTCACAGAGTGATCCTCGGGCCTTAACACTCCTCCAGCAGTGTTTCCTAATTCTCTTCCCTGCTCTGAGTGAAACTAACCTTGTGTGTCTTCACTGAGTTATAATAATAATGACAATATGTTTTATTTACGTAGCACCTTCCTCACAGCCAAGAAAAGAAAATACAAGAATCCAAACACAGGAATAAAACCAAAAAAACACAGAATGGCCAACAGAGTCATCCAAAAGCTGTTGCTATGATCGACTCACCACTGCCTAGCCGGTCACAATCCTACTCATGGCAGACAATGCCATGCCACACACAGTTCCGTACACAGAGCACCACTACCACAAACGCCGCCACAAGTGAGTACAGGCATAGTACAGCACACGAGGAGGCTCAGACCACGGAGAATGACCACCAAAATAAGTCAAATGACGGTGAAAGCGACACATGGCGCGAGCAATCAGGCGCTGCGCTTAATCCATGGCCTGAAGATACACATTGTGCATGGAAGATCAAGGCCAGGAGACATCCGCCACTCAATTCCACAACCTGTCCCTACATGATGGACTTAACATGGTCATGACAATGTGACTGCCATCATCCTATCCTAACAGTTCATTAGAACCAATAGTACAGATATGTTGTGGGTTTTACCACAGTTCAGTCGGCAGCTGTGAACCGCCAGTAGTGCCACAGTGCCCTGGCGCTAACCCCTTTCTCCATGCTATGTGTGACTGCTGTTTTCTCCAAAACCACAATGAGTTCTGCAACCGCAGGCATGACACATGTTCCAGACCAGCCTGAGGAGCCCGTCTCATTACCGCTGGAGTTTTAACTAACCAAGGCACCGAATTTACATTTACTCATTTGGCAGATGCTTTGATCCAAAGCAACTTACAGGGTTAAGGGTCTTGCCCAAGGGCCCAACAGTGGCAGCTTGACGGTGCCGGGATTTTACTTCTCAACCTTCCAATCAGTAGCCCAGAGCATGTAGCATGTATGTCAACAACGTAGTGATAGGAAGTTTGATTCATTTGATTCATGAATTTAAGACGCCAGCTCTTGTGATCTTGTGAAGTGTGACTGCATGTATATATAGTTTTTTTATATTTGTCTTAAACTACTATAGCCTATTAGCCTAGCACCTTTACAACAAACTCTCGTACTAGCCTAAAGTCACAGTGGTTTATGGGATTGGCTCTTGAGTTTGTGTTTATTAGTGGATTTTGAGTCCAACATGACAGAAACCGGTTCGCCCTGGTCAGACTCAGTGAGTGAGTCAAATGTCATCACTCACTGGGACTGGCTCATTCACTGGTAGGGTTTTTGAGCCCTTTAATCAAATATGGCCAACAACAATGACGTTTGGTTCACCAAGTGAGTCGATTGTGTCATTTATGGGTTCAACTTGTGCATTATTGGCTCGGTTTGGCTCATTTCGATTTCTCTAGTCAGGGCTCAACGCACGGAGCCACTGCACGGACTGGCATGCACATAGCACAAAAAGGAAGCCAGGCCAGTAGACAAATTGTCTTTATTCAGGCAGAAAATGTATGTGAATTCAAAACAGTTGTTAAACTACAATATGTGGTGAAATGTGTTATGATTTTATGAGGTTAAATTGTCAGATTGTTCGAATCGTACTAGAATTCTTAAACCAATAACACTAACATTGCGTAGACGCCACACAGTTCGATTCAGATGAACTCGTGAACCGGTTCGACTGATTCATTAAAAAGAATCGGTTCGGAGAGACGAGTCGGACGTCACTACAACATATTGAATTTGGGTATCGAAAAAAAGGTATGTGGTGCTATCAAGGGCTGTTTGGTGTAGGGTCTTGAGAGTGTGTGTGTGTGTGTGTGTGTGTGTGAATAATTCCTCCTGTTCCCCTTTCTTTTCTCTCTCTTATTCTCCTTTATCCCCTCCTCCCAAAACAGGGCTGCATAAGAGGCCATTTTATTTATTCTGTCAGAGTGCGAGAGAGCCTCGCCTCACTCAGAAATCAATTTCGGCTCAGTCAGTGGACCCAAACAAAAAGCAGTGTGCGCATGTCAGCAGCCGGCGAAACCTAGCTTGCTCGTTCGGGCCTCTTCTCCCCCCTCCTTCCTCGGGAGACATTTTGTTCTCACCCTCCCACTCTTATTGCCAATCACTGAGCGCAAGTGATGAGGTGTGAACACAGTTGGCAAATGCGTGACGGCCAAGTGCTTATCGTGAAAAACAAAATGGAGACAGCTCATATAGTGAAGATTTTTAAGTATTTTTAAGTGAAGAGGTGTAGGTCTGTGTGTTTGCATGTGATTTAAGTAAAATAGAAGTGATGCTGGACATGATATATTACCCTGGCAGTACAATTGTGCAATACCTGTGTTGTCTGCCAGGGGAGTATAATTTTTTATATAGCTGCATTCGCCTGGATGTCAGAGAAGTAGACATGCACAGTGTCTATATTTAATTTGCATAAATAAGTGATAAAACTATTATACTTAGTGTTAGATGCATAGAAATGAACTAAGGTCCAAGTCATCAAAATTGCTATGAATTCATTATTACAAAACTGATCGAATCATGCACAAGATGTATTTAGCAATATGCAGTCAACAAAAAATATACCCCTTACTCACCTCCTCTTTAATCCACCATGCAGGTGAACAGGTGACTACATTCCTTTGTAGCTTGCACCATTTATACCCATATATATCATAGTCCTACCCTAAACGGCAGTGATGCGCAACACAAATATAATATGCGTAACACTTTCGACCCAGGTACATGGCTTCTACACAGCATGTGCGTGAATGTACAAGTGTTAATTATAGTCTCCACATTTATTCCCGAGATACTCGAGGGTCCTGCACCGCGCTTAGCCGTGCCGAGCCAGCGCCAGGCTCTCCAGTTAATGTGGCACCCGCTTCAGTCTTATTCCTTGCGCTCCACTTTTATTGATTTCAGTCGAGAAATAGACGGAAGAAGAAAGAAAGGGCCTTTTCAGGAAGAAGTTAAATGGTCAAGTAGCGGGATGAGGGTGGCTTTCACCACTTATTGACAAGGTGGAAAAATGTCACTATTATGGAGGGCCTTTCAGGAGATAGCGAACTGATTGGATGAGTGCCCCAGGGTCAGGCCAGAGTGCATTCCTGCCACTACCAAACAAGCCCATATAAAAGGCCAAAAGGAATCAGTTGAACTTGTGGAGGTGCCTCTTCACCGGTTGCTCCAGTCTATTAGACACTCGGCTGTGCTCGGGATGTTTGATAATCTCTCGCTCTCTGCCTCGCTTTCGCGGTATATCGCACTCTAATTCTCTTTTTCTCTCTTATTTCTGTCTTGCTCTTTCTGTCTCGCAGACTCGGATAATCTTTCTGATCTTCCGCTAGCTATGGTCAGTAAAGCGGCTTGTTTGTTGTCGGCGAGTGACTGGAGCTTGTCTGGCCTTCAGCCTTTGCAACAGCTCGTGTCCTGAACCAGCCGGAAGTGTGGGTCGTTTCTGTTATGTTAGAAAGCAAGACGAGGAAGTGAATGTGTGTGTGTATGTATGGAGGATAATGAGAGATCTGATCAGAGGGTGAGGAATTCAAGAAATCCAAAGAGAAGTAGAAAAGGAAGTAGAATACATGGACAAATCAAATGATTGAGAATTTGGCGGGTTTTCCATGTTCGTCACACAGAGCGAGAGAGGCCAAGGGTTCAACCATAAGTCACTCAGCCCTTTCGCAGTCTGACGTCAAGACCTTTAATTAGGCAGGGCCATCAGCTGGTCAACCTCCTCTACCCAGCCCCATAAAGGTCAACATACCAGAGCACAGACAGTGGGTGACTCAATCCGAGGTGAAATGGTTTCTTTTATAAATTGATTCCAGTTCGGCACACACAAGGGCTGTGTTGTGCGTTCATTGAGCTAATTAACAGCTTTGGAGGGGGCATGTGCTCTTTGAAGAAGGCTTTATAAAACAGGATACATGAGCAAACAAAGTTACTCGGCAGACAGCTGGAGCAAGACTGCTTCTTAGGCTGGGCTGCATACATCAGGGTTGCCAGGTCTGTGTGACAAAGTGTCGGTCTGTCTCTCTCTTTCATGCTGAATGCATAATATATGTAATGAAATAATGTTTCTTGTAGGGACGGCTATGTGTTGAATCTCAATGCGGCTCCCTCCAAACCCCCTTATTTCAATTGCAGTGATGACGGGGGGTAAATGATCATGTGTTGGGAGGTGGGAGGGTTTCTTAGCATATTGCTCTGGGCTAGGCTGCACAGTTCAGAGACGTATCTATGAAGACCACCTCCCAGCCCCCATAACGCGCGCACACACACACACACACACACACGCACATATCCTCCCAGACCCAAACTCACTCATTAAGAATTTCCAGTCGCTAATTTGATGACTTTTCTTTCACTTCTCACATCCTGTGGCCAAGCGAAGCTTCGGGTGCACGCCTTGAACTGTTCAGACACTTGCAGACTGAAATTCCTAATTGGCCCAGCGCGACCTCTGGCCATTAAAGATTTAGAAGGAACAGAGCTTGTAAAATGCTGAATTTGTGGCACTTAGCTGTGGTAATGGATCTCACCCAGCTAAGGATGGGGGTTGGTGGAAGGGTTAAGGCTGGTTGAGATGGTGTA
Source organism: Olivaichthys viedmensis (assembly GCA_028565825.1). NCBI lineage: Eukaryota > Metazoa > Chordata > Actinopteri > Siluriformes > Diplomystidae > Olivaichthys > Olivaichthys viedmensis. The sequence goes on from JAOUQW010000004.1 coordinate 1,475,631, forward strand.
CCACCAATTTCCTCTAATTTCCCCTCTGTGAAGTCTGCTTTCCTATAGATATGGTCAGGAGATCCTGGGAAATAATTGAGCTTTTCCACCAGACAGTGTGGTACGGTAACAAATCTGTGATCCCACATTTCAGGGTTATTTCAATTGACAAGTGAGCCGTACTGTAACTAAGTACCCATGCTAAATTTGGTTTTCCTTCCTGCAGCGTACCAAGAAAAACGGACAGGTACATATGGGCGAAGCTAGAAATAGTGCAGACTATTGATCGGTCAAACACAATGATCACAGAATCGTCCTGATAAGTACAGCACAGTGATCTTAAGTAGTGTAGTGACTGTCTGCTAAAGTTTCTCTCTCTTTTCTAATCCCCTTTTTCTGCTGGCTTTAAGAGAAAATGTCACAATTTTATCATAGAATTTTTTATATAATGTTTCAGATTCGTTTTTATTTATGTACCCAGAATAATGTTTTCTTGTCGCTGATATTTAGCTCGATTTTACATTTCTTACCCGTGATCCACATAGAATCCACCATTTTCAAGTTAGGCCCAATCGCAAATGGCTTCCCATTCACTATTTATGCTCACTACGTAGCATATAATATAATTGTGCTGTAGAACGTATGTAGTGCACTATAGGCCCGATAGAACGCCATTTGAGATTCAGCCACAAAAAAGGCTGGACATCTTGTATTTTACCTGTGTTTTAACGTCGTCTGACAAAGTTTGCACTCAAGTCAGTTATTCCGTCTATTTTTCTGTCCAAGATCAAAGTATTGGCGCCCTTAGCTTCATTCGGTTCACTCGCCGCCATTAAAACAAACTCGATGTGTCTTGTGTTCACCACATACATTTTAACATATAATAAGCATTTTTTTGTTAAAGAAAGCCAATCTGCACATTTTGAGTAGTATTTTTTACTAATCGTGTCCATCACTGGGAATGCTTTTAATTCTGTAGCACTGCTTGAAATAGGAAGCTCAATTTGGATTCAGTAAGCGTGGTAGTAAATGGAACGCAATAACTACAGCCTTTCATGATTTCATGAGCATTGGGATAATAATACATTGTAAATGAATCTGTGTGTGAGTGAGTGAGCATCTGTGTGTGCGTGTGTGTGTGCATGTTAATATGTGTGAGTGTGGTGTCAGTGTGGGAATGTAATGTTAGCAGTATGGAGCAGAAAGTGCGGCATGCAGCAAGACCCGGAGAACTTGCTGATTTATTGATGCAAGATGTCAGCGCCAGATTTTCTGACCCTGCTGAGAAGTTCTTTTTTTTTTTTCTCCTTTTTTTTTTTTTTGCCTTGAAACTGTGCCTTCTAACTTTGACCTTGAAACTCGCCCTCGTATTTGTCTCATCAAATTGCACATCGGTTCTCAGTGAGGTCAAAGCTTTGAACAGACTGCAACTGCAAATTTCTTTCCCAGCTCTAGTGCTCATATTATTAACAGCAATAGTTTTATTCTTGTGTTTTTTGGTAAACTTTAGTTGTTTGCAAATGATCCGCTCTGCAAGTTCGACACGTTACCCCTTATTCTCTGATTCAAAGTCGGGTTTATTGCTCAAGTGAACTTCGAAAGGTATAAAACGAGTTTGACTAATGTGAAACGACCTTTTTTGTTTGTTTCTGTGCTTGGACTTGCGATAAAGTTTGATAAACAATGAGAATATTTTGGCCATCCTGTATAGAAACAGTGTGAAAATGATGACAAAAATAAAAAAATCAAATAATAAAAATGTATTTTTTATTGGAGCCATTGTTAAGCTCCATGGGTAATTAGAAATCCATGTGCTGTATTTCTGTGCATACTTGTTGGATCTATTTGAACTGTAGATAGAGTGAGGAATGTGTGAAGCATCTTATGAAACATGAGCTGCTATTTTCCCACAAGCATGAAAAAGCAGAGGCCAGGCCTGTGGAATCCTGATGACGCAATACAGCCAAAGAAAAAGAGAGGGATAGACAGAAAGAGAGAGAGAGAGACCCTCTGTCCCAGGGCTGGAATGGGATTTAGAGAGGAAAAGGACCAAGACGCAGTGACATTAGTTCACAAGTACGAGCAGCAGCAGCAGAAATTTCAACCTCTTTCTTCAGGAATGACTCTCAAGCCTCTCGTGCTTTGTTCTTCTGCTGGAACATCTGTCGGTTCTTCATTGTTTGTTGGCTAAGTGACCATTAGGAAAGCAGACATGCTCCAAAATAGGGTTGTCACAAGTTGTTATCATAATTTTGATGTCAATACCGATACCAAGTATAGTATCACAATGCCCGATTCTAAAACAATACTATGGCAAAAAAAGAAGTAAAAACTTGTCATCATACACTACCAGTAAAAAGTTTGGACACCCCTGCTCATAGAAGAGTTTTCTTCGTTTCTCCTAGTGTAGAATAATAATGAAGACATGAACACTATGAAATAATACATCTGGAATTATGCAGTGACCAAGAAAAGTGTTCAACAAATCCAAAACTAGTTTCTATGTGAAATAGTTAACAGT
>JAOUQW010000004.1:1482091-1496495 GCA_028565825.1 Olivaichthys viedmensis
GTAGAAACGACATTTCATTTCAATGTATACGAGGTATATGGAGAAATGACAATAAAAACCTACTTGAACTTGAACTACTTGATCATGGCTGACCCTGCACTCTGACCCCAGCTTACCAACATGCTGGGATATGCAAAGAATCAAATTTCACTGTACTGTACTTGTACATGTATATGTGACAATAAAGAAGCTTTCTATTTCTATGAGGCTCTGATGGCGTATGGATACCACAAAACCTTCAGGAAAGTATAAAGTAACCGGAACTACTTTTTACTGTATTGCTCCAGTGTTGGAAAGTTGAATTAAACTCCATAAGAACAGCTTTGGTAAGATTTTCTCTCACGTCTGTCTCATCCTCACACCTTTATTGTTCCAGGGTAACGACTGGAGTTTAAAATTTGCGTTGACAGTTCAACAAGTGCCCTTAGACTTCCATTATAAGTAAGTTTGGAGTAAACAGTTCCGTTCTTTTCTCAGTGCAGGGAAACATGTCCAGATTCTTGTCTGTAGTAATCACACATACACTACAGATACAGGGGATAGAGATTAGGTTCATAAAAAATCTGGAGTATTCCTTTAATGAACTACATCTTAACTTGTCTTGCTCACGCTCCTCTCTCAGTCTGTGTGTCTGTGTGGTGGTACAGTATATAAGGGCTCTATTCCCCCTCTGTGGTGGTGGTAGTGCCAGTGTTTGGGTATTTATTTACTGGCCCGTGTGGGGCCTGCCGAATGCACCAGGGGGAAGAGGAAGGAAAACAAGCGTGCTCTCGCTCCCAGCCTTTTGGACCCATACAGCTATAAATACCTCTGGGTGGCACGGCGGTCCCATTGCCCGTAGCATGGGAACCTCGCTTTCTCTGCTATGGAAAGATCATGGCCAGGCCACGGAGGGTGAGGAGGAGGGTGGAGGGTATAGCTAGGGTGGAAGATGGAAGAACCAGGCTGTAAGCATGCTCTCTCTCGCTTTCTCTTTTTCTCTTTTTGCGTAATTGTCTTCTTTGTTGCAGCTCCACAGAGAGTCTCTTCCTCTTCGTCTCCGTCTCCACGGCGCATCCTCGCTTTTTTTTTTTTTTTTTTAAGTGTGTGTACACTGCATTTAGTCAGATCGGGACGAATATGTGCTTTTCAAAGTGGAAAGAATCTGCTTTGCCGAGCTCGCATGAAGCATTTGTTTTGCTACGGCGCCAAAAAAAATTGATTTCGACTTTTTCAAAGGTTTTGTTCTTCACAGCACTTTCTCCCTTCTGTCCGCGTGAGATTCAGGTTGAGCTCACATTTTTGGAATTTGAAGTAATAGTTTTAAACCGACAGACTAAACATCAGTCTTCTCGGCTGCTCTTCCACTTCTGAATAATAAAATGCACGCACACACATAAGCACCCAGATGCTCCAACAATCTCATTGTTAGTCAAAGACTCAAATGTTGTCAGGATTCCTGGCATGTTGTGCAAAAAAAAAAAAAAAAAGACAAATGATTTTTATTATAGCCTAAGTCGTAAACATCCTACATTCATCAGTAGGACTTCTTTGTGTTTTAAGGGGCATTCAGACCACAACATGTGTGGATCAAAGGCAAACCCATCCTAACATAATCTCAAATGGCTGGAGTTAAGTTACGATGACAGATTTATAAATGGCTTGAGAGAGAGCAACTCTTCTCGATGTACATTATATTCTCAGATTTGTTTTTTCTTTCTTTGTTTAAATTCCCTCCTGAGCTCAAATGCGTGATGTTTTAAATGATTAACTCCTCTTGGACGCTGATTTTGACTATATAGATTTTGCTATTTGGGTCGAATTTGTCAACACAGCAATGTCAAAGTCACATTTTTCCATTTGAAACAGAGACTTTATTCAGTACTTCTGTATAAAAGTGATTCGGGGGCGGGGCTACGTATGAGCTCAGCTAGTGATGTCACTAAATAGGATTCACAGATTAGACGATTACGATGTCGCACATGAAAACTTTTAGCCACAGAAGCTGGGCGCTACGCTAGTTAGTGAAGATTGTGGTTGTTATGGTAACGTTATATTCTGACAGGTTTTGGCTTCTGATAAATAAATCAGTGAGAAAATGACGATGCAAATGGAGACTCTGTTACTGAAATCTCACTCGTGTCGACCTATGACTAATGTGAGCTAGTTTACTAGCAGTTAGCTAGCCTGTTAGCTAATGTTAGCTAATGTTAGTGATATTAGGCTATTAGGGATGGCAAGAGGATATGGGGGCGTTTCCTAATTTGCATATTCATGCATATTCATAGATCCTGCCGTTTTTAATGAGGGTAAAGGGGTAGAGATGTTCCTGGTCCAATTTTAGTCATTTCTTGTAAAACATATTAAACAGTTTATTATTCTTCATTATTTTTAATTGTTTAAAATAAAATGTTCGGGCAAAAGTATTCTTTTATTTAAGAGCGTTCAGGTGCTGATTCGGTCTGCTCTGTTGGCTGCACTTTATGGCATCAAGTCCACATATTTCTCACTCACCCACTTCTCTGTTTAATGTCTTAATAGATTTTCAGTGCTTTCTTCTAGTTCTCCATGTTGCCTTATTCTCCACTCCCTCACCTTTCTAGTTTTCATTCTCCCCCCTTCGTTTCCCTTCTTCCTCTCCTACAAGGCACATTTGTTATTCCTTTGTACAAGGTCCCATAATTAAGTTTGACATAAGCGTAGGGATTAAATATGTGGTTTGGGAGGGGGGAAACAGGGCTCTGTTACAATCTCAAGGCCAGCTGCAAAATGGAACCAGATTGCGACACTTGGAATTGGAAAGTTTTGGGAAAGGTGCCGAGAACAGGGCTATGTGTTCAAACAGCTCGAGGATCTGAATCCCTCTGCAGCCAAAAAGGCTGCTACTAGCCTCCGCCAAAAGACTACTGAACCCCCTCGATCCTCACAGCCAACGGACTAAAGGCTACTGATATGCAAAATGACTATTGCTTGCCCAGGAACAAATGGTACAGCCCAGTCCTCCACCAAAAGACCACAATGGTTAGAAGCTCCTTGACCTTTGTTTACTTATTAGGTGACCTAAAGCTTCCAAAACTAAAAGTCAGGACAAAAGACCGAAGCCAAAATACATCTTTTCCACAGTTTAATGACTTTAGCCATTCCTGCCAAAAGATCACATCAATAGCTCTTTCAACAGAGAAATGAAAAAAAAACAACAACAACTAATTCCAACCAAGATATTAGCCCCTATTAGCCAAATCAATGAATATGCTCTCGGAGACCGCTGCACATCCAGCTGGAAAAACATTTATTTTCTGACCCTGAAAAACCCTGTTTCCTTTGTTGAGAAATTATCACACAGTCTGGAGACCTCGGCTGTGGCCTACTTCTCGCCAGAAGACTCTTTCCTAGTCTAAAGACCTCTGCAATCGCTGCCAATATCCCTTTCCTCCCACATGTCCTGTCTCTTCAACTTAAAGACTGCAGCCCCTGCCAAAAAAGATTCAAGCTTTTCATTTCAGCGACCTCTCGCTTCTCCAGTCAGAGGGCGATGGCCTCCCAAGCCAAACCACTCTCTCAAAGAGCCCCACGTTTACTAAACAAAACACAACGCAGCGTCTCCCGGCCAAAACTCAGACGCTCAAAGGCGTCCTGCACCATTTTTACTCGTCTACACTATGCAGGCACTTTGCAGACATACGCCACACATGGCGCTGTCTTGTCTTGTTGCTGTTGTCGTTATTTTGACCGCAAAGTGTGTAACGCAAGCCCCACTGTCAAGACCCAGATTAGTGTCCATCTTTCCTAATGAGCGTGTCGCTGTGGAAGCCATTCTACAAGCCATCACTCAATTACTGACACCGAGCACGCCGATGTGAGCTGCCGTGGCTATTACGAAAGGACAGAGCGTGTCTATGAGATTTCCTCAGTTATAGAAAGCGAGGAAGGTCTCCTAAGGAACTTTGCATTCTTAAATAACTCCAGCGCCGTAATCTTAATGAGTCTGAACAGCAAATCTCTCATCGGCAGGAAAAAGAAAAAAGGGATTAGGAAAATGCAATATGATGAATTGTGTTTAGTAAATCCCCGGGCATGAAGTTCCTCCATGGAACAAAGCGGTGGAAAAGAGAACGGACGCTTCTTAAACAACACAACTTATCGAGGAGAAACAGAACATGCGTTTAAGGGAAGATTCGTCACTTCAGCAAATGATAAGAGTGGCAAACTCTTTTTTTCCAGAATCCACTTAGCTAGTTTTTGCAAAAGAAAGAAAAAAAAAACGAGCCTCAAAGTAGCTTTGCACAAATTAAACGCATTGTGTTCTCCGGCGCCTCATCGCACATGTGTTTATTTATTTGTGCACAATCCCGACTGCCATTGTTAGCCATAAATAAATGAATTAATGACTTTGCTCCTCGTAGCAGGCACGCTATAAATAGGCGGCATAGTGATGGAGTTCATGAATAGGCATAAACAGCGGCATTCGGCTTCGGTTTTCCTTTAGTTACACTGCTTTCTGTGCAGATTTTGTTGTTTTTGTGGTTGCTGTTTTTCTTACTAATCTTTCTAAAGCCTGGATGGAAAATGGAAAACGCTTTATTCTGTGCTAATTCGGACAATTATCGATTTGAATGTAATTAACATGTCATCAGTGATACATTAATGCTGAAAAAGAATCAAGGCAATAGCGCATTTTCTCCAGCAGTTAAAACATGCTGCTAATTTCTCAATCAACCCCATAAAGGCACAGTTCAGCCCAAGGCTACTTCAAAACGTCAATATTCAAACTCGGCGAGTCTTTGAATTGTGTGTTTTGGGACCAGTTTTTGGCTGCTCTCTCTCTTCCATCCTCAGGGCAATCCTCAGGAGTGGTAGATTTGACTCTTTGTTTTTTAATCATAACTTTATGCTTGTGTCCCGGTGTTTAAACGTAGATCCGGTGAGAATAAAAAAAATGTCTTTTGCACTAAATGTGAATGGATCACTTGCCAAATCAGGTTCAAATCAGCTCAGCGTCTGTTCCCGTTCTTGTATATATGTGTGAGAGAGGTAAATATTTTGGCACCCTTGATCCCGTTCTGTGAACGTATGTGCTCTAGCTTAATATCTGGCCATTAGAGTCGTGTCCTGAGTGACAGATAACATCTGGGAAGTCTGAAGATATATCACAGGATACAAGGTCCCCATATCTCCTCACCTTCTGTCTCTCTCTCTCTGTCTAGCTGTCCCTCAGTCCATTCACAACCATATCAGTCTATTATTGATTTCCCATTAACTCCATCCAGTTTGTGTCCAGACACGCAGACACCCATCTCATTGATTAGCCATGCGTCACTCATTACAGTCGTGAGTCTGGGATCTGGGTCATAGCCAACATGGTCGACATCACGCTTGTAGATTCGTAACTATTCGCACGCCTCAGTTTGTATGAAACGTTACGAAGGTTAGAGTTAAGGTTAGGAGCGGGGTCAACATTCGTAATGTTTTAAACAAAATCCAACCACACGTCCTCATTTCGAACACTTACAAATTTTGCATGAGATCTATTTTTTTTTACTCTTTACTATTTTTGTAAATGAAGTAATATTTACTCGTTTTTACTTCAGTGATGGACCCTTCCTTTTTTCTCTGTGTTTGGGCTTTTTGGGCTTCTTTCTTCTCTTTATTTCTAGCATTGATTAGATGTTTAAAATAAATGTTTGATGTTACGACAGCATTACGCCTGTGTCCTGTGTCCTCCACTACACGACCGTGACAGGCGCGGAGAGACCTGTAGTGCCTCCCAGAGGGGAGGAGGGCAAACAGTCTGTAGCCGGGGTGAGAGGTGTCCCTGACGATGCTGCGCGCCATCCACAGACATCGCTTGTGCTGGACAGCCTTAATGGTGGGGAGTTACAGAGGACAGAGGAGGTACCAATGATGCGTTGGGCAGTTTTCACCTCCCTCTGCAGTGCCGAGATGTAGCAGTTGCCATACCATACTATGACATAGTTGGTGAGGATGCTCTCGATGGTGCAGCGGTAGAAGTTCACCAGAATCTGAGGAGACTGGACTGAAGATGGACTTTTTTCAGTCTCCTCAGGAAAAAGAGATGCTGGTCAGCCTTGACCAGGCTGGAGGTGTTGAGGGTCCAAGAGAGGTCCTTGGAGATGTGGACACCCAGAAACTTGAAGCTGGTGACACGCTCAACCTCCATCCTGTTGGCACAGTTGGGGTTGTGTGTGCTGTCTCTGGTCTTTCTGAAGTCCACAATGAGCTCTTTGGTCTTCTCTGTGTTGAGGGCCAGGTTATTGTCAATGCACCATGCTGCCAGGTGCTGGACCTCATCTCTGTAGGCCGACTCGTTGTTGTTGATGAGTCCAACTATTGTTGTGTCATCTGCAAACTTGATGATGGTATTGGAAACATGTACAGGCGTGCAGTCGTGGGTGAAGAGGGAGTAGAGGAGAGGACTCAGCACACAGCCCTGTTGGAGGCTGGTGTTCAGGATGAGGGTTGAGGAGGTATGGCTGTCTAACCTAACATACTGGGGTCTGTTGGTTAGGAAGTCCAGTATCCAGTTGCAGAAGGAGGTTTTGATGCCAAGGTCAATGAGTTTGGTGATCAGTTTGGAGGGGATGATGGTGTTGAAAACTGAACTGATTGTTGATGAACAACATTCTCACATAGGTGTTACTGTTGTCCAGGTGGGAGAGGGCGGAGTGTAGTGCCGTGGAGATGGCGTCCTCCGTACACCTGTTCTGGCGGTAGGCAAATTGAAGGGAGTCCAGTGTGGTAGTAGGCAGGTTTTGAGATGAGCCAGGACCAGCCTTTCAAAGCACTTCATGATGGTGGGGGTGAGTGCAACAGGGCGAAAGTCATTTAGGCTCGCTGCAGTGGAGTGTTTAGGCAGCGGCACGATGGAGGTGGTTTTGAAGCACGTGGGAACAGCTGCTTGGGCCAGTGATAGATATCAGTGATCAGATGATATCAGTCAGGAGCTCAGTCAGATGCCCAGCACAGGCCCTGAGCACGCGTCCGGGGATGTCGTTGCCCTGATGGCCGCCTCCTGGTTGTCCCTGTCAAAGCCAGCATAAAAGTTGTTCAGCTCATCAGGGAAGGAGGCGTCACTGGTTGGGGGGTGGTGTTGGTGGGTTTATAGTCCGTGATGGCCTGGATGCCTTGCCACATGCTTCAGAGGTTGGAGTTGTTGTTGAAGTGCTCTTCAATCCTTAGCTTGTAACTGTGCTTGGCCCTCTTGCTCAAGCTATGGTAATAGGCATATTTTCAGGAACCTGGGAACTTTTTCAAGAACTCAGGAACACTATTAACCTGAAGAACTAGAGAAAATGTTAGTTTCTGGGCCGTAGTTTCAGGAACCTTTTTAGTTCCTGCTCCAGACAGGGGGTGGAGCTTGCCATACTAAATGTCAATTGGTGTGATTGGTCGAACGCAAGAATGGCTGTCATTTTTTAAAACCTACTAACACTTGTTTTTATATTAGAGGCAGTGCAACAATAACGCAAAACAGGAACTCGTTCAGGAACTGCATTGTTCTCACTCCAGGTAGTTTCGGAACTACTTTGAAAGGGTTCCGGAACCTTAGTGGAAATGCACCTATATTATTGTGGACCTTCCAGACTATCGTCACTACCCCATTTTAGTCAGGATAGCAAACGATTAAGTAAACAAATGTCACATGCACACAGTCCTAGACATCATGATGGACAATGCAAGTAAACCCCAAGTGCAATGTCTGCGAGCGTTATGGAAAACACTATTGCCATCTGACATATTTGGTTCATTTTGTTAATTAATTTAGGGTTGTTTTCAGATTTACTGTCTGTGTATTGTTTATGTGGGTAGTGGTGGCACAGTGGTTAAGGCTTTGGGCTACTGATCAGAAGGTTGTGAGTTCAAATCTCAACACCACCAAGCTGCCACTGTTGGGCCCTTAATTCTCAACTGCTCAATTGTATCCTGTTGCTTTGGATAAAAGTGTCAGGTAAATGTTTATTTAGTTTTGAGAATGTGATATGTATGTACTCTGAAAAAATGGCATTAAATCAGAACAATATATTTTTTATTACAATATATAAATAATATCACAAATTACAATTATCATTCTATTAAAATGTGATTTCCTATTATCTATGTACCATAAGCACATCTACACTTGGATTACATTCTAAGAGCAAGTACCAAACATTTACAAGTGCTTCCAGCTTTACGTTTGAGTAGCTTCACTGTCATTATCGTTAGTTTATCATGTTTTTCCTTATATCATTGTAGGTTATAGAAGACAAATGCTGGATAAAACTAAATGTGTTCTGCCATGTCCAAGGACGAGTTGTCAGTGGAATGGATGGAATGAAAATGAAATATTACTTGAAGACATGGAACAGGTATATGGAACGGGAATGACTTCTTGCATTGGGAGCTGTGGTCTTGTCTTGTCTTGGCATTGCTAACCTTGGGGAGTACGCTAGACGTCTTTAACCTGAGGAAATACTGCATGTGCGATGAAGATCAAATATCTTCTAAGAATGCTGCTGTTGTGATGGCATTAAGTACAGCTGAGTACGTTTGTGTGTGTTTAAATGTGTTGAACATATTGTAGCGTCTGTTAGCTAAGTAATAATACAGGAACTCGGATCTCATCGGAAATCGATGAACATTTTCAATCAACTGCAACATGATGAAGGAACCACAAGAAAGCAGGACTACGCAATACCTTAGAATGCAAATATATTATGCAAAATCTAATTAAACACAAACAAAAGCTGAAAATAGCTGTCCATAACCATGCTGCAAAGCATGCTGGGACTTAACAGCAGTTCACAAAACAGTTCAAAACTCAACTGATATTGTGGATATAGATGCTGTCATGTCCCTGGTCTCTCTTTTGTTCCCGAGTGTCATTCACTTCTCCCATCTCTTCTCCTGTCTCGGGAGCATGTTTTGTCTGCTATGCTGCAGTGTCTCAGTGAACCATTAGACGTTTAAGTGATTTTGTACTGTTGTTGCAGGACCTAATATGGACATTCTGGGACTATTTTTGGGAACCTGATTTTATGCAGACTCTGACTGCCACCTGAATGTATCAGTTTAAATAGCTTTCGATATGAATAACTATACTGCTTCATTAATCAGTCAATTGACCAATTCCAAGCCCCGCCTTATTTTTTAACCTCTAATCACTGCTTAGAAACCATTGTCACCCATTCAACCATTTGATTAAGAAATTTAACATCATTTATGTATTCTGTTGCTTCCTGAAGGGCTTCAAAACCAAAATTATATTTCGGCTTAATTCCATGATATCAGCCTCAGTTTTTTAGATAGCGACATTTACCAGCCATGGGCAAGGCTTGGAATTGGCCATTTTAGGAATTAATTAACAAATTTTCATATTGATGTGGGTGTTTTGTTGAAAGCTATACACTAATAATATATATTATATGGGGTAGTACAGATTTTTCAAGCAGGATATACACTGTAAAAATAAACAACTCAGTTCTGCAATTTTAATTGTAATATTCAAAATAAATTTAGCATTAGCTTTGTGAAGGCCGTATTAAAATCTATGACTTTTCAAAGGTGTCATCCTATTAAATTCTCCTAAATCCACTCCATAATCTTACCACTAGGAGGAAGTATTCTCTCTAGTATGTCCTCTGTCTCATTTGTAGCGCTCCCAGAATGTTGTTATGGTATCTATATTTTTACAAGTTTGGCCACTGTTAAATCGCTAAAAGAAATATGACAAATTGAAAGTCATGTACTAAAATCCCACTTGTGTCTACCTGTTATAAACGCAAGCTGGTATACTAGCACTTAACTTGCTGCCTAGCTAGCTATTTTACCTACAATACAATACAGTACAATTGTATACAGAAGCAGCTAGCAAAGTCAGTAAACACTGTAGTAAAAGTCTCTAAATTACTGTTACGTCAACAGTTTCCTGAGGTTAGTGGACAGATGTCTCCTCTTTAGACGGCGATGAGGCCCCCAATGTGGCCCCTTGCCTTTTTGTAATAGTGTAGTATTCAGTAGGTAATATCATAGCGTAACCAGGGTAGTAGGGGAAGAGGTGTGTTTCAAATGGCAGGTAGACATGGGAACGTTTCCGACTTGCATATGCATGCATATTCATAGATCCTTGCATTTCTGATGTGAGTAAATGTGAAATGTTCCTAGGTCATTTTTAGTTGTTTCTTGGGAATTGAAAATATCAAGCAATTTATTATTCAACATACAGTACTGTGTAAAAGTCAGAGAGCACTTTTGTTTATTCAGTTTTCAGTAAAATGGCCATTCAGTACTTATTGTTAATAATTTGGTGGTAAACAATAATGATGGGAAAATGTTACAGTAAATTTATTCAATTTTCAGTCAAACAGCCGTGCAGTAACACATTATTACCTTTTTGGTGTCAAACAATAATCCTGTAAATGTGAATTTAATATACAATTACACAGAAACCTCCAACACTAAGTATAACAGTTTTATCACTTATTTATGCAAATGAGCTCCACTCCACTCTGACACCTAAAAGGTAATAATGTGTTACTGAATGGTCATTTGATTGAAAACTGAATAAACAAAAGGGTGCTCTCTGACTTTTGCACAGTACTGCAGATTATTTTAATGGTTTAAAATGACACATTTAGGTACTTTAAAGGCATTACTTTATGAAGAATGGTCCAGTATCCCACTACACACAGTTCAGAATTTGTATGACATCATTATTTGGGTCCTGAAGCTCTCCTGAACACAGAGTGACCCTTCTCCTTATTAGCTACTTGATATTGTTGCACTGTTACCTTTCCGTTATTTTGTCTGTCTTCTGTATGTGATCATATTGGGGTCTATCACTTCTTTTGTATTATGTCTATGGTGTTTGCCTGATATGTACAGTATGTTTCCTATTATTTTTTATGTACTCTTTATCACATCTCGATAAATACATTGGAATATGGTATATAAATTAATAAAATGTTATTATAAACAAAGCATTCTTTCTTCGTTTAATGTCACTCGGGAATTTCATATTACATGTGCATCTTGAAATATAGCTTAATGTATTAGCAATTTCATATTGACCGAGATATACTTTGTGAAAAACTAAACGTATAAGGAAAAGGCAGCTGAATTTGAAACCCAGCAGGTCGTTGCCCCTGGACACTCAAGAGGAAGAAATACAACGGACCTTAAATTCCCAGGAGAGCTGATGGCATCCACTAGACTCGAAATAAAGAATGGAATGCTGCGCTGAAGCCTCTCGAGACTTCGAGCAACACCTGCACTGATGTCTGCGAGCTCTGCAGGGTTCTTAAGGCAATTAAAGGAATGGTTTGGGTGGAAAAATCAAATATTCAAACTGTCCACTTATCTTGAAAGTAGTCGATCAATCAAAAAATGGTTGGTGTCCAAATTTAGCTTTTTAAATTTTTGCTGTGGGGCTACAATGCCAATATAGCTAACAAGTAATGAAATTTACCAATTAACATCATGCAAACCGCATAAGTGGAACATTTGTGCAGATTCGATTTTCCATGTAGTATCTATCCGTGGTGGTCTGAAGACAACCATTTTCGAAAAAATGACTTTTGTATTGGAAAGATGCAGTGGTAGCTCAGTGATTAAGGGTCTGTGCCAGTGACCAGAAGATTGTGAGTTTAAATCCCAGGACTGCCAGAGAATCACTGTTTAACCCTTTAACTGCTCAGCTCTGTGATTCGATTGATTCTGTCTTACTTGTAAGCTGCTTTGGATAAAAGCATCAGCCAAATTAATAAATGTAAAAAGCTAGAGGAGAGCTTGCAGGAGTCCAAGCATGAATATATTGTCTGGTGATTAAGATGGCATTTTGCAAGAACTCTCTGCCAACTTCTCAATGGAGATACATTGCAGCTTACATTGCAGAACGGAGCATTTGATAATTGATGCTGACTATGAAAAGTGTGATTTAAGAAAGCAAGGGAAGAATTGATTTAGAAGATAAATTGATCCTGGAAGAGGAGTTTTTACTCTTGTAACATTACCGGTAATGTCAGGAGCAGATGGCATAGCTTTAGAAAAATGGGAAAATCAATTCATTTAGCCAGTGTCTTTGAAAAATGTGCTCTGGATTCACTGAACGTATAGTGTCATTATCTAGTGCAAATAAAATTCTAATTCAACACAGAATGAAAACCAAAAAAAATTGTATTTGCCTAAACCTCACATTCTACCGACACCATCAAACTGATAGTGAAGTAACAGGCCACGGCGGCAGGAAACAACAAGTCAAACTCACACATGTGCAAAATACTGTAGTTTTTTGTTGTTGTTGATGTTTAAAGTCCCTAGTGAGTGCTCCTTCTGTTCTGACCACTTTGGTCACTGAAATTGAAGGGACAGAGTAAATACATTTCTGGAAGATTACAGTGTTCAACTAGATCACTTCTAAAGCTTTTTGCTAAAATGCACTTTTTACTGCACATACACACAAAACAAGCATATAATCAAGGTGTTTTTTTTTTTTTTTAAAGCAACAGATTGTTACAGACTAAAATATTATTATGGTAATAAGTTTAACCACCTGCTTTGAAGCTTAGTCCATATCCAAGAATTAACAGTGCATCAGCCAATGGTAAACTTGATCATAACATGACAATAATTTACACAATAGTTAGCTTAATGTTTGCTTAGCTCCTGGTTTTTAATACACAATAAAGTGTTAGCTAGCTTGCTACCAAACTAATAGATACTTGATAGTATGTCAGATACTGTCAGCTACTGTTAGAGAGGTAATGTTAACACACACACACACACACACACACACACACAGGATAAGGCAGGTAAGTGTCTAACTGTGCGTCATAAAACTTGGACCTGCTCCTGAAAGACCCATTTGTGTGAGCAGCAGGTCTTGTTCCACCAAACATTCACATGAACGGATTCCTCTCAAATTAGACTAAAGAATTTTAATGGGCCGGCTAATGGACTGTGATTAGATAGGCAGAGGAGGGCAAGAAGCACAGAGCACACTTTGTGTGTGTGTGATAAGGTTCGCGTTTCACAGGCTATATTGATGTGGTCAGATTAAACCTGTTAGAAGTCTGGTACCTTAGATAGGGTGATTATCAAATATAGCAGCAATGTGTGGTGCTTGTTAACATATGAATCCCTCACTGACTCACTACACTGACCCACACTCATAGACTTAATTTCCTATTGTTAATATGACACAGTTTGATGGCGGTCATGACCTCACTTAAACACATGTACCCCATGCATGTGTGCGGTATTTACCTGTCTTAAAGGAATAGTTCGGATTAAATTAAATGTACACAATTTCCCTCTTACCACAAATGTAGTCGATTAGCCAATATGAAGGGGCCAAGTAGGGATTACCTGCTCAATTATTAATAAATGACATGAAAAATTCAAATGAATAATTGTGACTGTGTGAATGTAAGTTAAAGGCACCTTTAAGCAATTTTGTGTCAGGAGATATATGTCAGTTTGGTAGTCCAACTACGAATCTATTTAAGGCCTTAAGGAGGCATAACACACTTTCCTCACATACGATAATAATGTATTGGATAATTCATAATTCATGGGATACACTTGAGAGTCTGTGTTTGTGTTTGTGCCTATCTGCATGCAAACTAACTCATTCCTCAGAGGTGACAAAGAATAAATATACTGTATCTCAAAGCCTTGCTATATGCTTCTGATTGAATCATTTTTATGTATAAGATGGGGGAGAGAAAGAGAGAGGGAGAGTGAAAGATGAGAGAAAGGGGTACATAAAGATTAAGTAAAGATAGATGAGTGAGAGAGGAAGAGAGCGAGAAGAGAGAGAGGTAGAGAGGGTGAGAGAAAGTGTAATGTATGATTGACAGCCCCTGTTAGCAGGACCATCTGGCTTCGTTGGAGAGACCAGGTGTGAGGTAGAGCTCAATAGCAGAAACATTCCTTCCCTCGTGGGTCAATAAGACTCTGACTAAACCCTCTGAATGGGTGACGCAGGACGCTGTTCAACCCTGACAGCTGTACAGAGATTATCAGCCCTCACCCAGTGCTTCTCATTACAGCGCTTACACTATCAGCCTGATTATCTTATTTATCTGTGTGTGTGTGTGTGTGTGTGTGTGTGTGTGTGTGTGCGTGTGCACGTGGATGGATCTGTCGCATCTCCTCAGACCTTTCTTCTGGAAATCACATCACTTCACTTTATTCCACACAATTTATTCCATTTTAGTTATTTTTTTCTTCTGTTAAGGTTACTGTATTTGTTTTACTTCTATTGTTATATATGTAATATTATCATATATGATCATTATTATAAATATAATAATAATAATAGTTATTATTATTATTATTATTACTTTTACTATAGCACAATTTAGATTAGTAAAGTAGGTACACAGTGAATGAAAGGCACTGACCGCTAGAGGGCGACATTATACTA
>JAOUQW010000004.1:1510787-1527519 GCA_028565825.1 Olivaichthys viedmensis
ACACCGACATACAGACACCGAAAGATACAGGCAGACACCGACATACAGACACCGAAAGATACAGGCAGACACCGACATACAGACACCGAAAGATACAGGCAGACACCGACAGGCAGAAAGATACAGGCTGACACCGACATACAGACACAGAAAAATACAGGCAGACAGACAGTCACACCGACAGAGAAAGACACAAAATATATAAATAAAGAACAATAAACAAGGAAATGTAAATAAGTGGTGTCTCTGCTCTACTACATCTGTTCTGTAATAACACTGTCTGTGGTGTAAATGTTGTATGTTATTTAATAACATTAAAGATGGCTGGTGGTGAAGGATTCGTTCCTGATGTACCTGAAACCCGACACCGGCGCCATCTCATTCGTCCTCCTGGTGGACAAAGAGTTCTGCGTCAAGATGGACTCCAAACACACAGAGACCAAACATGGCGTGCGGATCGACACTCTGTCCAGGTGAGTCCTCAACAAGAAGTAATAATAATAATGTTATTACAGAGTATGGAAAGACTTTGATGTCACCATGATAATATTATACTGTGTGTGTTTGTGTTTCAGGTCTCTGGTGTTGAAGTGTAGCAGTTATAGACACGCCCGCTGGTGGGGGCAGGCCATCGAGGAGTTTGTACGGAAACACGGCAGGGCGTTTATCAGGACTCATCGCTTCTACTCCTTCGCCAAAGAACAGGAAAACATACCTGCCAAATGGTACGCTCCTACGTAATAGCTAAATGGTACATTCCATCATACTAGATAAATGGTACATTGTAACACACCAGAGCCAAATAGTACAGTCCAAAATACCTGCCAAATGCACTGTGACAGTATACTACACAAATGGTATGCTCCAGTATATTGGCTCAATGGTTAAAGGGTACATTCCAGTGTTGGTGAATGTGAGTTGTGTGGAATTTCTGATCACCTGAACCAGATTAACTGGAATTCCCAACAGGCGGTGTAATGTGTGTGTGTGTGTGTGTGTGCAGGTATGTGAATGGTAAGACCTACATGCAGGATGTGGCTGATGCCCTGGAGGAGGCGAAAGAGGAGATCTTTATCACTGACTGGTGGTGCGTATCTGTCTGTCTGTGTGTCTGTCTGACTGTCTGTCTGTTCCCCCTGACTGTCTGTCTCTCCCCATGTCTGTCTGTCTCTAGAAAACCCCCCACAAACCCTATTCACTATGTAGGTGACATAAACACCTTCATCAGTCTACTGTGTGTAATAGCATTAGTGTGTAATAACAGTTAGAATAAGGGCACTTCTCTGTAGTGCACTAGGACTGTAGGGACGTTTGTACAGCAGTGTAGGGCCACACCTTCATTCAGTGAAGTGTCTGTTACTTACCGAGTGTCATTTTACCTTCCAGTGATATAAATACTCGCCTTTAAATACTACAGCACGCTTAGGGGTAGTGGAGTACTGTTACACACGTGTGTGTGTGTGTGTGTGTGTGTAATCTGATATTCACCTAACAGTGCTTTTAGCTGCACCACACAATGTGTAAGAAATCCGACCCCATGGCACAATTCTGGTTTTGACACTTGCCCTTGTCCCCTTGCCCTCGAGACGTACATATTAGAGACCTAGATAGGCGACAGAGGGTGCACTACTGAAGCTGTCTGTCTGTCTATATATCTTTATATATTCTCCTGTCTGTCTGTCTGTATATCTCTGTATATTCACCTGTCTGTCTGTCTATATCTTTGTATATTCACCTGTTTGTCTGTCTATATCTTTGTATATTCACCTGTTTGTCTCTCTTTGTCTGTAGAGCTCTGTATATTTACCTGTCTGTCTGTATATCTGTCTATTGTTCTTTCTACCATTAAAAAATCCAGTCCCCACTACACGCTTCTCCCTTTGCTGTAAGTGCACACTAATGCACACTTCAGAGTGGTTAGGGGAAGTGAACGAGGGCATGTGTGTGATGAGTCAGTGTTCATGATTCAGTCGTTTTTCATTTAACTGGTGAGCTTCACTACAGAGCCTCATTGACTTTAATGTGTGTGTGTGTGTGTGTGTGTGTGTGTGTGTGCGCGCAGGTTAAGTCCAGAGATCTTCCTGAAGAGGCCGGTGGTTGAAGGGAACCGCTGGAGGCTCGACTGCATTCTCAAACGCAAAGCGGTGTGTGTGTGTGTGTGTGTGTTTACAGTCTAAAAATTTCTTTACATATTTACCATTTGAACACACCATGCTCCTTTTTGATCCTTTTGAGAGTCCATGTGGAGATAACAGTAACTGTGTGTGTGCTTTCAGCAACAAGGCGTGCGTATCTTTGTGATGTTGTATAAGGAGGTTGAATTGGCTCTCGGCATCAACAGTGAATACAGCAAGAGGACGCTGATGCACATCCACCACAACATCAAGGTGTGTGTGTGTGTGTGTGTGTGTGTGTGTGTGTGTGTGTGTGTGTGTGTGTGAGTGTAGGCTGTTATTCAAACTTTGCATCTTACAAACACATGCCAGACAGACAGATATGTAGACAGACAGATGAGATATGTAGATATATGAACTGATAAATTATTGTTCACGTTTGAGGCGCATTTTGATACTCGTGCACCTGCTGGACAGAACGACAGATCTATAGCCAGATTTGCGTTTACACACACACACGCGCACACACACACGCACCAGACGGATGATCGTTTTCTTAGACCATGGCCTATTTGTGCCAGCATGAGGATGTTTTTTGATAGAGACTACAAAGAACTTCTGTGAGCATACAGATGTGCAGAAGAACAGGCGGATGGACAGACAATCAGACTGGCAGACATTTAGACATGCAGACAGACAGGCAGGCAAACATAAGGACAGGCAGACGAGCAGATGAACACGCGGATGTATAGACAGACAGATTTGTAGATGGATAGAAAGATAGATTTGTGCTTCTGTCTGTGGTGTGCTCTCATACTCATGCATATCAGACAGACAGACAGATATATGACTATAGATAGACAAATTTGCGTTTCTGTCTGAGGCATTCTCACACACACACCTGCTGCACTCACTCACTTCATCCAGTGTGTGTATAGTTTAGTGTTTGTGGTTCAGTTCAGTGCGTAGTACAGTGTGTAATACAGTGCGTAGCTCACTACGTAATACAGTGTAAGGCTCAGTGTGTAATAGTATGTAATACAGTGAGTGGTTCAGTGTGTAGTACAGTGTGTAGTACAGTGTGTAGTACAGTGTGTAGCTCAGTGTGTAGCTCACTGCGCAATACAGTGTAAGGTTCAGTGTGTGTAGTTCAGTGTGTGTAGCTCAGTGTGTAATAGTATGTAATACAGTGAGTGGTTCAGTGTGTAGTACAGTTTGAATACAGTGTGTAGCTCAGTGTGTAGCTCAGTGTGTAGCTCAGTGTGTAATAGTATGTAATACAGTGAGTGGTTCAGTGTGTAGCTCAGTGTGTAATAGTATGTAATACAGTGAGTGGTTCAGTGAGTGGTTCAGTGTGTAGTACAGTGTGTAGTACAGTGTGAAGCTCAGTGCGTAGCTCACTGCGTAATACAGTGTAAGGTTCAGTGTGTGTAGTTCAGTGTGTAGCTCAGTGTGTGTTTCAGTGTGTAGCTCAGTGTGTAATACAGTGAGTGGTTCAGTGTGTAGTACAGTTTGTATACAGTGTGTAGCTCAGTGTGTAGTACAGTGTGTAGCTCAGTGTGTGTTTCAGTGTGTAGTTCAGTGTGTAATAGTATGTAATACAGTGAGTGGTTCAGTGTGTAGTACAGTTTGTATACAGTGTGTAGCTCAGTGTGTAGCACAGTGTGTAGCTCAGTGTGTAGTACAGTGTGTAGCTCAGTGTGTAGTACAGTGTGTAGCTCAGTGCGTGGTTCAGTGTGTTGTTCAGTGCGTAACAATGTGTAGTTCAGTGTGCACAGCTGCTACACACTGATGTTCAGCTCAGTTTAACACAGCTAATGGGAACATTGATAACTGTGTGTGTGTGTGTGTGTGTGTCTGTCTGTCTTGCAGGTAATGAGGCACCCTGACCACGTTTCCTCCTCCGTGTATCTTTGGGCTCATCATGAGAAACTCGTCGTGATTGACCAATCCGTGGCCTTCGTTGGAGGGATTGATTTGGCGTACGGCCGCTGGGACGACAGCGAACACCGACTGACTGACGTCGGGAGTGTGACGCGCGCTGCAGCTCAGGATCAGGTCACACACACATACATACATACACACACACACACACACACACACACACAGATACTGGGTTGGTCTAACTAGTCAAATGCAAATGATTGAGTGGTTTTAATGCAACTGGTGAGTGCATTGCAATAGGGGACGAAGTGCTATTTGCTAGAAATGTCTAGTTTCTAATCTGGAATTAATGCTTTTGCTAGTTGCTAAGCGCTAGGTTGGTTACAAATCAGGAGTTAAAACTAATAGGCAGTTCTTACTAGTTCCTTATTGTTATTTGCTAAAAATGAATACTTGCTAATTAGAAATGATTGCTTTTGAATTTTCCCGTCAGTAATTAACGATAATAGGAGTTAGCATTAATAAATTCTTGCCATGGTTTAGAACATGTTAGATAAATGAAAATTAATTTTCTTCTCGCCAGGTTGATGGTTCAGGTCTGTCGGTGTCTAAAGGAGTTTCGTCCATTAACGGCTCCAGATCAGTCGAATTGGCCGAACTTCCCAAACTGAAGGGCATCGGCCTAGCGCGAAAAAGCCGATTCAGCCAGTACAGATACCGACACAAACACGGCCTGAGTCACACAGACAGCATCAGCAGTGTGGACAGCATAGAGAGTGAGTGTGCGTCTGTGAGTGAGCGAGTGAGCGGCGCATGAGTGAGCGAGCGGGTGAGCGAGTGAGTGCTAGTAACACTGGAAATTCCAGGAAACGCATTTATTTTCTCCGTTTTCAAAAAAGTCCCAATCAACTTGTGTGTCTGTGTGTGTGTGTGTCCGTGTGACACACTCATGTCTCTGTGTGTGTGTGTACAGGAGGCTCCATGTGCAGTCCACAGACGGGTGTAGGTGAGCTGATGGGAAACACTCGCTTCTGGCACGGGAAAGATTACTGCAACTTCGTCTACAAAGACTGGGTTCAGCTGGAGAAACCCTTCGATGGTGAGATGCTCCTGTGAATAAAAGAGAATTTGGCTAGAAATGCTAATAGTTTATAAAAAAATTAGCAAGGTAATAAAAGTTATTTTAAAACAAATTAAAAACCTGCACTAAGAATTTGACTGAAATAGCCAATTAAACACTGGAATAAACCCTAATTACAGCTAATAAAACTAACAAAAGCCAACTAATAAATGCTAATAAAAGTTATTTAAAAGCCTGCAGTATCAATTTGTCTAGAAACGTTAATAAAATTAGCATTAAAATAAAAGTTATTTAAGAAATAAAAGTTATTTAAAAACAAATGAAAAGCTTGCAGTAGGAGTTTAACTGGAAACGCTTGTAAATAGTTGCTCATATGAAGCTAACTAAATGCTATTCAATTATATAATTTTATTTACATTATGCTAATTGGTGTAAATTTGTTTTTGTTTATCAATAGCAAATGTAGCAAAGTTGGATTGATGGTTCCTTTGCTATGATATTATCTATGTTTAATTTTGCTTCATTCAATCGGTTGCCATGGTTTCCGTCTGTGCAGATTTCATTGATCGGTACACGACTCCCAGAATGCCGTGGCACGACATCGCCTCAGTGGTTCATGGGAAAGCAGCGCGAGACGTCGCCCGCCATTTTATACAGCGCTGGAACTTTACCAAGGTTTTACACACACACACACACACACACACACTGTTTCCTGTCCATGTGTCTGCGATTCATACTTATTTATTAATTTTTTTCTCTGTCTGTCTGTCTGTCAGATTATGAAGCCGAAATACAGGTCTCTGTCGTACCCTTTTTTGTTGCCGAAATCTCACAGCACAGCGAATGACTTGACGTACCAGGTGCCAGACTGTGTGCACACCAAAGTACAGGTTATTCACAGATTTATATTTAATTATTTACTTACTTACTTGCGTACATATTTACTAATTTAGGCTTTTTTTGTTTTTTAAGATATGTGACCGAATTATTATTTATTTTTTGTTTTTGTATTTGCAGAGACCAACATTTTCTTAATATAATGCATTTTTAAAACCATTTTAATTTTAAATCATTAAAATAATCTGTGTAGAACAGTAAATTGGTTAATGACTGAAATGGCTGAGGACCATTTCTACACCTTTATCCATTAAAAATACCAGGATCTATGAATAACCATAAATATGCAAATTTGGAAACGCCGCCATGTCCTGCTGCCATCGCTAATAGTCTGTCAGATGTAATGTTCTTTTATCAGCGTAGCTCCCAAAATAAGCTGAGAGTTGATGTCAGCCTTTAGTCATGTGCCATGATGTCACCATGAACTAGGGGCGGGGCTTATTTGATTAACTTTTTTCTCTTACCTGTGCAGGTGTTGAGGTCAGCAGCTGATTGGTCAGCAGGTATAAAATATCACGAGCAGTCGATACACAACGCCTACGTCCAGGTCATCGCAAAGAGCAAACACTTCATCTACATCGAGGTGTGTGTGTGTGTCTGTCTCTGTGTGTGTGTGTGTGTCTGTCTCTGTGTGTGCGAGCGCGTGTGTGTCTGTGTGTCTGTGCGAGCGCGTGTGTGTCTGTGTGTCTGTGTGTCTGTGCGTGTCTGTCTGTGCGTGTCTGTGTGCGCGTACGTGTGTCTGTCTGTGCATGCGCGTGCGTGCGTGTGTATCAGTGTATATGTAAAATAGTGATATTTTTGTGCTCTTCTTTCTTTCATCTCTCTCTAAGTGCAGTGTTTGATGTGTTTGATCATTTCAGAATCAGTTCTTCATCAGCTGTGCAGACAACAAGCAGGTTCACAACAAGATCGGAGAAGCCATCATTGAGAGGATTATCAGAGCTCACAAGTACGGGCTGCACACGCACACACTCGTATACACACACGCACACACTCGTATACACACACGCACACACTCGTATACACACACGCACACACTCATATACACACACTCTCGCACACACACACTCTCATACACACTCACACACACGCGCACATACACACATATACACACACACTCTCATACACACGCACACGCACACACTCGTATACACACACGCGCACACACACACACTCTCATATACACACACTCTCGCACACAGACACATTCTCATACACACTCACACACACAGACAGACTCACACACATATACACACACACTCTCATACACACACACACGCACACTCGTATACACACACGCACACACACTCTCATACACACTCACACACACACACACGCGCACATGCACACATACACACACACTCATATACGCACACACACACACACACACTTGCACACACCCTCGCACAAACACACACACTCATACACACACACTCATACACACACTCACACACACTCATACACACACACACACGTATACACACATACTTGCACACACACACACACACACACATACATACACACACACTCTCATACACACACCACACTCATACACACACTCATATGCACACACTCTCTCACACACTCATATACACACACACACTCATACAGTATATACACACACACACTTGCACACACTATCTCACACGCACATACACACACTCATATATACACACACACACACGCGCACACTCTCATACACACCTCACTCACACACACACACACACACAGTGGAACGTTGTTACTCACATTCCTGTTGGTAATGTAACAGTGGTCCATTCTAAGTTACTATGTTTCACAAATTCTAGAAGCACCCACAATTCCAAAACCAACCAGAATCCTAGAACCAATCAGTATTCTAGAACTACTCCAAATTCCAGAATCACTCCCAATTCCCAGAATTTCAGAACCTTTCAGAATTTCCTAAACACCACCCATAATTCTAGAACTCCCCATTATGGTTTAAGAATTCTGGCTGGTTCTAGAATACTCTCAGAATTTCAAAAGCACCTGGCATTCGTGAACCACATGGAACTTTGGAGCCACTCTGCATTTTAAAACCAACCAGAATTCTAGAACTCCACACAATTCCAGAACTACTCTGAGATTTAATAACCACTCTGAATTCTCTTAATACTTAAAACCACAGAAAATCCTAGAGGCATGAAGAGCAATTGGAGCAATTATAGAACCATTCTGCATTCTAGAACCACTCAACATTCTATAATTCTTCTTTAGTTCTAGATGAATGAATTTTCACCTTATTTTGAGTTATTTATGGACTGAAATTCAGACTGAAGTCTCACTGACAGTGTGTGTGTGTGTGTGTTCTGCATACATCGTGATGTTCTTAAAACGAGCTTCTATCAAAAAAAAATTCAACTCGTCGCCTTTTCTGTTTAAGACTTCTCACAAGCATATATATTTTTTTAAAAATGTACTAATCTCTCCCATCGCCCTTACCATTGTTGATGTGTGACTTAAAGCAAAGTCTTCTTGCTTTGTTCCACATCATCTCGTTGAAATGTGCTACTTTTCTTTCTCCCTCAAATAGTCAAGGGAAACTAAAATGTTAGGCTATTTAGTTTGGTGTGTGTGTGTGTGTGTGTGCGATTTGCGCTCGTCATACCTTGCTCTTTCCACTCCATAGAAAGCTACAATAGCCTGTCTATAATGCACAAAGAAGCCTGTTTTTATTTACCGATGTCGGATTGCACGAAGAAAAAGGTCCGATTTCTTTTACATAGCCTATGAGAATGATGCTCGTGCATAGCTATGGCACACACTGTTTCCATCTGTGGCATGCAGCGTGCAGACACAGTGTCATTCCGCAGCTAAGAGGCGTCCAATTCAGGTATAACACATCAAAACAGCACAGCACTCGAAAGTGCGCACAATCCTTGTGCATCCCCTTTTTTCTTTTTCTTTTCTTTTCTTTTCTTTAAAAACGTTCGTGTTGAAAATAATAGAGAAAATGTTGGTTAAAAAAAAAAAAGAAGAAGAAAAGAAAAAAAAACCCACTGACACTGCTTGTGCACTTTTACTAGCCTAGTGCATCAGCTGTAGTGCAGAAGTGAAATCTATTGCCGTGTCTGAAAAGCCAAAAATGACTTCATGTCGTATGTGCAGTCTAGGCATTTGATCGAAATGCATGCTATTAAGTTGACCTTACTACCTGGTGCAGTCTGCAGTCTTTCGAGTGAAGCCTAGTTTTGGATTCATAATCAAATAGAAGCGCGTGTAAAGGCGTCGCAAGGTGGGTTTCTTTTTGTTGTTGTTGTTGTTGTTGTTGTTGTTGTTGTTGTTTTGCAATCTACTTTGCAAAGGTAACAAATCAGCTCCAATTCCGCATTGTGTTATTAACACTGTCCACCAAACGAGGCCGTTGTAAATAAAATAGAGAGGGGGTGGGGTGGGGAAGCCAAATGATCCATGCATAAATATTCTCATAAGCCTATTTTTCTATCATAACAGAAGTGTCTGAAAAAGTATGGCCAACTTGTGTAGTAACCCCGCGAGCTCGCACGCTCTGAACGGCTGGAGTCGCTCCGAAAACGGACACGCCGTTAAAGCATAGGCAAAAAAGGCAAGCAAGAAATTGTGCATGCAATAAAAGTGAACTTTATTGATAAACACACGCATGCAAGCACGCAAACGCAAGGACAGGCTTTCACAAAAATACATATGTTTGAAAGAAGCGACCGAAATAAAACGGGCGTCGCGCGCTTCCCGTCCTCTGCGCTTTCGCTGCCTCGCTTCTAATCAAACTCTTGCTTTCCGCCGCACTTAATTCCATATTTTCAATTCCCGATCAGTACTTTTCTCCTTTTTCTCTTCCTTCATCTATCCCTCCATCCCTCCCTCCTCCCTCCCTCCTCTTTCTCCCTCCCTCCCTCTCCCTCCCCTCGCGCTCTCCTTTGCTGAATCTTATTGATCCAGAAGGTGGCTAATTAGCCCTTCCCGTCGTGCCTGTGTAATGAAGCACATGCGCACTGAATTAATCCAAGCCATTTTTTTTTTTTTTTTTTTTTTTTTTTTTTTTCTCGCAGGAAACTAATTAGCAGGAATAAAGATCCAAAGAGTTTTTTTTTTTTTTTCTTCATTTTTTTTTTCCCCCCCTTTTCAATCATCAGATCTCACTTTCACCTCTTCCTCTCTCCCTCTAACACGAGACTCATCGCGCGCTTTGCATCCAAATTATTTTTCTATATTGCCTTTACAACTAATACTTCGGCTTCTTTTCTTTTTTTTTTTTTTTTCTTTTTTCTTTTCTCTTTTTTTTTTTTCCCTTCCTCTCTCTTTTTTCTTCTCCCACCCCCGTCTCTACTCGCCGCAACAACAATGATCTTTCTTTTAGCATCCTAAACTGACCAAAAGGGACTGCCTTGATGGGATCTTTAGCCAAACCGTCTCAATACTGGATTAAAACGCGAGGATCTCAACGCGGCAGCGAAAAGATTGTAAGTTTCAACTTTGCTTTCTCTCTCCCCGTTCCTCTTTCTCTATCTGCACGAGAAGCTGCGTTGCTCTTCCACTTCCAGCAGCAGGCTACGGCCAGGGCTTTGGGGCTTTCGCGCCGCCGTGCCCGCTGTAGCCATGAACGCGCAGGCGATCGCGAGCTATTCCCATGCAAGTGCTTTTATTTGTTGTTGTTGTTGTTGTTGTTGTTGTTGTTGTTGGAATGCGCACGGTTACCTGCGTGTACATCTGGGGCTTCGTCCTCGCTCTTCTCGCCAATGGAAGGGAAAGAAAGCGGCCAAAGACGGCGGCTCCTTCTCCAAAAGCAGTTGACCGCAAAAGCACGGATTTTAAACGCGTTTCTGCGTGTCGACGCGTTCACGCAGCACTCAGCGAAACGCGTCGTGTGGCGTGCGCTTCTTAAACACGGCGTCGACGAGCAAGCGTGTCCGCGGAGCAGCCGGACGGCCAGCGGGAGCCGAGACTGCTGGCAGCCCGGGAAGCAAGCGCGTCGGCCCGGCTCGTGGCTCCGTCCGCGTCCGCCCATCGGCGCGCGCGCGCTCCCATCTTTCTCGCCGATAACGCCCGCCTGTCTTCGTGCTTCGCGTTCTCCCGTGCCTTCATCGACACGTCCTGCGGCGAGTCTGCTTGAATTCGAGCGCATCTGCACTTTCCCCGGTGCCTTTTTTTAGCGCCGTTTTCTCTCCGCCCTGCTTTGCATTTCAGTTCCTCTCCACTTTTCTTTCCGCCCGCGTCACACTTTTGGTGCGGGCTTTTCATTCTTTATTTTTCATCAGCCGCTGCTTTTCCGAGCCCGACTTCTCTTTTTCTTTTTCTTTTTCTTTTTCTCTCTCGCCCCTTGCCCGATTTCCAAGACCGACTTTGCGTGCAGATCGATGGGCATGTGTGTGTGTGTGTGTGTGTGTGTGTGTGCGTGTGTGTGAGAGAATGTTCAGTGAGCGCGTGTTGGGGATAAAGACGGAGGGAGCCCCGGGTCTCCGTCATGACACGGGCGGCTCAGACGGAGCTCGGCTGCGGGGAGAGCGCGGAGCTGCGCGCGGAGCTGCAGGCGGACCTGGAGCAGCCACACACACACACACACACACACACACACACACACACCGGGCCCAGGACTATAGGGGGAAACAACTTCAGGACGAGATCAAACACAAATTCGGCGTGTTTAAGCCGGGGGGAATAATAATAACAATAATAATAATAATAATAATATATAATAATAATAATAATATATATATATAAATATATAAACGCAATCCAAACCGATGCGTTTCAGTCAAACGTGACCACGGAGGAGAAATGTGCGACAGCTCGCGCGCACGGATTATAAATGCACGGTCGGGTTTTGACAACTTTGCGACGCGTATCCTATTCTTAGCTGTCGAACTAGACTTAAACTAGCAAATTAAATTTAAAAAAAAAAATATATATATATATAAATATATATATAAAAAAATAAAATAAAATAAAATAAACAACAACCTCATGGATAAAGTTGTAAAGGTGGGACTTGGTGAAAAGTGCAGGTGTGGCGTTAATGGAGGAAAGAAGAAAGGTGAGATGGAAATCTGAATTGGGGTGAAGGAGAAGCTAGGTTAGACCCCTCGGAGCCCTGCGACGGAGACACCACGACGAGATCCGAGAACAGAGTGGAAAAAACAACAACATAGAAGCACATACGACGCAGGGAGACAGAAGGAAAGAAGGAAGGAAAGAAGGAAAGGAAGAAAGCAGAGGCATGAGTTTTGGCGACTGAGAGTCAGAGAGAATGTGGGGTTTTTTGTTGTTGCGAGTCTGGAGTTGGGGAGGCTGGAGAGAGGGGGAGGCTCAGGGACTGGGGGTCATACGGCAAGAAAGGAAAAGAGCAAGGGGTCACAGAGTCACTGTAAGATAGAGGAAAAAGAAAAGGAGAAGGCAAAAGCCGTGGAGGGACAGGGGAAAGGAGCGCCACCGGGTTTGGGTTGTGTGCAGGGGCCACGCGGAGCTGGGGGTCAGTAACGGAGAGATAGAAATCTGTCTGATGTTTGGTCAACAATAATAAGAAAAGAGACAACAGAAAGGATACTTGTGAGCGTGTTATGGACTCTGGAGTTTGAAACTGACGTTGTAGGGTGGAGGAAGGCATGCATGTAGAGTGGGGGAGAGAAAAAACGCTCAGGCATGAGGGAGAGGATAGAAAAGGTCAAATAGCCATGGGCCACGTCGGAAGAATCAGGGAAGGGGTCAGAAAAACACGGATCCAGAGACCTTTCATCCTTCCCGACTTGTCCCGAATAGAGGAACCAGAGGCTCGTCTGGTGAGAGGACAACGTGTGCTCCTCTGTGCTAATATCATAGCGAGCAGGAAAAGTCTGGATTGTTTTTTTTTCTTTCTTTTGTATTACAGTACGTAATGGGGATGTAAAGATAGCGAAACAGCAATCTGCTGTGTCTAGGATAAATCAAGCTGAGTGTCCAGACATGTGAATGCTTCTTTTATTTGTCTTTTTTTTTTTTTGTCGTTTTCATAGTGGGTCATAGTGGTCTCTCTCTCTCCCTTTTTGTTTTGACACTACCCCCCTCCTTTTCTGTAGAGATGAGAACGAGAGAGGGAGGGAGTGAGGAGAAGGACAGATAAGTCAGGATTTTTGTGGTAGTGGGGTGGCAATAATTACACGCGTCACATCGAAAAGGATCTATAGCATATTACAGGTGCCATGCTCGCTCTCTCTCTCTCTCTCTCTCTCTCTCTCTCTCCCTCCCTCTCCCTGTTCTCTTTTTCCTCTCTCCTCTCTCATACCGGTGCAAAACAAACATGCACTATGCCATCTTTCTCACACTCGAGCCCCTCACGGATACGATATTCGTCTTACAGTCTACCATTCACGCTTATTGTGGACAGAAACGGTAGATGGTAGTAGATCAGGTCGATCAAAAATGATAAAATTGCAAATTGCTTTCATCTCGGCATTTGTTCTCCGTCGTGGTGCAGTCCTGTTTTCATTTTTGCATCCTGCTATTGACCTGTTATATATATTTATTAAATAGTATAGCTAATTATTCATTCTGTTATGCTGCTGTCAGACAGTGTGCGACGTTCGAGTGGAAGCCTACCGTGGAGTGTAAAAAAAATAAAACAAATCCGTGGCTGTTTTAGCATTGTGGTTTTTCGAAGGCATCACTTGCACTCTCTCCTTCTTCAGTTTGTATCTCCTTCAGCCCCTTATTTCGTAAAACCACTGAAACATGGTGGAGAAAGGATTTTTAAATACATCACGTTGTCTGGACGTGGTTTTGTACTGTGTTAAATTCGGATTAAATTGACGGTTGACAGATGAAGGCTGAAGGTATTCGAGTGTGCATATTTCATAAAGAAAAAAAGCATAAATGACAGTCTGTTGCCATTTAGATGTGATTTTTTTTTTTTTTAAGTTTCAACATTCCTGCGATCTACTTATGCCTATATTTCCGGGCTTTTAGAAAAATATTTGCAGAGATGTCCTTACTTCTTATTGCACTGTAGCCTGATTTTGCCTTTTTTTCTCCGTAAGCATCCATAAGGTTGTTTATAATATTCCAGTTTCTCCAGGTGCAGTTGCAGAGCTGACACATGATATTAATTTTATCTTAATCTATTAATGGGTCCATGCAGTACACCTTCATACATTTTTGTAGGTAAACACAAAAAGGAAATGGCTTTTAATAATAATAATAATTTTAAATAATAATAATAATTATTATTATTATTGTTATTATTATTATTCCTGTAAGTACTCCATTAATAGCAATAACATTCCACTTTAATAATAATAATAATAATAATAATAATAGCTATGTAATAACAGTCTGATTTTTGGTTTTTCAGTACAGATTAGACGTTTAAAGCATGTCAGCACTGATAGGAGATTGATCGTTGTTTATATTTGAGCAGCAGTAGACATGCACGCTGCTTCGTTCCTTTTCTTCTCTCTCGTCTACCTGAGGCCTTTTCTGCGGCTTCGCATCTCACCTCTTTCTCTTTGTGAAAAACACACGGATTGGACTCGGTGCCAAGTGTTTTTGTCCCGGTTATGTACGGTGTGCGAATGAAGACGGCGGTGTGATGAGGCGAGCCGAGCGCTATGTCTGTGAATGGACATTGTCATAGGAATATAGCAAAGGGGGATATTGTGTGTGTGTGTGTGTGTGTGTGTGTGTCTCTCTCTACCCCTCCCTATCCACGCTTTCTCTCTTTCTCTGGAGGCTGGCACCCTCGGGGAAAGAAAGAAAGCTCCAGTCATGTCTTCAGTGGTAGAGAGCCCTCTTTGGGCCGAGACCAGTGGTAGCCTGCCCACATTATTTACTCAAGATGTGTGTGTTTCTTCTTCGGACTATGCAACTGTTTTTCAGTAAGAATAAAGCATTTGAAAATTTCAGAGGCTGTCAGTATTCATTTCTTTGCATGAATAAAAAAATATGTACGATTATTTTTGTATTTATGTGGAAATTTTCTTCTTTCTTTTTTTTTTCTTTCAATTTGATAAAGATAATACATTTCGATCACCAATAGATACTTTTCTTTCTTTCTTTTTTAAATTTAGCTTTATTAAAAATATCAAATATGTTTTGGCCACAGGTATTTTATGCACGTTTGGTTCAGCACTGTGACTCTGGGAGGTGTGTACGCCGTGTGTGTGTGTGTGTGTGTGTGTGTGTGTGTGTGGATAAGTCGATCCTTGTCATGAGTTTCCCATTAATCCAGTCGTGCTGAGGGGGCCAGGGAAAG
The DNA here is from genome assembly GCA_028565825.1 of Olivaichthys viedmensis. Taxonomy (NCBI): domain Eukaryota; kingdom Metazoa; phylum Chordata; class Actinopteri; order Siluriformes; family Diplomystidae; genus Olivaichthys; species Olivaichthys viedmensis. Next base: position 1,525,984 of record JAOUQW010000004.1, read on the forward strand.
AAAATGTAGCGCCACCTCCATTTGCTGAAGGCTTGAGTGTGTATGTGTGTGTATGTGTGTGTGTGTGTGTGTGTGTGTAAATTAGGTTAACAGAAGCAGTGGGTCCGATTACACATGATGGTTTTGAATATGCAAGCCCGTGCAGTCAGGACCAGTTCTTCCAGTCTTTGGCCGTGTCAATGCCGAGCACAATGGCGTATGTCAGTGGCATCATTAAAATGGCAGGCTTGGGGATGTGGGGAGGGGTGGGGGGGGGTTTAGTGATACTCAGGTGTGCACCTACCTATCTACCTACCTGTCTAAGCACGGTCCAGACCACACAGCCAAGCTGGTTACACTTTCCATACTTTTTCCTTTCCTTCTTCCTCTTCCCTCCTTTTCTGTTTACCGTCTTTGCTGTCGCAACGTCTATTTTTTTATGATCACGAATTGAAGTTGGCAGAGGCTCCGTGTTGTGGTTTAATGTTCTACAGCGTGTTATCATGTTAACAATCTTCTAATCATTGCGGTGTGCGGGTTGGATTTATGATACGCGAGGTGTGTTTGGGTGGTTTAGTGTACTGCACATCTATAGGATTTCAGCCATTAGAAGAAATAAGAGTTTAGTTTTGTATTTTTTCGCTTCAACGGTTGCCTGGATAACCGGTGGAGTACAAACACACATGCAGAGGGATTCTCGCAGTAAAAAATGAATTCCTAAGTCTTCTCACCTCCCCATTTCATCACGACACACGTATTGTATGAGCTGCCGAGCGAGTTTAATCTGTCAAAACTTCGACACATCGCACATAGTAGGCAGCTGTTTGTGTGTCTGTCTTATAACATGCATGAGAAGGAAAGAGGGAGTGAAAGAGCAATATATATATAGGATGTGATAAAGGCTGTTTAAGGTGTGTGTATGCCTTTAGTCAGTGTTACAGCCGTTACACTGTGTATGACGGCACTGAGAGTGCATGTATTTTCTGCAGGCTGGGTCAGGTGTGCATGTGAATCGCAAATGTTCATACTGTACTGCCTCCTGTTATAACACACAGCGGTATGGAGCAAACATAAAGGCCCTACGTGGGTCTAAATCAGGGGCGGGGCACAAATATATCACGATACTTTAATATGTATCATGATATTTAGGTTCGTAAATAAAAGTGCAAGCATAACGGTAGTGACACGTTTACAACATTTGTGAAAAACGATGGGTTCGATCACATTTTTATTTAACGTCTACAAGGAAAAGGAGGGAAAATCGTTGCTGTGAGTAACATCATAGTCGGTCAGTGTTTAAAAAGTACTCTTGATATAAGCCATCACAGAAAGACGCATTGCGACGCAAGCCATCGCAATATATCGAGTCTAAATGTGTTCATACACACTGATTAAAAATCCTTTAACAGACTGAATCACCAGTCAAAATGTTTTATTGTAAATATTAAACGCAAAACTGATATAACGGTCAAATTGAACTGTTATACATACGTAATACTACAGTAACAGCTGTCATATTGGCGTTAGCGAAATTGGACTTGTTTATAGGCGTGATAC
>JAOUQW010000004.1:1564171-1575191 GCA_028565825.1 Olivaichthys viedmensis
ACATTTCCAGGTAAAAGATACACACTAAAGGTACAAAAGATGTTCCCTTAAGGGTCCCACCCCAGTGACAAGAAAAGGTACAGTTTAGTACTTTTTTTTCTGAGAGTGTAGCGTGAGGGGCATTTGAGGGTATTTTCTATTTGTATTTAATCCAATATAACACTCTCAGGGAAAAGTTCTTAAACTATGCTACAGACGCTTGTCACTGGCTACATATTTTGTACCTTTAGTTAGAGCAACATCATTGTAGAGGAACATATTTGCACTCTAAGGATCACTGTTGGACCTCTGAGGGTACATTTACATTGGGGTGCACAATGAAATCGCCATTTCTCTGACGGTGAATTACTCTCACAGTTCCTCTGAATTTTAAGTGAGATCAGGCTTCTCCTGGTTTTGTGCAGTTTTGTGAATATTGAATATGAGTTCAGCCCAGATTGCATACAACTGTTTACTCTCGCATTCTGTTTACTCTCTCTGCAGTTTTACACCTTGTCTGGCCCTGCATTCAGAATTAGCAATATTTTGTTTTGCCTGAGTGGTTCTCATCACTAGTTGGGCACCTGGGGGGAATAAAAATACACAGGAACATCAGAAAGGATGCCTACAGTGCCAACTTCAGCACTTGGTGTAGCATGGAGTAGCATTCTTCTGTCAAAAGTCATTGTAAATGCAACAATGAGATCAGTTTTATGAATTGCAAATCTATAATCAGATCCATCAATCTGCAACTGTGACTGTAACCTAAGTTTTGCAAGTACAATACTAATACTACAGCTACAAATCCTAATTTACATCCTTACAACATTTATATTACAAAGCACAATTTATACACTTGACATAACAGACGATCACAACTCGAGGGTTGTGACTGAAACATTTCACTATTGTAACGTTTAGAGAGGTGCGGCCAGGTGGGGTGGCGCCAAACAGGTGAGGGGCAAAGCTAGGGGGCAGCTCCAGAGAACTGAGGGGGCGGAGCTGGGTGAATTGCTGCAGAGCGCTAAAAGGGTGGGGCCAAGTTTATGGCTCCAGAGAGATAGGGGGAAAAGAAAAGGTGGGGCTGGGTGTGGTGGCTTCAGAAACCTGAGGGGGCGGAGCTGAAACAAAACGTTTTAGGAGTTGTGTATGCAGTAAAATGGTATCTGTTCTTCTGTAAATCTGCAAAATAAGACGTAAAGTATGTAATGAATGCATGAATAAAGATGAGGGGCTTACGGATTAAATGTATAAAATCAACGAAGAACTTCAAGTTATTCCTAAAATTATGATTTTTGATGATGTGTTCGTGTACAATTAGTTTTAACAGAAGGGTAATCCAAATCTAAATCTGCATACTAGCCTACTAAAGAGTATGTTAAAATAATACAGCAACTATGGTGACTATTTAGAAATACTATGTTGTACGGTATTATGCTGTTTTATGTGTTTTGGTTGGCACTCCTTTGATGACGTCATCTTGTAGGCTGGTATTAGGGATCAAAGGGTCACAGGTCAAAGCTGGATCCGAGGAAAAGAATGCTGAAAATTTTTTAACCAGCTCACAGTCGTTCCTGTACCGCAGCATTCTGTAGAGAAGACTGAAGATAAAAAAACACATACACAAATGAAGCCTTAATCTATCATGGATGGAAGTAGCTGGTAGTAAAGCCCAGATGGTTAAGCGTGAAGCACAGAGGTGCCCACTAATTTAGCCTATTATTGAGATGCATGGGCGTGTCGGCACGGCAGGCTTGGCAAACACACTGCTGCTGTTCAGAATGCCAGGAAGGCTGATAGAGATCCTCATCTCTGGAGGATAGTAGGAGGATTTCAGCTCATGTTGCATTAGAATTCAGTGTCTCTCTCTCCAATCTGTCCTCAGCACACACACACACACACACACACACATCTCCTCATCTCCATCACTTATTGATCGAACACATCATACAGGGGAGTTTACATCTATATCAGCTGAACCGTACGACTCTCTGCACTTCTGCAGCAAATCCAGACTTGTTTCATAAGTAACACCGCCGCTGTCAAGTTACATCACAAGGCCGATATCGATCAGCACACAATCTGAAAACAGCACTGACATGACATGATTTCAGTATTCTTAGAACGCTATCGACAAAGCTGAGACTATTTAAACGTGACTTTTATCGTCTGCACAGTTCCTGAGGGTTTAAAGCTGCTGAAGAGACACTTCAACTAGACCTCACTCAAAATTACTATGAATTATAACAACTAATGCCGAGCTTATACTCGCCGCGTGACTACTTGAACGCGAGTGTCATTGTTCCCACTTCTTCTGATTTTATACAGTGAGGTAAACAGTGAAGATGGCGGGAGTTGAGGAGGCTGTGATGATAATGATGATAATGTGTATCTTGAGAAAACAGCAGAAACAGCGGCAGCGGCGTAGACGATGTATCAGACCATTAAACCGTCTCATCATCACAACACATAGTTTATTTCTCTCATCCTACCGATCGTCACTATACTGCCCCCCCGCTGTTTACACTGCGTTGCATTCATTTTCTGGGATGTGCCAAATGAACGCAGGATACGTACGGCAGCAATCTTACATACACGTACGCATAGTTAACAGTAAGTATAACCCCGGTGAGAGGAAAATGATTTTCCCTGAAAACAGCAAGATCTTTTTCAGAAAGAAATCTGAACGACGCACTTTTTAAAGAATATTGAAGTTGCTCTTTTAATTAAACAATCTGGTGTACAAGGTTACAGACCATAGGATAAAATCACTTAGCCTTGCTTGTCTGATCTGAGTACAGGTTTCAAGAGATTATATACCTTTAGATGATGTAAATTGACGTAAATCCTTACAGTAGAGGAAAGTAACTTCCTCTGACTACAAAATTTGCAGAGGTTCAAAAGTACATTCTTCGGTCACGCTCTTGTCACGGCTTAATTTAAGATCTCTGCGCCATTGGGCCATTGGAGAACATACATAATTTTTATGCTGACATTGGGGAAACATTAATTCATATTTTTGTTAACATATGTTAAACCTTCCTATATGAAAATATCTAAACACTGTTTCTCATGGTGTCTCTCATGATTGAGCACCAGGCGTTGGGGTTGATCGGCTGGGAACTCATATCCCTTAAATTTCATGGAGATGCAGAAGATCTGCTCAATTTTGAAAGAGGCCCAGATGTACATCGTCGCTCAGACATTGCTGTTTTACAATAAATCCCCATCACCCGGCCTAAGGACGATTTAATTGAAGTTTATATTAAGAAAGTTGTAAGTAAAGCTATGATCACTAAACCCGTCTTGCGAACCGCAAACTGCTTTTTTATTATCGGATCCAAGCTACGACCATCTCAACCTGTTTCATATAGTCAGGTTGGTCAATTTGCCGCATTCCTCAATTATTGTCTCAGAAGTGGCAGATACAACCATAAAACTCTGCCCTGCTAGCTGCTTAACACGTAAGCTTAACTATGCGTAACTTTTTTCTACGACTTGGCTCATGTGAATTCATACGACTGTTCAGATATGAGACATTGTATGTCGAAGAGTTCGCCGTTCGCATTTTCTCAAAGATGACAGCTCCACATTTGATGGAGAAACACTCGGACTGCTAACCGCTAACTTTAAGAGCATGTCGCTTTTTTATATGTGTTGGTTTGATTTAATGGTTCACTTTGAAATGTAGGTTATGGAAATGACATTTATCTGTAATATTTAACAAATGTCAAGACAACCTTTATCCATTTGACTTCAGTGGATAATTTGTTTGTCTGATTGAAATGTTGCAAAAAAGCACTTTTTTTCAATTTGGAAGAAAAAGTCCTGCTGGCAGCAATCTTTCAGATTTAGTTTTATTTTATTGCTTGCAAAATGTGTATAAAGCCCAATTGGTACATTTAACGACTGTTGTACCTGAGTAATCCATATGTGAAGTGTCCACATGGGTAATATCAAATGATCTTTTGCAAATGAGATTTGACCTTTTTTACCTTGTCAGCTCGTGTCCTTGATCAGATTATAGACGATTCATCTGCACTAATCACTTAAAAGACAAAAATTTTCCGTAATCTTCCACTAAAGTGCATCAAGTCATCAAGTGCAGAGACTTTTTTTTCTGCCTCTAAACAGCCTCTGGCATATTGATTACGTCACGGTAGATTCACGGGTGGGATAAAAAAACAAAACAACCAATCATTAAAAAAAACAATTACACTTTTGACTAAATTGTACCAGTCTAGAAAGTCATTCCACTGACAAGGGGGTAAAGATAAAAAAAAAAAAAGAAGCTCAATTGTCTAAATTATTTCTAATTTCTAATTAAGCAGGTGCTATATTCATTATTTCTGTTATTCAATAATGTGAATAAATGTGTTGGCATTTCCTCTAGTATACCCTTATATACAAAAACAAGGGAGTTGCACTTGTCTACGAATGCCTAATGAAGGGAAAGTCTAGCTAAGTGGCCCACATAGTAAACAAGCCCAGACATACATCCAAAAGACAAAGCAATCGGTCACAGATGAGATATCACATTGATCCATTTGTCATAGCACATAGTCATAGTTTTAGTTTAGTTTTAGCCTTTGTCCTTTTGGGCTGGTTGTGACCTGGTCCAGCCACTGAGCTTCCCTGCCCCCTCCAAAAAAAAGAGTGCACCTGCCACTATGGAGACTACACCAATTAGACCTCCCCAATTACAGTTCCTGAGCCAATTAGGTTGCCTCTCATCTTACACAGCCCCTCCTCCAGCACAGGGCATCTGTCAGGGCTGGACACGGGGAGGAGTCGACCTCAGATGTGATACGAGGTTGGGAGTGGAGTGACACACTTTCAGCATACTCTCCATAGCTTATGCAAATATATGCCTCCGCTGACCTGTGATTGCTGTTTTAAAGCACTATTTGCATAGTAGATTAATAGTGCTCGGCTAATCCCTGGAACCTCTTCTACGAAATGCCATTGGGAAGCTTCTTTTTTCTTTTTTTTTCTTTCCAGAGATTGTGAGAAGCCATGATATCGACTTGCAGTTGTGGAAAGTGTTGTTTGATAAGTCGCAGGAAAATGCTGACTTGACCATGACAGGGAAAGTTGTGTGTGCGTTTGGTGCTGCACTGCTCTGTGTGTGTGTGTGTGTGTGTGTTTAAACTCGAAGCCATGTGTCCCATTTCCCATGTTGGCCCTCACACGCCCAGAGTGCTGGCACCTGCGTGGGAGTTACTCAAAACTTAGTGTTTTCACTCATAGTATATCTGCCTCCAGTCACTACAGTTTGCAAACGTACACACATAAACCCACGGATACACACATACACACATACAGAGTTGGCATGTACCACATTCTCTCAGAATTTTGGCGGATTGAATGGAGCTGCTCAGAGGAAAAGTGCTTTGCTTATGTTTACGGCGCACTTCCTTCAAAGTTCACAGACAGTGCTTTTATCTCTTCTTGTTTATCTTCGTCGCTGGCATGCTTTTTCAATGTCAAAACAATGACGAGATTAATTTCAATGAATTAAGGATCCCTTTGCTGGACTGCGCCGTGTCCTGCGCTTCTCAGCAACATGCAGAACCCTGCCACATTCGGACGGAGGGTGCCCTGTGCTGGTGTTAGCGAGCTGCATTCGAGCCCTGGTTAGACTCTTATCATCCTGGCTTGGCTGCGGCCTCGTCCACGAGTGTCGCAAGAGCGGCTGTGTGTGCCTTGCAGAGAGGCAAACAGGGCCAAAAAACTCTCACACTTCCAACACAGTGTTTTGTAACATTGTTTGAGCGTAGCTTAGCCGGTGCCCAGCTATCCAATCAGGTCTGTCTTGCATGACGCGAAGGGAAACTTACAGGTGCTAATCCCTTCTCTGAAACCTTCATTTATTTTTCTTTCTTCCTTTAATCCATCCTGCTTCCTTCACCCTCCCTACTGGAGATGAGAGATGAGAGATGATGGACAAGAGCTGCAGGTCTGCCTTACTTACACTCAGTACATTCCCCGAGCGAGGCTGGGAGATCTTGGCCTGCTTTAGGAGACTTGGTTTAGTGTGTGTGCGTGTTTTAGTGTGTGTGTGCATGTGTATAATATCCGCGGCCTCTCCTCTGACCCACGCTGCCAGAGAGAGGCTTCTTTCATTGGCTTCGAGCCCCTGATCCTGCAGATAATTACGCAGCAATGTAAATTACAGTGAGGCAGTGCTGGCCCCGTGCTGGCCCTCTGCTCTACCCCCCCAACCCCCCATCTAACCTTAAAGCTCACAGCTAAACGCAACACCACATCTTAGCTGGAGCCCCTGACTGTGGTTGCCCCTGGATAAATCCTTCGCAGGTGATACTTTCTTCTGCTCTATCTCTCTCTCTCTGTCTTGCTTATCTCTCTTTCTCTCTTTTTCTGTCTTTCTCTTCTTTTTTTCTGCTACACAGCATGCACAGTCCAGAGAGGGAAAAAAACCATCTCTGGTTAATATTTAACTGCCAGGTCCTGAGGTAAAGGACTGAAGAGTGCTTGGCAGCTGAAACTAATAAACGCGCGCACACACACACACCCCCGGAGAATACATGTTTCTGTCCTCTAAGGAATGCGGCGGTTCTCATCCAGGCTGTGACCTGTTGACCCCACGCTAACACGTGACAGAGATGGAAATCAGAGCAGTGGAGGGCTGTAGTGACCTCTGTTTTTTCTCTCTCAGGCCTCTCAGGCAGCCTGTTATGACACACACACCATCATTAAAGCTATACTCCAGCGTTTTTTTTTTCAACCTAATCTCTATCCACTGCATTTGTAATGTGTGATTACCACAGACATGAATTTTGACATGCTTCCCTTTACAGAGAAAAAAACAACAGAAAACCTGTTTACTCCAAACTGACTTGTAATGGAAGTCTAAGGGCAGTTGTTGAACTGTTAAATTCTTCAGCAGTTTGAAAATGAAGCTATACATCTGTATAATTCGTCCTTTCCAAAAAAAGTTGTTGGGACTACTTCTTCAGAGGGAGGAATTTCTGATGATACGTTACCAGTGTGACTCTGATGGCGTATGGATACCACAAAACCTTCAGGAAAGTGTCAAATAACCAGAACTACTTTTTACTGTATTGCTCTGGTGTTGGAAAGTTAAATAAAAGGCCATGAGAACAGATTTGGTAAAACTTTCTCTCTTTATTGTTCCAGTGGAACGGCTGGAGGTTTGAATTTGTGTTATACAGTTTATCAACTGCCCAAACAAGTGCCCTTAGACTTCCATTAAAAGTAAGTTTGTCGTAAACAGGTTTTCTGTTCTTTACTCAGTGCAGGGAAACGTGCCCAAATTCTTGTCTGGTGGATCAAGATGAGGGTGAAAAATGCTGGAGTGTTCCTTTAATGCGGCAAGGTGGAGGACAGGTCAAAGACTGAGTGTGTTTTCCTTCCGTTGGTTCATCTTGGTTTGTTTGTCTTTTTTTTCTCCTCCTTTCTTCCCTTCCCTTCTCCCTCTCTCCCTTTCTCTCTCTGTCTCTTTCTCTCCTCCGTTAACTGGGCACTTGGCACAGCTGGACTCCAGATGTGAGGCACATGTCATACGACACAGTGTGAGGAGGCTGTAGATAAGAGCAGGCTGGCGCGTCGGACCCGGGCTCAGGGCACGCTCTGCGTTAGTTCAACTAAATGTTGCGGTTGCTGCGATCCGAACTCTGACAGCTTGTGTCATGCTTAACGCCGCACTTCCCAAACACGGCTCCTGATTTATATCTAACAGGTGCTGCTGTAGCGTTCATCGGGGGACCCAGGAGGGGGAACCCAGGAGAAACAAGGGGTATAGTGTGTATGTACAGTATGTTGTGAGTGTACATGATGGACCGCGCTCTCTCAACAAGCATCCGGACAGAGGAGACGATCAGAAGCAGTCGCTATGCTTATTAGCACATTGTTCTTGAGGAGTAGGGTCTGTGTGCCAATTTCACCTTTATTCTCCTCGATCATCCATGACCGGATGCCTTTTGAGTAGGCAGCGTGCGCTTCGTTTCGCTCCACTAAGTCAAGTCCTTCCAGGTGCTTGTTTCCAAACACCTGGGCTCAGGTAGGACAGTCCTACCCGCCACCTTATAATCAAATCAGCTGCGTGAACCACAAACTTGGCTAGGGTGCATGTTTGAGGATTTTTCCCTCTCCTCAGCTGAATGAGGTTTACCGTAACACAGGCCTTGACATGCCTGGAGTCAGAAAGAGCGCTTGATGTTTTGCTCGCTCACTTACGCCCAGCACCCGAGCATCTTTCAGCATTGCCCCCTGGGCCACCTTGTTACAACTCTTAACAACTTAACAATCTCTTTGGGTTTTTTCTTCCTCTCTTCCGTTGTTGACAGTTGTTTCTTGTTTCTCTGAAGGAATGCGTGTCACCTCGCTAGTTACGTCTTGGCCCGAGTCCCCACAACAACTGCTGCTACAAACCGCAAACTGCCTACACATATTTTTCATCTGTGCAGTTCTTATAAACTTTCATTGTGAGATTTTATAGGTGCAATGTCAACTAGCATCCTTAAGGGGAAAGCTACTATAGTAAATGGCCAATAAATAATGAATAAATCTGCTCCGTTCTCAGGCTTGCCCTGTTTCATATACATATGTTAAACATGTACATAGTAAAATTGGAAGAAAAGACAAACACCAGACAGACTTTTATAATTTGCTTCTGCGAATTGGACAAGAATGTATACAAGCAGTGTCATTATAGCTGTCAGCTCCTCTTTTTATGTGTTTATGTTCCCATAGCAAAGGAGCCTGGTTAGGTTGGCATATGCCACTGCAAGAATAGTCTGTCAGTAAGTGTGAGCATGGTTTCCTAATTGGAGATGCACTCCACTGTTAGTAAGAATAGCCAGGCATTAAGAGTCAGCGCCATCAGCAGGAGTCCCTTTAATATCCCTTTAATTCTTCCCGGCAGTACTGCTTTCTCCTACTTCTGGGTAGTTTTTTTTTTTTTTAAATGGAAATAAAAAGGACTGAATTTAGGCCTCTCTCTCTCTCTCTCTCTCTCTCTCCCCTACACACACACACCATTCCTGTCTTCTTGGTTTTTCCGTAAATATCCCAATTTTTACAGCAACAACGTTTACTGCACATTTATTTGCCTGATTCTATACACAGTGCACATTATATCCTTTACTTTATTAACGCTCCATAATTCTTTAAAGGAGGTGGGGAGGGAGCAGCAGAAAGCAGCAGTCGTCCCTTGAGGTTTATCTTTTAAAGCGCTGCACAGTTCTTTCCCAGGATAAGGGTTTCAACTAAGCAGGGCCAGGGCTCATAAAAAAAAAGAAAAGAAGTATTTGTGTACCAGAAAGTCTTTGTCATTAATGACTTTAGCAAATGTCTAGTGGAGAGTGAAAGGAGAGGCAGTCCTCGGTCTTCAAAGGAAACCCACTAATCATTTATCCAGGATATCTGGGTTCTAGAATTAAAGCCTGGGTCGCCCTTGGCTTTCAAGCGTCTGTCTCTCGCCATCTTTTTTCTTCCTCGTTTCCACAAAATGGTTTTGCTGAAACACACTGAAATCCCATGTGTGTGTAAGAGTATGGGTGCATGTGTGTGTGTGTGTGTGTGTGTGTATATACGTATACTCTTGCCCGCTGTTTGTGCATTCTGGATTCTGGTCCTCACAGTTCTCCACCCACTCCATCATGCCACGCTCTTTCGTGAAGCTGCGACAGCTGTCACCCGGCATGCCCATGTCATCCAGAAGGATCTTATCTCCCTCCTCAGGTTGAAACGCTGAACAAAACACCAGACTTCACCCTTGTCTCCTCTGCCAGTGAGAACCCAGGCCTCTCAGTGTCTCTGTCCTACCTGTAGCCCCAGTCAGGTGGCACCGATAGCCTTTACAGGCGGCCTTTACTTAACGCCTGGCTCTTCCGGCAGACTCGTCGCCACAGGTTTAATGGGGCGGCTGTGCATTCTGTACTCTTTGACGCGTCCTCTTAAGTCAACTTTAAAACTTGTCCTCTTTTGTGTTATGACATGCCCACACCTACATTCTCACGATGTGTTAGTGTTTGCCCGAGGACACGGTTTTGAGAAAGAAAAAAAAAAAGGTTCAAAACAGGTACCTGTTCCTTTAAGAACATGCTTCCTGGATAATTCTGCTAATTCCAGGTGCTCTCACTCTCGGCTGTGTTTTACCAGGTGCAGGCCTGGGTCATTACTGAGGTATTTGTTTTTCTGATTATTTAAAAAGGCTCAGGATTAAAGGTGTGTTTTTTTCGGATTCGGCCTGCCCAGCCCTGATCCCCAAGCGAGACCCTTTCAACCCATTTCTGTCTTTGGGCACAGATGCATGTTTGCTACTACACAGGGTTGGAAATAGCAATAGTGTAGTAACGTTCTAAAAAAGATGCAAAAGGATGTAGTAGGAACATGGAGTTTGGACGGAGAGGGGGTGGAGATGCAGGAGAAATAAGCCGTGTTCACGGTGGCACCGGGCAAAGCTCTCCGAGTCCCTCTCCAGAACGCTCACATGGAGCCTTAGCGATTATAATAATAAACAGTTTTATCATCAGCCTTGCAATCAATAATGCGGCTTCTTAAGGTTTAATATTTCAATGGTATTGATCATTTTAACAACAGTGTTTGCGGTCGGCTTGCCTTAACTGCAGACTAGTGAGGAATAGAGGGCGAGAGAGCATGACAGAGAGACAGAGAGGTTGCTGATGTTACTGACCGAGCTGACAGTGTTAGCCGTCTAAACTTCAGCGCGCTAAAGATTGCAGCGGAGCTCTTATATTTTGTATAACAAACCCTCTTCCCTGTCATGCCATAGATTATATGAGGATCTGGGATTCTGTCGTCCTTTACTTGATGCCCTTTGTTTACGAGTTAGCCAAGGCTAACCCACACTAGCTTCAGTGTTTGTGCGTTTTTTACGCTGAAGGAAGAAAAGCGTGTAGTGGAAAGAAACCTGTGCAGTCTGCATATTTCACTTTCTCACTTGCTCTCTCAGGAGACGCTTCCCCGCGCTATTTATAGAAGAGATTTGATAATTAATGAACGTGAAAGACTGTCCGTAGAACGCACACACACA
>JAOUQW010000004.1:1575291-1586694 GCA_028565825.1 Olivaichthys viedmensis
CGCTTCCCCGCGCTATTTATAGAAGAGATTTGATAATTAATGAACGTGAAAGACTGTCCGTAGAACGCACACACACACACACACACACACACCGCCTAACTTTTCAGCAAAGGTGTCCGGTATAGACATAACCTGATAAGTGTGTTAAAGACGCACTTGCTCGACCCTTTACCCAGCAGAGTTTAGTGAACTGACCAGCAGCGTGTCTCACCTTTTCATATCCAGCTGAAGATGTGTGTTGAGAAGATCACACTTACATGTCATTAATTTCACAATTGATTTTTGAGCACGAAATGTAGAAAGAAGCTCAAAAAGATAAAGGCAAGGATGCTCAACATTGTTCTTGTGCACAGACAGAAACGCATACAGATTAAGGTTCTCTGTCATCGCAAGTCCAACCAAAGATTTTTTATAGTTAACACAGAATTCACCCCTGTGCATACAAACGCATTATTATTAGCCATGCACCAATCCTACTTTTTTACATTTTTAATATGATCGCGATATCAGAGCTCTGAGCATCACCCAATACTCGATACTTATCCGATACTGACATCCTCACTGTCACCGAGCGACTCTCTGAAAGCTTCTGTTGCCGAGTTATACAGAACATTAGAGGTGCGATCATTTATCATTTCCATCCTATGTTCATGTACATGATCTGTATCACACACGCTCACTGTATACAATACATAATAAATAAATATGCCAAATCTGATTCAGCGTTTTAGGCCAGAATTGGCCCCAGTACTGATATCGGTACAGTATCAGGTCAGTACATCTAATTCATGACACGGATGGGAATTCTTTGCTGTGCTGAGCTCAGTGCCTGGTGGAGTACAAGAGTTTGAGAGGTCCACGCTCTGGGTCATCTGAAGTTCAAATGTTTTTAACATTTGCATGACGCTATACAAGCAGCCAATCGGAGAGCGATAGGTGTTGCAGTTTCTTCCTGGTCTTTATGTTGCATTCAACAGAGCACACACATACACCGCAAGCGCAGGGTCTGACACACACTCTTGCAGTCTCCTGCTGTGTTCTGACGCATGCTGTGAGCACTCTGCATGCATGCTAGCCTGATCACCCATCTCTGATTGTACATCAATACCTTTTATCCCGGCAATACATTCGCAAAGCAGAAATCTTTATCTAAATGAACGACTGGGGAAAGTGCAGGGAAACATTTTCTTTTTTAAGAGTGGAGAGGATAACGAGAGATGTTTTTGCCCCTCTAGAAGCTGTGGATTCTGTATTTTTAACCTGACCAACTTGTGCCGAAACATTCCTTTCCCCTCTATATTCACCAAGGTCAGTCTGTTTGTGCGTTTGTAATTTTAAAAAGGGTAGAAAAAAAGAAAAAGAGTTGCTTTCAGGCAAACGGAATCGCTTAGCAAAAAACAACAGCGGGCTGCGAATCTAATGGAATGCATTTTTTTAAATGGCGGCCGCGGCCGCGTTGAGTATGATATTAATTCTGCGGGCTGTGAGAGAGCTAATTCGAGCCCGTGCCTCATTTGTACTCCCCAACCTTGCTCCTCCGCCAGGCCCCCCATGCTGCTCGCTAATTGGCAGGAGACGGGGAGCTTCCTGCTGCGCGCTTGCCGCTTTCCCCGTGCCTCGCCACCCTACCAGCTCACGCTTTCTCTCTTTCTCTCGCTCTCTCTCTGCCAGCTCTCCCTCTCTCAAACTGAGTAATTAACCTACAGCTAATTAACTGCTTCTAATTACACCGAGGAGGCTGTTTCTATCGCACTCTCCAAAAGTGAGGAGACACTCTGCCTCCACGTGCAAATCCCCTCTCGGCTTGCCTTTGAACCCGTCCCTGCTCTCACGGCGTTTAAAGCATAACCCCATCTCTTGTTAGCAAGCAGCTAATGCAGCACCATAGCTCCACATTGCCATGGAAGCATTTCTTATGCCTCTTCCTCACTGTTTTGTTTTGCTACATTGATTGCACTTGCAGACCTTATGATATTACCCGAGAGCAAAAATAAAATTATCACCAAGATTGTGTTTCATGTCCGAGAACAGAAAAAATAAAACAAACGGTAAGGATATTACGGAACCAATTTGTCTGGGAGCAATTATTAACATCTAAAGTTTGCAGATGTTATAGAAAGTCACGGAGGAGTTACTCATTTCCACAACAAAACACAGAAAATCGCTAAAACGGTGCCAGAGTTTGTGTCGAAACGCTTCAGCTTTCTGTGTTTACACAGCGTAGTGAAACTGAGACAGGTGCGCTGTGGGAAATGTAGTACGTCTATGACAGCTTTTTTTCGTAACAGTGCACTTGGTGGAAGCGTAAGGTTGGTGGCACCGTTCTACAACATAGCTGTGCTATCTCATCCCTAATGTACTCGCAGGCACACCACTCCACTGATCCCCTCATTCCCTCCCCCTCCCTCTTCCTCCACCTCGCCCCAGCGCCGGCCTCGTCACAGCCACTGCTATTTCTGTAGCTCAGACTGATAGCTAGAACTGAAGATCATTGATTTTACGGGAAACCGTGTTTACAGCCTGAGTGCCATCGACCTGAGGTGACTTTTTTCCTCCTGAAGCGGCGGCGGCACTGAAGCTTTTCCTGCGTCTACATTAAACACTCAGAAGAAGGAGAGGAGGAGGAAGGAAGCAAGGTGTACTCTGTTTACCTCGTATTAATGATCTCGATATTGAGTGGATTTTATTGCGTAAAGCCCCGGCGCTGGCCACAGTGCAGCCGAATTAGAAGAGTGTTGCCAGGTTTCTCTATGCAGTCGATTATTTGTCATTTAGCAATTAAGCTGTTTTTGAGCTCGTTCCTAAAGATATGGCTAGATTTAAGATTAGATATGAGACCATGGTCATTAAGGGTGTACAAGGAGAAGGGTGGCTTTAAAAGGGGGCATATAGGATGATCCTCCTAGATTAAGATAGTGAGGCCTCAGCCTGGCGTTATACTCGATTTTAACTCTGCATATGCAAGATGAGTGGCCCCGCATATCCTTCGTTCATTTGGCATGTACGCCTCAAGTGAACCTGGATGAGCCTGTAACATAACAGGTCAGCATCCGAGTAAAAGCCAGGGATTAGGGCAGGCGAGAGGTCTTGTTGGGCATTAGAGTGGACTTAAGGTTAAGGAGGTAGTCGTATTTCTACATGCATGTGAGATTAATTGGGCTGAGCTTAGCAGACCTTGCAGGAGCACCGTGCTCACTCCATCAACGAACACGTCCCCAGTGCAGCATCAAAGGGCCCGCCTGCTTCATCAATAGAAGCCTTTACTTCCCACATCTTCCTGTAACTTTCTTAGCATTCATGACATTGATTTTTCAATAAGCACCCTAACTCTGCTGTGGCTAGCCAGTGTGATGGCTAGATCTGGAGCAGAAGCCTTGCCGCAGACCGCTGGAAAGTAGTTCTGAGGTCTTTTTTTTTCTTTTTTTTTTGCTTTGGAGCAAGAGCGGCGAAACAAAAGCCTCTGAACAGCTTGAGGTGCTGTGGGCGGGATGGGGTGGGGCGTGGTGGGGTTAAGGTGGGGACTCAGGGCTGCACCCAGCTGGGGCAGAGTACGAGTTAATTCCCCAGGAGAACGTGGAGGGTGCCAGGGCTCTGGAGACTTGGCCCCTAGGCAGGTGAATGTGCATGCTTATAATCAGATGGCTCCTTAGCCTTTAATTCCCCTCTCGCTCAGCCGGTAAATCTCGCCTAATGAAAGGTCCCATAAATAAAAACTTATCTCATTTTCCATCCTCACCAAATGACAACCAGACCCACTCTCTGACAGTGTCCGTTAGGTTCCGGGCTTTTCAGTTGACAAAGCCCTTATCTGCTTTGTTAGGCTGGACGAGAGAGACGTGCAGAGATCTTAAAAGTCCAGTCTCTGTACTTTCTTTGAGGATATGACTCGATAGACCCGCTATGCCCAGACATAATTAGTGATAGCTGAAATGGCCATTCTCACAGACTGAATCCGACTGTGTTCTTGTCCTGGTGTATTGTCTAAAACGTAGCCTGTTTTGATCCTTTAAGAACAAGGTTTGCTATGTTCCTTCTTATCAGAGAGGAAGACGCCTCCCTGAAACAGATCACTGTACCCAGAGCTTAGTAAGTCCTTTCTTCTGCTTGATTGTCACTTATCGTGAGTCCAAACTTGTTTTGGCTGCCTACTATATGGACCTGTCTGAAGCCTTTGTCCTTACACTACACTGTCACTGAGTGAGGATGAGGTAGAGGGGGGCAATTGAGAATGTACCGTCAGTTCTTCAGCATCAGCAGAACCATGATCTACAGAGTGCAAAGGTATGGCAGTGTGCATGCTCCGGCATTACTGTAAGTCATGGTTTATGATTCTCGGTCGATTGCTACTGTACAGTGTGAGCAGGGAGACTAATATCTATTCACTTCCCCTGCCTAACAGAGCCTGGGCGTCTGCTTGGGCCCTCGTTAGTGCCGGTCAGAGATTTAAGGCATCCGCTGCTTTAAACAGGTGTCACTGAGGAGGCAGACCTCCAACACTGCAAACAGCATTATATCCGAGCACCCATCTGCGACTGGCAGACTCCAGACAACCCTATTGCACATACCAGACCAGGCTATTCAATTAGACCTTCTCCATTTTAGCATGCAATGAAATGCGCTATTATGACTGATTTTCAGGTTGGACTGTGTAGCCGATGGAGCTGGTCTGTGAGCAAGTGTTCAGATTCAGGCTGTTTCGCTTATTAGAATGGTCTGGATATATAGCAGTGGAAGAGGAATGCATCAGTTTTATAAGATGGTCATTGTCATTGTCATTGTCGTTGTCATTGGAGATCTTAAAAATGGCTGACAGTGATGTTTTATCAAGCCATCAGGTATTTACCTTCCAAATATTTACTATTTAGTGAGCGCAGTTGTTTGGTTGTGACCAAAATAGTCATATATATTGTCTCAACAGTTTTATTCAGTTGGAGAAGGTTTACAGCGAAATTAAATATGTGAAATATGTCAAAATGAGCAAAAAGAGGCATTGTGATTAGCTTTTATTTGGAAAAAAACCCCCAGGATATGCTAAGAACACAGTCATTGTGGTCGGCCTGTGCATATATATCCTACTGGACTGTGGTGGTGGGGGTTGAAGGTGGTGGTGGGTGATGAGGTGGGGGTCATTTTTTATCAGATATTCATGAAGAGGGAGTCAGACATTATCAATCTCCCTAGCCAAGCCCCGTGTTGTTAATATGTTTGGGGGTTGGGGGGCTGCAGACACAGTGTCTGATCAGCGCTGAAATTTGCATCCCTAAGTAAATAAGTAAATAAATCAAGTGCACGCAGCGAATGTGCTAATCAGGCAGGACATGGCAGTTACCATGCTGCCGGGAAAGTTTGCTCATGTAATATTCAGCATAGGAGGGTGAAAGGGCATGCCGGATTTATTGGTTTCAGTCTGGTTACCCCCTTTAATCAATGCTGCCTCTATCCCTTTAATAAAATTATTAGCTCAGCAGTATCTCTTGCTATCATTTTATGTCCCCGGCCCGCTGTAAATTGCGGCCTGTGCTTGAGCCTGTCTTGTGCTCAGGGCACCCCAAGCCCCCGAGTGTGCAGCTCCTCTTTGTTATGGGAGAGAGGGAGGATTGCTGGAGTGTTTGAAACCAGACTGAGCGTGCAGCTTTTTGCATGTCAGATCTAAACACAGCTGCATTTGGACTTTCAGGCCAGCCAAGCTCACCAGATTTATTGCCTTTTGCCTGCGTTTAAAAAAAAAATTGTGTATACAGACTGGCATACAAATAAGTACCAGAAAAAAGCGTATGCCATCCGTGTGGTGAAGCCATTGCCTCTCTATTCGTGTTTTTACAATCGTGCTTTCTTAGACTGCTAACAGTTAACCGATCAGTTAAAAAGTTACATGTCAATAAACATTTGAGATTTGAATTGGTGGGTTTTTCATACAAGTTGTGAAGAATCTTTCTGTTTTGAACTCATGAGTGCGCAGTAGTGCTGTTAAGCCCATTGTTTCCTCTCAGACTAAAACGAAGTGTGCAACGTTAATCGGTTGTTAACTAATTTAGCTAAAGAACTTTATCACTTTTTTGTTGAACCTAGCTAACTTATCTAAGTTATTAGTAAATGGAAGCTAAATTTACCTACATCTGTTTCTGATAGCTAAAGTTAGGCTAGCCTAGAGCTCTATGAAACATCCTAGGGATTTGAAGGTAGCTACTACTGACTTTTATTTTATTTTATTTTTAATTTAGCTAGACTAAATAATGTTAAGGAGTGGAAAATTAAAGCTACATTACTACTAGCTGAATCTGTTATGCTAATTTAGCCAATTGATCTTTTTTCATTCAATAAAACCTTTGTCACATAGAACACAGAATTAGCTGGTATTTTTGGCTGATTTAAGGCTTATCGGTAATCGCCGACCAATGATGGTTGTTTAATGGTCCAAAGAATTTGCAAAACATTTCCTATTGTTGAGGTTCTACACCAGTCTAGCTGATAGCAACCTTCAGCTCACTCTCTCTGGGTGTGGGAGATGGATCATGTGCTGATGGCTGGTTTTACTGTGTCTAATTAGCGGCACAATGGAGCTTCTTTATCCATTAAGTTATTCTGTTACTGTTTCTCAGACTGAGTGTTAATTAAAAACGGATGTATGTGGAAATTTGGAACATGGTAGTCTCTGAGTGTTGTTTGGAAGACGAAGATAAAAGATGGTAACTTGCTGATATGACAGGAAGAGCCATCTGAGCTGGCTTATTAATGCATGTCTGAGGTATTGTATTTAAGTACCTAATCTACCGTAATGAGCACTCTGTCATTTTCCACTATTAGATCTTGCACTATTGTCTCTCATCTAATGCACTATACATCAAGCCCGTTCACAGCTCTATACATAGCTTTTTCAGTTTATCAAGACTCTATGTAACTGAATGTCACTGAATGTTTAGTGTTCGGGATTTAGCTTAATTTGAAACAATGTAATGGAAGCATGAAATAAGTCTTTTCTTTTCTGCTCTGCCTTTAATACAGTTGAACATTCTCTTTCAGCATCTTTAACGTTATCTCCTTCCTTTCTGTGTCTTTCTCTCAGGCCTGGATGCGATGAACGCCTCATGTAGGCATCAGCATGGAAAGCTGTGAGTCTCCCGTGGTTTCTGGGACAGACGATGGGCTCAGCTCCTCAACAACCTCCCAGCAGCCTCAGCAGCATCCTCCTCAACCCTGGAACGATCACCCTAGTGCACAGATCACTCCCAGCAACCAGCCACCTTCCTTGGATCCTCTGTCTCTCTCAGCCCAGCTTCAGAGCCCCAGCACCCCTCGTGAGGTCGTGAGAGAACAGAGGCAGCAGCAGCAGCAAACACGGACCCCGCCCCAGGCTACCAGCAACAGCTCCGCCAGAAGCCAACTGCACCCCAGACGAGAGGGGTTGGAGGAGGAGCAGGAGGCAGGGAGCTGTGGAGAGGAGGACGAAGATTTGGAGGACTTGGACGAGATGGAGATTGACAATTGTTTTCCAAGTCTGCAGCCCTTCCCTGGCATGTCTATAGCTCCAGTAGGAGGGGGCATGCCCACTCTCATGCGGCAGCAGCCCACCCAGCAAAAAGATGCTATGGAAAGTGGCAGTGAAGAAGGAGAGGAAGAGGAAGAAGAAGAGAGCAGTGATGTGGAGAACCTAGCTGGGGAGATTGTCTACCAGCCTGATGGCTCAGCCTACATTGTGGAAAGCCTGAGCCAGCTAATCCAAAGTGATGGGGGCATGACATCTGGCCTGCTTCCCTCAAATTTCCTCCCTGGTGGTGATAAACCAGGGGAACCTGCCGGAACCTCCTCATCAGTTTACCCTCGGATCATCAACACGTTCCACATAGCCTCATCCTTCGGGAAGTGGTTTGGCTCTTCAGACCAAGGTTTCCCCAATACCTCAAACCAGGCAGGCTACAGTCCTGTACTGCACAGTTTCCGCGTTTTTGATGTGCGGCACAAAAGCAACAAGGATTACCTAAAGAGCGACGGGTCTGCCAAGAAGTCGTGTGTATCCAAAGATGTTCCCAACAATGTGGATTTCTCCAAATTTGACGGGCTGTCCCTTTACGGCAAAGGCAAGCCCATCCTCATGTGTTTTCTCTGCAAGCTGTCCTTTGGCTATGCTCGCTCCTTTGCCACTCACGCCGTCCATGATCATCGCATGACCCTGTGTGAGGATGAGCGTCGGCTTTTGGGCGACAAGCACGCGTCTGCCATTATCCAGGGGATCGGTAAGGACAAAGAGCCCCTAATTAGCTTCCTGGAACCAAAAAACAAAAGCTCTCCTGCACCACCCAACCTAGTGCCCATGAACTCAGGCCAGAGCTTCTATGGCACGTTCAGTGGGGTCCATTTAGAGGCAGGGAGCAATAGTAACAAAGACTCTGATTCGGGTCTCAAGCAACAAGCCCTACTCACCCTGGGAGGCCTTGGAAGTCCCAAGCCACCATCTCTTACCTCAACCCCAGGCCCTGCCAAAGACTCCAGTACCCTGCCCAAGGCTCAGGGAAGGAGAACAGAGAGGCCTGTGGGAAAAGAGGGGACTCAAAGAGGGGAGGATGGGGACATGGAGGCCTATGAAAGCAAAACTCTAAGTCACAGTGAGGAGGTGGCCTCGGAGGAAGAGGAGGAACTTCTCTTAGAAGAAGAGGAGGATGAGGTGGAAGATAATGGCACTGCGGTGGCCTGTGGTGGCAGTAGCAGCAGTGGTGGTGGACAAGTCGGGGAACCAGCTGTCTCAAACCAAAGTATTTCCAAATCTCCTTTATTAATGCCTAGTAGCGCTCTTCAGCCTTCTGCCTGTCCCTCTGCAGCCAGCCCCACACTCAACAGCAAAGTTCCAGCTTCCATGTGCTCTTCTTCTGTCAGGGGATCAGAAGAGGGTATGGCTGCAGATGGTGGAGGGAGGTCTTCAGAGCTCCCACTGAGCTTTAACTGCCAGGGGCTCAGTGTCTCCATGGCAATAGCGGCAGCCACCAGAAGAGGGGGCGAGGAGGACGAAGCCGCATGCTCCTCAGTGGGGACTTCCTCCCCACTCGCCTCCAACACCGCCGCTGATGAAAGTGCCAATCGAGATAGTGCCACAGCTCCTGAACCAAATGAATGCCCGGCAGAGGGAGATGATGACAGTGGTGCCCTCCTGCACCACCTCCACCACCATCACCACCACCCACATCCTTCACCACACTCCCACCCCAACTCCCAGTATGCAGGATCCTGCGATATGACTGGGGTGGGCGAGTGCGCCCAGAACCATGGGGCTGGGGCCAGCGGAGGAAACGGGGTTGAGTGCCCTAAATGTGACACTGTTCTGGGCTCGTCGCGCTCCCTGGGTGGCCATATGACGATGATGCACTCACGCAACTCTTGCAAGACACTGAAGTGTCCCAAGTGCAACTGGCATTACAAGTACCAGCAGACCCTGGAGGCCCACATGAAGGAGAAGCACCCAGACTCTGGGAGCTCCTGTGCATACTGCAGCAGTGGGCAGAGCCACCCACGTCTGGCTCGGGGTGAAAGCTACACCTGTGGCTACAAGCCCTTTCGTTGTGAGGTCTGCAACTACTCCACCACCACAAAGGGCAATCTGAGCATCCACATGCAGTCGGATAAGCACCTCAACAACATGCAGACCCTGCAAAATGGAGGCTCCATTCCCACGGCCAGTGAGCAGGTGTTTGGGCATACACCTGGTGGTGTGGTGGCCGTGCCCTCAGCCACCCAGGCCAGCAGCCACCACCCGAGCCACCACCACCATCACCCGGCCCAGTCCTCCACCCACATAGCGGGGCCCTGTGGCACACCTTCGCCCACCAAGCCCAAGAGCAAGCCCACTTGGCGTTGCGAGGTGTGTGACTATGAGACCAACGTGGCCCGCAACTTGCGGATTCACATGACCAGCGAGAAGCACATGCACAACATGATGCTACTCCAGCAGAATGTGACCCAGATGCAACATGGCCGTCTGAGCCTGGGGGCCATGCACTCACCCTCCGAGGCAGAGCTTTACCAGTACTACCTGACCCAGAACATGAGCCTGCCCCCAGGCCTGAAGATGGATCCTACTGGTGCCGATGCCCAATTCCTGCTGGGAGGATTCCACCTGGACCCTAATATGGCGTCCTTGGCCCCAGCACTAGGTGAGTTGACTGAGCCAGTTAGTAAAGCATTTGCAGGATATTTGGCCTTGTAGGGTGAACTTGCTCTTCACAGAGAAGCTTATTCCTTCATTACTCTTTAATTTATTCTTTGTATAATTAAATAATAGTTTATTGGATATAAGGTCACATAATATAATATAGTCTTTCGTTAAATTACTTCCATGATGCTTCTCTAAGCATGTGAATGAAAGAAGATGTGGCATAATTAAAAAGTACTTGAGAGGTACAATTAGATAAGGACCACTCAACCTAAAGTAAAAAGAAATGCTCACTAACTTGAGCTGTAAGCATATTCTTCATCTATGAAAGCTATTTTCTATGGGAGACATGTAACTGAATTGGCATAGAGTATGATGCAAGCAAAAAAGGAAACCCTTCACTAGGTTCCTTTTCTGAAAGGACAGGATGTCAGCATAACTCAACAGTACAGAGTGGTTTCTAACACACAAAGCTTGAGGAGCCACGGCTCCAGTCAGAGGCTTTTGTGTTGGTTTGTGTGTAGAAAAAAAAGGTGGCACGAGCATCAGATTGATAAGTGTTCTTTACTGGGCTTAGGTGCAATGGGGGTGGATACTGTATCTTTGTGAGTCGTTATCTCTGTCACAAACACACACATACAGAAAGAAAAAAGTGGGAGGAGAGAACAAGAGAGAGAAGAAAATCATGCACACACCTCCCTAATATGAGCCTCAACTTGCCTGTAACGTCCACTGTGTCACTCAATATGGGTCACGTTCACTGGGAAATCCCCCCCAAACACACACACACACACACACACACAAACACACACACACACTAAAAAGTCAGTATGAATGGGCAAGCCAGGCACCTTTGCAGCTCTGTCCACCAACCTCCGTGCACATCAGCATTTTTGTGTTGTTATTCCCAAACTGTCGCTGCCCTAACCAACTCGACACCCTCACCCCCCTCCCTTCCCTTTCCTCGAATTTATAATTGCCGCTATCAATTTTATCATGGTCAAAAAAGGGAGGAAAGGCCCGGTAATGCAGTGGTAGAGTGAAGGCTTTCGTGTGCCAGCTGCAACCACACTGTCTGCACAAACTTGTTCAAAACTTGACGACTGCGACTATTTCGTTTTCCCCTTCACACATACAGAATATACTCATCATACAGATAAATTTTATTTTAAAAATGTGATTCATGACAGTTTGTTTTTTGTTATGTCAGAAGGGGAAAACGAAATAGTCGCAGTCGTCAAGTTTTGAACAAGTTTGTGCAGACA